>CM018694.1:94828811-95428811 GCA_009363875.1 Mikania micrantha
AAGCAAAGAACCCAACATTTTCAAGATTTTAGACAGAAGAGTTAAATTAAATAATATATGAAGTTTTGCTATATATATATATTTTCAAAAGTAAGAAATAGAAAGCGAAGCAAAACAATTAACAAAGGAAAGCTTCTTTTTAAATAAAAAGACCAATTCGTCGATCGTAGTGTATGAATTTCAGGATCGATATAACAAATTATCTATATAATCATCATTTATGCTTTTCAAAAAGAGAGCGATCCGATGCTATGAAGTTCGTGCACACTGGATCATAAGTTGTTGTAACCTCCTTTTATCGTCATTTGAATGACATAACATCAGTGCTTATTGGATTGGATCAGGCGATGGGGGGTTCGAAGATTGAGGCGGGAGCCTCTACTTCTGCTGCTCCAGTTGTTGTTATTCGTAGGGACCCATATGAAGTTTTGAATGTCTCACGTGATTCTTCCGATCAGGAGATCAAATCTGCTTACAGGAAGCTTGCCCTCAAGTTTCTTCAATACCCCATTCACTTTTATTTTATTTTATAACTGTTGCATAAGATTTGGATTTGTTCTTAGTATTGACTGCTACTTATTTGTTACAATTAATTAATTTTAGGGTTTGTGTGGGATGTGAATAATAACACTAGCATTTGGCATCATGTGATTTGTTCTTAGTATTGACTGCTTATGTTGCTTGCTGAGATATCGTTAGTTTCTTTGTTTTTGGAATTTACGTGCTGATTATTATCTTAGAGCATGAATCTGTAATTATTTTGAATATCCCGGTTAACAGTCAAACCAAAATTGTTCTTTCATTTTATTATCGCCAACCAACCTTAGTTTTCAATTTTCTTTTAATACTAATGTTAACTGCTGTTTTCCAAAGTAACATCCTTCTAAGTTAATATCAGTATTTATGGAATGATGTGGTGTTTGTTTTTTGAGGGGTGATAAGTTATATTATTGTTATGCCATGTAAATTCATATAATATATTCCATTAAATTGGCTATCTTGGGCAATCGGTATGTTGTATGGAGTGTGATTGTGCTAACTGCTTATCTGATTTTAATTATTCAACATCACACAATCTTTTCTAATCACACATACAAACACCCATAAGTAGCATTTATAGATTTTGAACATTTCCATGTATAGGTATCACCCCTGACAAGAATGCTAGTAACCCTGAAGCATCAGAACTCTTTAAGGAGGTTGCTTATTCTTATAACATATTATCTGATCCAGAGAGAAGAAGGCAATACGATACTGCGGGGTTTGAGGTATTTTTTTGCTACCGTTAGCCATGTGTTAAAATGTGGAAAATTGGGCAGGTTGCGCGTGTTGGTTAATGGGTCAAATCTTGTAGACTCACATCCTCTTTTTGAGGAAAATCATAGATAAATAATGTGTTATTTTTAAATAATAATGTTATTTAACATAAAGAAATATAGATAGCTTGCAGGTGATAACAAAAGTTATTATACTACAATAAATAGTGTTATTTTTAAATAAAGATATAAAGATAGCTTGCAGATGATTTTTAACTCATTTAATATTTTGATACATCTGACCTGTTTACGTTTTAATTCAACCTTTTGAACTGGTTCGTTTAAGATACACCATGAATTAATTAAGCCTAATGTAAACAAATAAACAAACATATTTAGAAAGTCTCACTCAAGCAGTAGGGTTTGGAGAAGTGAGATAACGGGTCAAGTTGCCATCTTAGTTTGTACATATGTTTAATGTTCACAATATCTTTTCTTGTATTTACCCTTTTATGTATGTTGAATTCAACAGGCTATTGATGCTGATGGCACAGACATGGAAATTGATCTTTCAAACCTTGGAACAGTGAATACAATGTTTGCTGCATTATTCAGGTAATTTCTTATTAAAATTTTCATGATTGCATATATCAGATTCATTTTGATTTATTTATTCATTTTACTCTATTAAATTTTTCCTATTTTAGTAAGCTTGGAGTTCCTATCAAGACAACTATTTCAGCCAATGTTCTTGAGGAGCTTTGACTGGAACCATCACTGTCAAACCCCTTCCTCTAGGATCATCCATTAGTGGAAAGGTGCACATAATCATGTTTCAGAATATTATTAAGAGGTGGCAATCTCAATCCGATTTCAATTTGGGTTATTCTTTAACATTAACGCGTCTAGCATGTTAAACGTCACTCATTGTGCATTTTTAATGCGTAAAACCTTCTAAATCATTTTATCTAACAAATTAGATTCTAACTGAAACAATTTAATTTCTACAATCTTAGTATGACACAAAATCTGTTCTGTACCATAAGTTACCCGTTTTGACTTGAATCCGCTTCAAATATTACTTAATCTACTCAACCCACCCATTTTGCCACCTCCCTTCAAATTCTTAGCTACTCCTTTGGCTTCATTAAGTTCAACTGCAGGTGGAAAAACAATCTGCTCACTTTTTTGATGTTACTGTAAATGAAGAACAAGCTAAAGCCGGGATCGTAGTTAGAGTTACTTCAGCTGCTCAAAGCAAATTTAAGGTGCCTATGTAAGAAAAATAATGACAAAAGGATACTAAAAGAAATTTCTCACTCTGAATGCATAAAATTTAAGAATCCTGTTGTTAATCTTTATGTGTATCAAATATTGCAGCTACTTTATTTTGAGAATGACATTGATGGGGGTTATAACCTGACATTACAGGTATCACCTTTTCCAGTCGTCCCTTAAGAGTTCCAATCATTTATATCAGTATTGTTTATAAAAGAAAGTTTTTTATCTCTTTATATGATATCAAAATGCTTGTTGCAGGAAGACAGTGAGAAGACAGGAAAAGTGACATCAGCAGGGATGTATTTCTTGCATTTTCAAGTTTATAGAATGGATTCAACTGTTAATGCGGTATGCATCTATCATATTAGTTCTGTTTTATAAAAAGTGTAGCATTTAATTTTCCAACAATTGTGCAATCTAATATTAGTTTTTATTTTTTAATTGTCCTAATCATCATTAAGATAATCGACAATTTCGATTTGTTTATTGGTCATTATTTGTTACAAGAACTCCATTTCTCATTATTCAAGGGTATTTTAACAGTCAAACATAATGATCAATTATTATGTGTCTCCTTGCTACTGTAGGGTAGTTTAAACATTTGACAATGACGATGGATTGCAATTATTTACAGTTAGAAATTGCGAAGGACCCAGAAGCTGGTTTTTTTTAGAAGGTTGGAAGGCCTCCAACCATGCGAGGTCATGGAGATAAAAGTCGGGACTCACACATTTGCTGTTTATGGTTTAAATTTATTTTTTTATGTGCTTTCTAGTATTTTTGTTCCCGGGAAAAAGTTTTGACATAAAGTTACTCTCTTTTCTTGCAGGTGATAATTTTTTCAAGACTGCATCCTACACAATCGAAGCTCTTTGTGCAGCCACATATGAGAGTTCTACTTATAAACTTAAGGATGTAGAACAACAAATTCTAAGAAAAGAACAGAGTTGCGCCAATTCGAAACTGATTATAGAAAGGTTAATTAAATCTCATATCAAGTAAAATTTTCATACTTTGGTTACCTTTTATCCTTTACTTTTTATTTGTAAAATGTCTTACATGCTAATGTGTTTCTTGTTATATCTTTTGCAGGCTTTGGCGCAATACCAAGAAGTGACCAACAGATACACTCTGGAAAAGCAGAATGTGAGTATAATCATACAAGTATATATTTATCTTTCCCAAATGCATAGGCCATCTTTGACTTTTAAGAGTCTAACAACATATCAATTTTTATCTATCTGTATTCTGGGATAATATCCAAACCTCCTGGTTTGGGTCACAATTTTGGCTTAAAAACTCCAAGTATTGTTATTGTTACAATATTATGAATTACAGGTGGATGAGCTTTTAAGCAACGAGATAACATCCAATCAGCTTTCACGGTTAATAAGTCCCCAGGGATTCCTGGGAGTAAGATCAATAATGGAGGTATTAATAGCCATGAAGACAACAGGCTATCTGAAGAAGATGCGAAGGATAAGCCTACTGCAAAGAAGAGATGGTTTAATCTTAGCCTCAAATTTTCATCTGATAAAAAATTTAATTAATTGATAAGAAAGTTATTGGTATCTAGATTCATAAGGGTGTTTATATTGGATTTCTTCATGTTTTGGACCTTCATTTGATATGCTTTGTAGGTTGTTAAATGGTCTTAGTTTTTAAATGGTTTTGGTAGTTCTTTTTCTGGTTTTATGTGTCCTCTTATACTTATGTGTTAAGCGGTTGTGTGTTTCGATTAAGTATGATACATTGTTCATACTGTTCAATTGGTTTGTTGTTGGTTGTAAATGGTTTTAGCTTTTTATTTGTTCGTTTTTATATAAAAAGGGCGAAAATATGAATCGAGGGTCTCCTTTGAAATAACATATCTATTTCATTTTAGGATAGAGGTAACGTTTGTTTACATATTTCTCCCTAAATTTCACTCAAAACTCAAAAGTAAAAATTTACTAGGTATGTTTGTTTGTTTTGATTGATATTTCACTTGACCAAGAACAAATTGGCGGGTCGCACTCTGATTCACAAGTGGTGTTTATAGAGGTGCAACAACCAATTTTACCTCAAACCATTTCGGTTCTAAACCTGTTTTGGGCCAATGAAAGTTAAAACCGGTTGGTTTGGTTTGGGTATCAAATTGTGTAGAGAGAAGTGCTTAGTTTGATCTGGTTTAATTCAATTCTAGTTTTTTCTTAACCACTCCGATTATGATAAAATTGGTTTGAACTAGTCATGTGACAAATTGGTTTCAACCTTTTAGTAAGGCTCCAATTAAGGTTGTTTTGTTGGTTTTGATTCGAGGGAGATTTTCTTTACACCTCTACTTATCGATGTTTGTAAAAATTGGTCTAGACGGTCGTCTATGCGCTAGGCGGCCTAGCTGGTGTCCATCCGTCCGTCTAGGCGGACCAGATCCATGATTTTTTGAGACACTTCTCAACCCTAAATTCTTAATATGTCTCTGAAACATTGAATCCAACATCTGGAACATTGAATCCAATATCTGGAACATCTCTAAACTTTGAATTCAACTTCGATCTTCTTTGATCGAGTCTTCAATCTTTTTTTGTTGTTTCAGTATTTAAGTTTGAACTTTGATGTACTTGACTTGATATGTTTAGGTTTATTTTTTAAATTATTTGAAGTATTATATTGAATTATTGATATAGATGTGTGTATATAATGTATATTTGTAAAATTACATATAAAAATTTCAATCCGTCTAGCGCTGATTAATCTCTAGGCGGTACCTCACCGTCTGACTAGTGCTTAGCGCCTTCTACAATAGTGATATTTATTCATGTTTTCTTATCATATCTTTTTTAATATACTAAGTTTGAGTTATAAATACACATACAGTAGGCTAGAAATCAAATGTATTGATAAGTTGAATAAAAGAAATATTAAATAATAAAAATAAGAAAAATAAAGGAATATATTAAAAATATATTAAATATTACATAGATTATAAGTATAATATAAAAAATTAAATAAGAGAGATAAAAACCAAAATAAGGAAATATTATACTCATATATAATTACCACATATGACATGGATACATGTATTTTTCACGAAGTTACATATATGTAAGTCGTATATCACGAACACCTGTAATTTAAGTCCGGACCAGTATTAGGTTAAAGTCAAAGGTCTGCATTAGGAAAAAGGCGGGCACTCATGTCTTAAAGTCAGGAAACCATGTTTTAAATTCGAACACACTGAGTTTTAAATTCATATGCCCGTGTTTTAAAGTTTGAATTTGAAGGCTTGAAGCCTCTTTATTATGACCCAGAAATCAATGAGCTAATTTATTGTGAATACACGATAGTTACTCATATACATACAAAGAAACAATTAGGTATTAAACCCTAGACCAAAAATCTATCAAGAGAGAGTGTTTGACGACTACATAGTTGTATATTTTGAGAAGAAATATATACGAAGGTTCATAAGGAAACTACTTATTTTGGATAAAACCAAGAAAACTGATATTAACCCAATAAATTTTTTTTTTTTTCATAATTTTTATTATAATGTTAAATATGTTATAAGGAATTTTTTTTTAAAAAATATTTATATCACGAAGTTATGTCTTAAAGTCATGAAACCATGTTTTAAATTCGAACACACGAGTTTTAAATTCTATAATGGCCGTCTTTTAGAGTTTGAATCCTCTTTATTATGAGTTATGACCCAGAAATCAACGGGTGATTGTTGGGCTTATTTTCATCTGTGAACGAAAACGAGTAGGATTTATGAGCACAGGTTCATGTAAGCTTAAACAAGTGAGTTTTAGGGTTTATTGGATAATTCTAATTTATTAATTACTTGCTGATCAAGGCACGTGGTGCACTGGTGCCTCTATAAACATAACAAAATATTGGGCTTTGATTATTCGATTAGGTCAGGACTTAATTCTGCAGGGTTCTGCCTTGCACATCACGATTCCTTCTAAGGGACTGATTGGTAGATCTGAATTATTAAATACTGAATGGTTAAGAGGGTCTGAACCATTAAACGTTGAACTGAATCATTAAGTACTGAATGATATGTATTTTCCATTCAGCATGGTATTGATGCGGAATGGTTAAGTGCTGAACTGAATCATTAAGAGGTAATTTAATTTAAACCAAACGCGTTGAATGGTTAAGTGCTGAATGATTCTATTAAGAGGTAAACAAACAACAACTTATATCTTATTCTAATAAAAAAATAATAACAATTGACACATGTCACCATCTTATAAACTTTAGAAAAAAATTTCCTGCTTATTTCTCATATCATATACTAATTAATTATCTTTTATATCAAATAAATTAAATCTTAATAATTTTAAATAATTAAATTATACTATTGAATATCAAATATATAATTGTTCTTAAAAGAATTCAATTATATAATATTTTAAAATGTAATTTTATAATTCTTAAATTTTTTTTATTTGTAATTTATTATTTTAAGTAGTCATCCTTTATTATTTATCAACAATTAATATTATTAAACATACAAATCTTTATAAAAAAAAATACGTCTAACCTAGTTATAATGTTATATAATGAAATACAATGTTAAGACATATACCAGTCGGTCCGGTCCAATAAGAAATAAACAAAGTGTTAGCGTTGGACCGTTGGTTAGGACCAATATCGATCTTAGACTTGCTCCTAATTGGCCCAGTAGGCCTAATCACTCTCCCGTAAAATAGGACCAACGTGTGTTATTATTTTTATTATAATTTATGGGATATAATCAAATAGTAACACAATTTTTTTATTAGATTTTTTAATTTATTTTTTATTTGTTTTTATACTTTATGCTAAATTTTTGTTTTTAGTACTTGATTTGGTTTTTTTACTATATATTTTTTTAATGTTTTTAGACAAAATTTTGTTTTTAGTAGATACCCCCTATAATTTATAGGTTTAAATTTACTATATACTCTCTTGGTTTGGAGTGAGGACAACCACCCCAAACTAAATTTAGATCGAAATTTAAGAAGTTGAATAATCAATTAAAAACTAACCGCAAAATCAGTGCTTAAATGGAAAAGTGAGAACGAAAATGCACATATGTTATTTAGTTGTTGACCATAAAATTCGGTTGTTTGAAAATTAAACGAGCGGATGGTTTGCCAAACAATTTGTTTTTCATGTTTCTTCTCGTTGGGATTGGTTTTGATATACTTTGCTTTATTTCATTATCCAAAACAAAGTCATAATTTCATATATTATTTTCTCTTTTACTAAATTGTCATAACTATCCAAATGTATCAACCCAATTGCGTTAAATGGATCCCAGAGAAGGTATCTTCGCTTAGAGGGCGTGTCTTAATCGAATTCCATCTAGAATAGCTTTGGCTAGAAGAAACATATTTGTGCAATCTACTTCATGTGCTACTTGCAATAACACCCCTGAAACCGTAGATCATCTCCTAATTAGATGCAGTTTTGCTTCAGAAGTATGGTTAAAACAATGGTGTTGCGTGGAACAAAAGAGAGGAGATTCAATTTTAATAAGGCAAGGAATGATAGAATTTTCAACAATTGAATCAAAACCCCGGTAAGTTTATCAAGGAGATCAAAGCTAACATTTTCAACTGGATAAAATTTAGATCTAAGAGTCCGAGCCTTCAATGGCATGATTAGTATAATTTAAATTTCAGATTGATTTATAACTGTAAGTATTTTTGAGGTCCCCTTCCATAGCATCTTGCTATTGTTGCTATTGTTGGAGGTTTTAGATTTTACAAAATAACTTGTCGTTCCAAAAAGAAAGAAAAGAACAATTATCATCAAATACCGTTAAACAAATAAAGGTACAAAAAGAAACACATATTTATTATAAATAAATAAATCAAATGAATCAAAAGATGCCAAAAACAAAAACAATCACAACCTCAACAATCTCCAAAATTCACCTTGGAAGTACACATCCAAACTTAATATTCTAGCATCCTGTTGAAAGGCAAATTAAATTAGCTGATTCCCTCCTTTGTCTCTTTATCTCTTGATAAAACCTTTCAATAAATATCTCAGCCCTTTCATCTATACATTCTTCTTCTTCTTCTTCTTCTTCTTCTTCACCATATGATAACTCTAAACAATCTCTGTCCACCTGATCAGCAAGGGCAGATTCCATTGAATAACTCTCATCCCCCCGATTAAAACATGAAAGAAAGCAAACCGAATAAAACAAGGATCGGTTCTTTTTCCGGCTGATAAGTGGGGTGCTTGAAGGAGAGAATTGACGTTCTTGAAGGAACCCATAACTGTTGATGTGGCTTACAGAGAATTTGGTTGATTTTTTAAGGCGAATCAACCTCATTTTAGCTATGAAAATGGAGGTTTTGATGAGATTTGAGAGTTTTTGGAGTATGAGTGATCTTCTTCTTTTACCCATTTTAATTAGTTTAGTCGGTTAATTGATGAAGAATGATGATGGCGATGGCGATGGCGATGGCGATGGCGATGGCATATGTATGTTGTACGCAAGTTGAAGTAGAAATTTTATAGTGGAGTGAAAAGAGGGATCATGGGCTGTCAAAAGGTGCCTTGGCCTTTTCGGAGATTCGATCGGAACATAAAAAGTTTCTGGCCAAATAAATAGCCGTTGGAATTCATGTTTGCCAAGATTTGAATTCTGGTACTTTTCTTTTTTAATTTTTACGCATGTGCTCTCACCAAAATTTCAAGAAACCCCCTACGTTTTTATCACGGGGCCTTTTTTTTTTTTATTTAGAAAATTTTTACTGTTAATAATATATGATTAGAAATTATACCACTATTCATGAAACACAAGGAACTTTTTTTTTATAAAATTAAAAAAAAAAAAAAAAGCTAACTAGCATAACACCGTAATTTAAGAAAATATATGTTAAATTATAAATATTGAAACGGAGATAAAAACGTATCTCAACTATGCATCAGAACATCAAGAATAACATATGTATAAATTAAGAAACACAAAAAACGTATCTAAAGGGGTAAAAACATATTATATTTAAATCGACTACATTTTTTATAAAATTAATGCTCACACGTAGATGAGTTTGGTTTTAAATAAAATATATAACCAAACATAGAAAGAAATAAGCAAACCGTAATCATATGTGCACAAGTTTATAAAGTAATTATAATTTAAAGATCAATAACAAACATATAAATTAATCATGATATTAAAAAAAAAACATTTGTATGCTAGCAAAGGACTAGAACTCCACGTGGACATATAATCAAGCGTGGCGGCGCAAATCCAAGTTCAAAATTGTAGTCGAAAATAAAAATGAATATGACACGAGTTTCGAACTCAAGAACTATAGCAATACTAATTACCAAGCATTAAAATAACTAAAATATACATTTATTAAACTTTCAATATGAATAAAAGTTAGTTTACCAACTATATTCGGTAGATAATTACATCTCAAAATATTTCATATATAATAAATCTGAGTCCGATAAATGTGTTATATAAGACAACTGTATCTTGTGTTGACTTGTGTCGACTTCTATAACCTTACTAGATTATAGACTCATGTATTACACATGTTTTTTGGATAAAATTATGTGATTTTATAATGTCTTTGTAATTTAAATAATTAGAATAACTTTATTATAGTTTTTAGATTTAATGCATTTAAGCTTATACTACTAATTTAAAAAATTAGAAGAATTTGTATCAGTTGAATAATTTTGTAATTAGATGGTAATTAAATTAATATTTTGAGTCAAATACATAGGTGGTGTTTGTTTTTTCAGAGGTAAAACGTCTGCGGTCTGCGGACCACATCTGCAAACCTCTTTTGCAGAAGTGGTGGACCAAACCCCTGCAAGAAGAGTTTTTGAGGGTGTTTGTTTTCCAAAAACCTCTTCAAACAAATAAACCTCTTCTTATGAAAACCCAACCTCCGATCACCATCACCTCCGATCGTCTGCTCAACCCCACCGATCACCATCACCACCGTCGACCTGTTCTTGAGCCACCACCGTCGACCTGTTCTTGAGCCACCACCGTCCACCACCGTCGACCAGGGGCGATGACCGAATGAACCAGGGGCGAGCCCTAACCTCGATCGAGCCTCCGTGGACCAAACCCCTCCCGTCGATCGAGCCCTAACCTCGATCGAGCCCTCGTTCTAAAACCTGAACGATCTAACCCTAACCTGCAATCTCAAACGAAGGAACCTTCGATCGGTGGTTGCCTGAGGCGGAATCACGAACGAAGGAACCCTAGATCGAACGACAGTGGAGGAAACGGAGTAGGTCGAAGACGGCGGTGGAGTATGGCGGTCGAAGGCATGGAGGAGATCGGCGATGGCGATGGTGGTGGAGTAGGGCGGCGACGGCTACGGCGGTGGAGTATGGCGACGACGGCGAGCAAGGCGGTGGAGGAGTTCGGCCGAAGGGATGAAAAATGGGGGAGTAGGCTGGAAGAGGTTTGAAGAGGTGGGAAGATGTTGGTTCACGTCTGCGCCAAGAAGAGGACGCGCAGACGTTTTTTAATGAAATGTCTTCGAGAAAACAAACAGTCTAACCTCTTCCCGCGTCTGCGCGGCGCAAACATAAGAGGTTAGAAGATGTTTTTTAAAAAAACAAACACCCCCATAATGCATGTAACATAATATTGAATGCTAATATAAACATAATTTACCTTATATGAAAACATCTATAGTTAAAATATTGGTACAGTGGTACTATATGTAGATAATTAAACTTGATAATTGCATAAAATCATTTTTCTATATATCTTAATTTTAGTTTTTACATACAACACTTGAAGATGAACTTCTTAAATAATATTAGTTAAATCTTTTTTATAATAAAAAATTTAAAAATAAATGTTTATAAAAAATGTTCTTTTGTGTATATATTTGTGTATATATGTGTGTGTATGTATATACACACATATATAAACATAGACTATAATTATTATAGATGTTATCAATTAATATTATAATTTATTTAATGTATTTATGTAAACAATTTGCATTTTTAATGGCATTGATTAGTAGTTTCATGTGTAATTTTTTTGGAAGAATATGAGCATGCCATGTGGCATTTTGTTGGAATCATTTATTAAGAGAGTAAGATACACGAGAAGTTAATTACATTGTCTACTAAGTGTAATTAATTCTAATTAAACTTGAACTTAAATTTAATTAATTATTTGGTGATTTGGTGTCAGTAGATAGTAAACCTCTTGGGTCCATTTGGTTGTGCTGACACTAAAATTCAACGGAAACTTATTGCAGGAATTCATAAACGAGTTTTGCATCTGAATGAGTTCTTCATCCTCGATTTCTTATGGTTTCATAGGAAGAATGCAAATTACATATACATAACTTGATTTTGGGTTTTGTGCTGATATTTTTCGATTCATTTCTTTCAGATTCATTTCACCTGCATGACTTAATTGTTCAATTACAATAGAAACAATTGTTCTTAATCGCAATCAAAGGTTCAAAGGTAACAGTGTTTTCTTCTCAGCATATCAAGTTTGATTCTTTTAGTTTTTGTTATGGTTTAATAATGAAAACAAAGTTGCATTCAATGGATGTTAGGTTTGCACCCAAATTACCCTTCATTTCTTTTATATTTTTACCATTTAGATGTTAAACTTCTATTACTTTATACTCTTTTTAAGAGAAAAAACTATATACATGTATATATATATACATACATACTGTTGAAGGGTCCAGATCCGAGCGGGCATGATGACGGGTCAAGTGATGCCTTGCTATCCCGAGTCAGGTTACACCTTTCTATCCTGGGTATGAAACCTATCTTCAACAACATAAAAGATCTACATTAGAGGGCCTGAGGGTATTTCCCCCGAGGGCACTCTGACGCTCAAGTCAATATCTTTATGAAGAATATACAATCATATAGACAAGTAATTATAAAAGATAAGAAATAAGAGAAGTATGGGTGCCAGGAAGGCTAGGAGAGTTGTAAGAAAGGGCTGTCTTGATCTTACCAGGAACCAAGACCTTACTTTAAGCCTGGTTAACAATATATGTAAGAAGTATGGCTGGAAGAAGAAACGCCTGGTTATAGTTGGCAAGTTGGCAAGACCAATCGTTCGTATGACTCACGTTGAGGTATTTGCTTGCTGGGTCTTGATAGGAGACCTGGAGCTACCATTCCTTGCTATCCGGCTAAGGAAGGAACGATGCCTTGCTATACTGCAGGAGGAGACCTCCAGCGACCATGCTCCGACATCGGGATCAGTCACCGGTAAGTCGGAGATGATATATAAGTGAAAGTGAGAGTAGAGGTGAGAGCCAAGGTTGAATGTGTGAAGCCCCTTTCTGATATGCCTTGCTCCTCTATTTATAGTGATAGGAGCCCTGGGAACCTGTGATCTCCTAGATTCACTCTATTCCTTTTTGGGTATCATATCTTCCTGGTATCCAGACATTTTCCTTAATAACCGTGACTAGTTCCTTTATGGTATAAGGAGTTGACTACTGTTGCTCTGCTGCGCTGCCATCTTTTTTTAGGGGCTGGCATTTCGTAAAACACCAGCTTTATCCTTTAGACATAAGGTTGCTTCCTTTGTCACCTTCTAGGCTCTTTTCCCTCCTTTACATGTACGATCTACTTTGTCCTATTCATGTCTGGCCATCTGGCTGTCTGGCTGTCTTGCCTTGTGTCGTTGGATTGTTTAGCAAGTTAGTCAGGATATAGCACTTGTCCTTGCCTTCTTGGTAAGTCAGCCAGGACTTTCCATTTTCTTTGTGTTTATGCCTTTAGCAGGTTAGCCAAGATATTCTATCATACGTCATCAGCCCCCCAGTCAGGACAGCTAGTCATTCCTGGGAGTAGGTGTTCCTGACTATCCTCCTGTCATGCTAGCCTTTCCCTTTCTTTATTTTTATTTACAAATTGGTATACTTTCCAGCTTCTTTTGAACGATCATTAAGCCGGTGTGATTGGCTACTTCGTGGTAGAGGCACCTCCCTTAATTTAATGCAAAATTGTGCCATTTAGTTAGCCTTTTTTGTTTTAAGACAAAAGTTGACAAATCCGTTTTGCTTTAAATTAGTTGCAATTAAAGATTTCTCTTGAGTGAAAGTTGCACTAGCTCTTACTTATCAAGCTTTTTCAGACTGTAATCTTGATTGTTGTACACCAAGGACAATAAGAATTCTTTTGACAAGCAAAACCAACGATGTGAAAGAGTTTAGGTGTCCTTATATCGTGTAACCTTTAATAGAGTCAATGCCGTTGATCTTCCATTTGTTAAAAACCAAACATCTAGAAGTGTAGGTGAAGACGTTAGCCTATAGATTAGCCAATAGTATGCGGGTTCGTTTACTAATAGGATGTCAAAACTTAATATGGCCACTAAAGAGAAGAGTGACTCGGGTTATGTTTATTTGGGGAAATGACCGAGACAAGAAACCCTTGTTGTGATCTTACACTGATCTTAATAGAATACCCGTGATGAATTTGAACTTAAAACGAAATTAGTCATACAGCTGAGGGTATATACTAATGTTTAGTAAACACCGGAGCTTCATTAAACCATGGAATCAACTTTGTCAACATTGTTCTTGTCAAGTTTTAGAATGGTGACGCGATTCAATCACTGAGCGTTCATGTTGGAGCGCGTGATAAGATATCACTAAACCATGGAAGCAACGTTGTAATCTATTTGTAGAACAAAACAAATTAGAGATGAGCACGTGTGGTTTTGATTAGAAAGCTAATTGCTCTCTATCATTGGAGAATACTTGTGAAGTGTGACATGCTAAAGCTTGATATTTGGCTAGGCTAATGGAATATATTATGCGAATTTTGTCTTAATCTTAATGAAGATCAAGGCCCTGGAACTCTAGTCTCGATGCTAGCTAGATGCTTAAGTAGCTAGCATAAACTTTGGGACATATTTCATAGTTGAAGATTATGATATGAAAGTAGGCTCATTTGGTATTGTTAAACCTTTTCTCAAGGTTCTTATTTTAGAGTGGCAATCGCACTCTAGGAAAAGACCAAGAGGTGGAATTCTATAAGTTGTTCATAATCTATGATTTGAATTTAATCTATTCCCGTTTCGTGTTTGTTCTTATTGGCAACGGTTTTGAGGGTATGTAGCTTGATGAGCGTTGCTTTTGATTTTTTACAAGGATGTCACTTCGCTCAACGATTTTGCTTTTCTTGCGTTGCCAGTTTGATAACTACATTACTAGGAGAAGTTTGTTCAGACTATTAAACAATTTCATAGTTTAAACGAATGGTCAACAAGATGTGGAGGAGTTTTAGTTACCCGTATTTAGGGGCAACAAGATTTCAAATGTAGAAAGAAACTTCTCCAAACCATTTATAATGTTATGTATTTGAAGAAGGTGAGCTGCATTTTGGTGCTTTCCCACGTAAGTAGAGGGTCTTGATTCATATGTAATAAAGGTAGATATTCTTCCAAACTAGCAATGATAAGGCATATATGTGAATTGTTGTGTCAACTGTAGAGGAAAGTATGACAAGGTGACATATCAGTGGCATGGAGCAATGTAGTTTTCTTGAGTTATTTAGTCACATGTGACAGCCTTATTGCCTATAACTTTTCCTTGAGATGGAGAACACTTGATTTACACGTCGTATGTTGAATTATATTTACCCGATAGGGAATTTCAAGGAAAACGAGTGTATGTAATCACCTTTAAGTTTTTGGAGTGGGATCAACCAATGTGTCATGTATTTAGGCCTGGCAATGTTTTATAGCAAGATCAAGCTGCTAGGGAATCAGTCAAGGCTGCCATGGTGAGGCCAGGCAAGGCTTCTTAGGTTAGTTTAGGCAGGGCTTCCAAGGTAGAATGAATTAAATATTCAAGAAACATGGCGAGGAATTCTTGGTAGGAACCATAACCTTGTTCCCATGTGGATGTGTAGTTGAAGTCTTCCTTTCTGAGGAGAGTCGCTTTCGTTTCCCAAGAGTCAACTAATTATTGGTTTAGCAGTGTAACGTTAGGTACCACACTTTACCGTTTAGCAATAAATTGGTTAAGCTGGACCGCATAACGCATAAGCCGGCGAAGTATGTGGCTTTAGGTGGGATATCATGGCTTTAAGCGAGATATATGTTATCGTAGAACTGGTTTTATCATGGTGGGTTTAGCTGGGCCAAATACATTTATAAGGTTTGGCCAAGAAAGCTATAGTAATGACAATTTTTGACATAATATGCTTGGTTGATTCATTGTAGCCATGAACATTGGGTATATCATAAGTGTAATTATCAAGTAAAATTTATAGCCACGATCAAAGTAGCGATAAGAAAGCAAGAAATGGAATTACAAGATTTTTCCTTACTATTATAAGGCTGTCTCGATATAAGCAAAGTAAAGTATTTTTGACAAATGTAGCTCTAGTGACACATGGCCAAGTAAGAGGACAAGGATTTCTTAGTATGTTTCCCAATAAAACTGCATTATCGGTGCACATGTAACAAGGTTCGGCATAAGATTAGGTAGGGTAATGCAAGACCGAATGCTCGACTTAGAGTAACGAATAATTGAACTTTAGACATCACGGTATGACATCATATTTGTAATGTAAGTCATGTCGTATGGTGATGCATGTTTATGAGATAAACAAGTTGTAGGATACATCTCATGATGACTCACACGTAAAGGTGCCAAATTATAACATAATATGCCGTAAGGTTTTCACGTTATACCTTGGCATGGTGTGTTTGTATCTTTTGACAATGATACGTGAAACTATGTCTCATGATACAACATCAGTCGAGGTGCTTAGTATTCTTGCTCAAATATAGCATAGATTTATGATGCAACATCATCTTAGGTGTTTAAACCTCTAATAAGAATAACCTCATGATGTGACAAAAAGTCATTGGACTAACGATACTGTTTTATACGTCGGCCTTATGTTATTGTCTTTGACATGACATACTCTTTGTCTAGAGTTTTTGTCAATAACTTGAAAATGCTACAGCTGTTTGATTTTATTTATGCGCGCGCTATTTTACATGCTCAACTTTTACATGGGTAGGTCATGGCCGGACCCCATGGAACTTTATTATGAGGGTGCTCCAACCGTTACATGAGTAGGATAAGGCCGAAGTACATGAAACATTATAAGTTTGGATGAGTGATATATTGTACCACATATCTTATGGAGATCTTTACCCCTTTGTTTCATGATGTGTTATCTTATGTATCTGGTATCCCAGATAATGCCATTCGACATTATGGTATGACATCAAGCTATCCCCCACCAAGTTATTGAGAAAATGTTGATAGTGATAAGGTCATTAACAATATGGGGTAATAGGAATTATGTTGCCCTAATATCCATGAGTAGGAGTGCTCATTCATAAAACTTGGTGGAAATGCCAATGATAGAAGGTTACAAACGATTGTTCATAAGAACCAATTTAAAAGCATGTGTAAGTTTCATGCGTCTTATTCACGTTCTTGTGAGATGGCGAGGTAATTTTCTTTATTTAAGGTGACCTTGCCTTGTGCTTGGAAAGGTGACTTGAGATTTCATTAAACACCATGGAATGAGCTCTGTCAAACCAAATATGGCGTTCCCTATTACCGGGAAGTAACTTTGGTGTTTTACAAGCAAATTTTTTCTTGTTATTTGCATGAAAAGGTGCAAGTAACTTGCTTTTATCAAACTAAGTTTGCATTTTTCCAGCATGATGACTATGATACTTTTCCAAAGGAGATATTGGAGTAATTTCAAGTTGGATGACATTGTTGTTGGCTTGAATTTCGTAAGGTACAATGAGTTGACTTCTTATAAGGAAAATGACCTTTCCTCATGTTAGGAAAATTGTCTTGAATTTTTACTAAGATAAGAAGAGTTAGATGTCACAACCCACGGCGCGTGCGGAATTCACGGCGCGTGACTATGTGTTCATGAGCCATTGTTGGAGAATAACCCATGATTTACTATGTTTCATAAAATTTATTTTATTTAAACAAACATAACATAAATATTATACAAGAAGTTTATCATAAGATAATTATTATACAATACGATGTTTTTGTTTTCTTTCTAGGTCACCACTATTTCTGCTGTTGATCCTGACCTAGATTGCTTTACTGATGCTCCCGATTACCTGAAACATGTGGATAAAAGTCAACTACGAATAGTTGAGTGAGAAACATAAGTTTTGTTGATTTAAAATAATTGTTCAAACAATGATTTTCAAGATGTAGTAATCACAAGTGATCAAACAGGTACTTTGAAATTGAATCTAATTGAGCATGCAAACATCAAACCTAATGATAAATGATCGTTAGTAATGATTGTTAGCTCACATGATGAGGTCCAACTCACGGTTGGAGCGATTGTGATAATGATACTTGTTTTCCCACATATGATCATACCAGTACTACCAAGGGCTTGATAACAAGTTAATGATATTTACATAAGAATGTCCTCAAATAGCCTCCACATAACCAAAGTTCTCAAGTGATACACTTGTTTTTAATGAGTTGATAAAAGATTCATTTGATGATTGTTTACCATGACTTTCTTGATGATACTGATATATGATTTCACAGTAGTTGATAATTGTTTATCATGATTTTCATGATGATACTGATGTATGATTTCACAATAGTTGATAAAATATGTTTTAAAAATGTATCTACATGTTCCACCACGAGTTTTGGTAAACATTTAAAGGGAGAAGAGAAGGGGCTATGATCTCACCTATGTTATTGAAGTGTTTTGATTTTGAGGTATCACACAAAATCTGAAGAGAATTCTGCAATTCATTAATGTTTTATGAGTTCCTTGTATTTGAATTGGATTATCAGAATATTCCTTGACTTTTGATAACAAGGAATTGTAGTTTAAGTCATCAAGCTGATCTTAATCCTTAATCAGCCTCCTTAAGTTAATATTGCACAAAGTGCGATAAACAAGGGACCTATAATGATTTAGGTTTCTATTAAGGAGTTTATGACTAACTGGATTAATCACGACATTTTCGGATTAATCATATAGATATTGATTGTTGATTATTTCATTAAACAATTTTCTATATGAATTTCTAGCTTAGGAATAGTCAATCCTTGTTATTGATCATTTAGGTATCATGAAACATGAGAATGTGATATTAAAATATGTTTAATAACCATGCTCAATGTACTAATCTGACTGTTATCATAAACATCAGATCGTTATTCTGGTGATTATCTTTATGCTTGTCATTAGTTTGAAACACTTGAATTTAACCTAGCATTTCAAGAAATGATCAAGACAATCACAATCATTGTTACACTCAAATGGTTTAAACCATTTTAATCTAAGATATGGTTTCACGAAAACCGGGCATTACAACTGATCAAAACAAGGATTTACCCATTAACAGTTCAAGTTCTTCGTTTATAACTATTCCTAGCCGTCATCTAGGCAATAATCAACAATCCTAACTATTGTATTATATTCAAAACAAGATTTAATCTAACCATTATCAAACTAGAAGGTTAAAACGAACCGTTACCTAATCTGACGGATTTCTCGGGCAGATATGATGATCGGGACTTGTAGATATGTTTCTTGGCGCAATTCGTGGGTTTAAACACCTTCAAGATGGAGTTTGGATAGTGAAAATTGGGTTATAATGGTCTGGAAGTCGAGTTTATTCGTTAGAAATGAGATCTGATCAAGAAAATCAGATTTTTATGCCTGCTGCTTCCGTCGCGTACCGCCGAGGGTGGCAACGAGTTTCTTCGCGTACCTCCACCGCCTTAGTTAGACCCGATTTTGTTTTCGCGATTCCGGGAGCATACGAACTCCGTTTTGCGGACGGTTTTCGCCTACGTTCACGATTTTTCAATCTCTTTCCAATGGTTATAATCTAAAGACCTAAAGAGTTCAAAATATTTGACCTCTTATTTAACGCTATATTCGATTCAGTGTATCTTGAAATCGGAGCCTCGTTTCGCGATTTCGCTTACATCCATTCTCTTCATTTCCGAGTTATGATTCTAATCATGAAATCGGTTGGTCATCTATTTGAATAAACGTTATGTGATGGATGTTTCTTTGCGATCTGCTAACACCAGATTCCTGAGTAACTACAAGTCATGAACTGATATGATATGATATGATATGGTCTTTCTGGCACATACGTAATAATGAATGTGGATTTCAAGCACGATTAAATGTGATTTCGTTATTAATGACGTAATTCTCGAATACAATTGTCACATTAGAGGAGATTCGTGCTTTTACGACCATGTTGTCTTTGACCGCTCTATGGGAAAATGACCTTGCCGTCTGGCCGACGGGGCGATCTGAAGTTTTGCGAAACCAAATGATGTGCATTTTCCTTTCAATGAAGATTAAAGATGATTTGTGCCTGGGCGACCAAGTTGTTTTCATCTTTTCTAAGGAAAGGTTACCTTGTCTTCTGTCTGGCGAAGTAACTTGAAGTTTTAAAATGGCACGTCATCTTTAGTAAGATCATTTGTGCCCTTGGTGAGCAAGTTGTCTGTACCTTTTTAAAGAAAGATAACATTGCCTTCTGTCAGACTAAGTGACTTGAAAAATGTCTAAGCTAAAAGACTTTGAGATTCTGTACGTCAGGTTGTCTTTAGCTTTTCTAAGGAAGGATAGCCTTGCCTTTTGTCCCGAACTCTTGCTAAGCTTGATTACATAATATTATGTACAACAAGAATATAAGGTGATTTGAGTTTCACAACTGTTCTAAATATATATGACCTTGTCGTCCGTCAAATGAGATGACAATTTTTTTTTCAAAACATAACATTATTTTATGTCTAGCTTTTGTTAAGACAATAAAAATTTGAGATATTTTTAAAACAATGTGACATTCCCTTTTCTTTTTCTTTTTTTTAAGCACAACGATTGTTGTGCTTTGTTGGCAAGACGGCTGGAGTTCCTAATAGGTAAAATAATCATAGTTACTTTATGACCAGATGGTTCTGCCTTCCGACAATGTGACCCTGCCTTCCGACGAGGTGACAAGGTCTTCCAACAAGGTGACTTTGGTGTCTTGCTAAAAAACGTGACTTTGGTGTTATGCTGAGTAACATGACTTAAGTTTCTTTGAATTGATAGAAACTTGTTGCTTATCATGGCGCTTTCAAGGTAAGGTAGCTTTGCTTAGCCTCATGTTTTATAGGAGTCTAGGCGAGCAAAATAACTTGGGTTGTGACTAAGATTTTTTTTCCGTCTTCAAACCAATGAGGAGATAAAGATCATGAAGATTAAGCCTTACTATTGGTTAGTGATGATGTAATGATTTAGAACCTCCTTCTAGTCTGGACTTCTTGTCTTGTCCTTGTTTCCTTAGTAATTCTATTTATATTGCTAAGCTGCCTGGGAGCTTGGTCATCCTGGGAGTCGGGATATTCCTTTTTTGTAGGTGGAGCCTCCCGCTTTCTAAGCGTCCACTTCGTGTATCCTCCTCATTCTCTTTTTCGTACAATAATTTGACTTATGCTTCTGTCAGTTGCCCTGGTGTCTTAGGATATTGACAACATTTATTGATACCAGGTAAGTCAATTCACTGTATCAATAACTTTATGGACTGGCGATCTTGCCGTATCGCCTTGCACAAAGAAGGTCGTGCAATTTTGCTGTTTTACAATCTTACTAATATTTGGAGATACCTTCCTACGTAATCACTTGGCGAACCAAGGTCATTAGTAGCTGATTATCACATACAGCCTAATTGAGTATCTTGTGAGGTAAGATTTCAAAATCGTTGTTGAAAAGTTGAACTTGAATGGAAAACTTCTCCGCTAACAATGTTGGCCTGATAATATCCTTGTTGAGTTGATATTCATAACCATGAGAAATGTCAGGAGAGTATTTGCATATAAAGTTAGCTTTCTTTTTTCATTTTTTTTCTTCTTCATTTTTTTTTATTATATTTTTGACGTATTTTATCTTTATTCATGTGAGATGAGATATAATACTTTGCAAGCTGGGAATACTACTATACGAGTTAGGTTTGTCCAGCTAAGGTTAGAAATAAAATGTTTGCTAAGATAAAACAAGTTATTGATGAGCCAAGATATGGCAAGACAAGACATGTTTGTCAAGGTTCTTGGTAAGCAAAACTCGAAAGGCTTTTTTTTTAAATAAATGAAAAGTTTTTGTAAACTTTCCCATCAAGCTGATGTTTGGTTATATACTACCTACGTTGATAATGATTATATTTATTTTTGTCAAGCCAAGTGGGTTGATACAACCTTATTGTCTTGGCTTGGATGCCAGGTTAGCAAGGTAACCTGGGTTGTGTCCAAACGAGACTAGTATTTTCGCCAAGAAAGATAACTCTTCCTTGCTGAAAGGTTAATTCTTTTATTATGGGTATATCTATAGTAACCTTTATGATAAAGGATCTACATGTTACAAGAAAAGGTAATTGTAATTATCTATAGGACAATAGTTAGACTTGATCTAAAAGTGTACAAAAGTTTAGTATAGCTGGATGTCAGAAAATTTATTTATCAGGGTGTTAGAAAATTAACATGACGTCAGAAAAAACACATAGTAGGTCTACAAAAGTGTTTTTAGGACTTGACATGGCATTTCCTGGTTATCAGAAGTCTTGTATCTCAGAACTTCAGAAATAACATCTAGCAGGACGAAAAAGTTTTTTTTTTTTTTTTTTTTTTTTGCGGAAGGCTTGTTGCTTTTTTTGTTGATCTTTTGTTCAATGGATAATAAGGTAAAGCCTTCAAGATACAAAGATAAGACAAGAAATTGCATGAAATTAGAAAGATTCCTAACAACAGTATGTATGAACTTTATGTAAAGTTCCCAGCTATGACTTTGTAGGGTTTAATTTTACAGCTTTTAACAGAACAGCTGGTTAGAGTCTCCATTTTCATTTTAGGTGAAAAGAAAGCTTAAAAAGCTAAGATAGATCAAATTTGATGTAATCAATGAGATAACCTATGATGTTTTTGTCAAATTAGCTGTGCATAAACATAATAGCATAAAAGTAAATTGCCACTTACGTATTTTTTGTTTCTTTTACAAATATCTAAAAGAAAAGAATGTCAAATTTGAAGAGTAAATGCTTTATATGTATATATATATGTGTAACATATAGTTATGTAAAGCAAAGGAATATTAAAATTTAAGTAGATCATCAGATCTTTAAAACTATTGTAGCAAATATATATTTTTTGTGAAAGATATAGTGCAGCAAACCTGCTATCCTAGCAATCGGAGTGCAGTTCCAGGACGGGCAAACCACGGATCTCTCTATATATCTAGAACAAAGGGCGCGAGGGATTCATGAATGTCGAAAATCTCGGGCCCCACGGTGGGCGCCAATGTTGAAGGGTCCAGATCCGAGCGGGCATGATGTCGGGTCAAGTGATGCGTTGCTATTCCGAGTCATGTTACATCTTGCACTCCGACGCTCAATTCAGTATATTTATGAAGAATATACAATCATATAGACAAGTAATTATAAAAGATAAGAGATAAGAAGTGTGGGTGCCATGAAGGCTAGGAGAGCTGTAAGAATGGGTTGTCTTAGTCTTACCAGGAACCAAGACCTTACTTTAAGCCTGGTTAGCAATATATGTAAGAAGTACGGCTGGAAGAAGAAACGCCTGGTTATAGTTGGCAAGTTGGCAAGACCAACTCGTTTGTATGACTCACGTTGAGGTATTTGCTTGCTGGGTCTTGGTTGGAGACCTGGAGCTACCATTCCTTGCTATCCGGCTAAGGCAGGAACGACGCCTTGCTATACTGCAGGAGGAGACCTCCTGCGACCATGCTCCGACATCGGGATCAGTCACCGGTAAGTCGGTGATGATATATAAGTGAAAGTGAAAATGAGAGTAGAGGTGAGAGTCAAGGTTGAATGTGTGAAGCCCCTTTCTGATATGCCTTGCTCCTCTATTTATAGTGCTGGGAGCCCTGGGAACCTGTGATCTCCCAGATTCTCTCTATTCCTCTTTGGGTATCATATCTTCCTGGTATCCAGACATTTTCCTTAATAACCGTGACTAGTTCCTTTATGGTATAAGGAGTAGACTATTGTTGCTCTGCTGCTCTGCCATCTTTTCTTAAGGGCTGGCATTTCGTAAAACACCAGCTTTATCCTTTAGACATAAGGTGGCTTCCTTTGTCACCTTCTAGGCTCTTTTCCCTCCTTTACACGTACGATCTACTTTGTCCTATTCATGTGTGTTTGCTGTCTGGCCATCTAGCTGTTTGGCTGTCTTGCCTTGTGTCGTGGAATTGTTTAGCAAGTTAGTCAGGATATTTCACTTGTCATTGTCGTCTTGGTAAGTGAGCCAGGACTTTCCATTTTCTTAGTGTTTATATCTTTAGCAGGTTAGCCAAGATATTCTATCCTACGTCATCACATACATTATATGCATATAAAACTGAGATCAAATAATAACTCACTGTAATTGTTTTAACCCAACTACTCTATCAAGATAAATCAAAACTTTTAGTTTTTTCTCTTCACATGATTAAATTACTAGTCCAGCTACTTCGGACGGAGTACGAATGTTGTTTTTATATAAATATAAACCATAAGAATTAGTCTTAGTTACATAATCTTCATTGCTAACGTACATTTTGATTTAAAATGCATCTAATTAAATTATATTTAGCAAGGAGGATTTGCTCAAATGGTTTATGGTGATTGCTAAAATGTCTTTCTTAAACTAGATTAAGGGCCCAATACTTGTGGTACACAAAAGACGAAAAATTGTTGTTAAAAAAGTATCCCGTTTTCATCCTTAAATTTAAAATATAAAATCCGTACTTGATACTCGCATAGTTCATGTTTTGCATAGGCGTTGGGAGGGAGCAAATCACTTTGCGATTTGATGTACGCATCCTTATCTCATATTTATGTTTTTTTAAAAATAATTTTATATATATAGACAGCCGTCTCCGTAACCGCTCTGAAGATCGATCTCAACCGTGTAAATAAAATGAATCTCAATCTAGTCCGTCTAAATTCGACAGTTGGGCGATTTTCAGCCGGTTCCGGGAGGTTTTCCGCCCTCTCTCATCGACTCCATCGGTTAATGACGGCTTCATGCCACTCCATAAAAATATGATGCCTTCACTGATCAATTCTCATATAGATTATTGCCATTGAAGCCATCGTTGGAACTCTAAAGTTAAACTTTTGGGGATGGCGGAGCAACATCAACCTGAAGAAGAACAAGAAGCCGTCATAGGTCAGAGCTTCAATTAAATTATGCGCTTACAAAAATTTGATGAAGATGTGAAGATGATGGCTCGAAGATCTCTTAATTTGAACCTTTCTGGTAATCCCAATTCATGTACTCAATTTCTTTTATTTTATTTTCTTAAATCTATGATTTGGTTGTTAATTGACATTTTAGGGTTGTTATCTTCTGGTTAGTATGGCACTGGATCTTACTCCGTTAATCCCAATTCAGGTACTCACTCAATTTTTTTTGTTTTATTTTCTTAAATATACGATTTGGTTGTTAAATGACATTTTAGGGATGCTAGTTTGTGGTTAGTATGCCACTATGCATTGTTTCAGAATATGAAAATGAGTATTTACGTCTTGCTCAATTAGTTTTAGGGTTTCTGGAGATGATTGAGTGTTTTTTATACTTTTAACCAAGAGAACACGTGGTCAGCAAACTCACAGACTCACTCCTTGATGGTCTAGATGATTGTCTGTTATCATCATGCTGGTCAGATTGAACCCGGTGAGCAAGAAAAACATATTTTCTTTCTAATTTATATTCAATATGTAAAAGATATAGAACAAAACACCTAATGTGAATTAGTTTAGGTGTTTGTTAAAAGCCTTCATAACCACCATATTGAAATCTATCATTAAAATTTACTTTTGTTTTTGTTTAGTAAAAGACATTGCTAATTTGAATGTTTTCTTTCCTCACATCATGTAGTTTATATCATTCTATTTGAATAGTGTGTTTTGTTTGTGTTTTTGAATAAACATTTCAACTTTGGAATGATCATGATACATGAAGTTTAGCATTTCAAGGAAGACCTTAGTTTGAACAACAAGAATACTAGCTGTCAATCATATTTTTACTATTGGTAGAACTCAAATCTCTTATTTTGCTCATCTTAATTTTAGATTTTTTTTCACCTTTATTTTTACCACCATCTAATCCATAAATTGTAACTCATTAAGATAGATTCATCACCTTACTTCTTGATTCAGATAGTGGAGAATCGGTAGGAGATGATCTAGCGAATGTTGCCAATTTACGAACGATTATAACACATGATTTCAGGCAACAATTTTGCAATGTCATCACAATTGAAGAGACTGAAAGATTGTATGTCAAGAATCGCCAAGCTCCACTCCACCACCAAAGGAATCCATCCTGCTTTTAAAAAAATGAAAGATCATCTCAAAAGATTGCTTCATGTGACCTACTACAACAATTCAAATGATCTAAAAAGCATATAAAATTGTGCTTGCAATGCCTAATGACAAAAGATTAAAACAAACAGTAACATTGATGTCATAAGCTTTAATTTTTTTGAAGTTGATGAAGTCCTTAGTTTCTTTCCCCTGCATCCATCAATGTTGATTGATTCAAAAGCTGTAAGTAGTGTAACTTTAGACTATGTTTTATGTGTTACTTGATTTGATCTAGCCCATACTTGATACTTTGTACTCTCATAAGCATACTCTTTAATTGGTACATAATCTCAACAACTTCTGTACAAAATGGTATTTCATTTTTGGTTTTCGTGGTCTTATGAATGGGTCATGTGGTTGTTGCTTAAGCAATTCTTGAGTATTTTACAAGCATGTTGATTTTTTTTAATGATCTTCTACCTTATAATTTGTGTTCGAATCATTTATACTTGATAAACTTCATTGTTATTGTTTCTTTTATATATATATATATCTTCCCACGTTTTATTTTATGGATCAACCATAGATGTACAGATAGGAAGTTAGCAACACGTAATTTTACCTCCTTTATAAGCCAAGGGGCTACAGTGCTAGAACAATATTTACTGCCTACTACCATAAAACTTATTGAGATTGATAAAATAAAAATGATTAGGTAACTTCCTCTCCACCTAAAACATAGGACAACCCTCATTAATCATTTTGCTAATCTGAATACATATTTTTTTCTATTACATTCGTTCTTCATTTATTTAATTAACATTATTTTTCCTGCCTTATGAGTTATATTATGATCTTAACCAATATTATTCTTTTGTTTAGTAGAGATAGATACGACTTTATCATCATAACATATACATACCTGACCACCGGACGGGTATAAAACTAGTTTTTATGGCTCTTAATTGCAATGGAATAAATCTTTATTATAATAGCATTTCTGTGCATATATGATAATCTAATTAATTGAAAATGTGATATATTTATTTTCTTGAAATCCAAATGAGCATCAAATAATTTTTTAAAATGGTTAACTCACACACACACACACTTAATAATCATAGTCTAAATAAACATGTCTTGTTTATATCAAAACTTGAACTCTCAACCTTTAAAAAATAGGCATGTAAATACTTCACTAAGATAGAATGCCTTTGGTGGCTATTACGTAAATACATGTAGAATTTAGTGAAAATCGGACTGAAGTTTTTTGTTTATAATTTATTTATTTTTAATCTATCAGATCACCCAAAAATGTAAGAAGAAGAACATGACAATATGCTCATTTGGAGAATTTCTACGATCATACTTTTACATCTGCCAAAAGAATCGAAGAAAGTGGAATATAATTAGCCAAGCTCATTAAATACGTTATATAAATTATCAGATTTTCCTTAATTAGATCAAAAGAGGAATATAATTAGCCAAACTCATTCTCCCAATATATCCATATTATGCATGATTCATGAATCACCATAACTCATCCATGTTCCAATAATCCATGTCAGCTGCCATGTCATCGCTTCTTATCCTGTCGTTATCTGGTGGCAACTGGAAATTCAGGGTATCTGATCCCAAGTCTAACTCGTTTGTAGTCTCGATATAACAAAATTCAATGTCTTGGAGCGAGCAGACGGCAGAGTCCCCATACATTTCAGGTAACATCTTCCCACATGTATCTGATGCCCAAATGTTTGGTTGTAGTGAGGATGATGATGTACATGTACATGTACATGTGCATGGGGTTTCTTTAGTTTGAAAATGATCAGCGGTTAATTTGTTTTGACTAGTTTCTGCGGTTAGAGTAGAAGCAGTTGAATTTATTGATGATGACGAAGATTGTTCTACTTTCTCAAGTAGTCTTGGCATCCAAAACCGTTGCAGTGCTTCTACAAATCTCTGGCTACCAGAGTCGATCTTAAGGTGGCGAGTTTGTTTCTGTACCCTTGTTCTCCAGTAGTTCTTGATCTCGTTATCTGTTCTCCCAGGCAAATGGCGAGCAATTTTGGACCATCTGACAGGCATAGCATGCTACTAATTCACATAACACGTACGTACGTACGTACGTACATATGAAAACAAATTATTAAGTCGTTGGTGGTGCATGTGCATCATATGTAGGTACCTGTTACCCCACTTGGAGTGTAGATTGAGGATGAGGAGTTGTTCTTGTGGTGTGAGATTTCCACGCTTGGTGTCGGGTTTTAGATAATTTAACCATCTTAGCCTGCAACTTTTCCCTGTTCTTTTCAATCCTGATCGAATTAAGAATAGGTAATTAGAAACCAAATTATAGCAATTGATAAGAAGATATATGGGCGGATCGTGTATATATATACAGACACAGATCGAGTTAATTAGGACCTGCAGATTTTGCTAGCGTATTCCAACGGCCATCCCCGTGACGGTTGATGTAATGGATAAGAAGACTGTCCTCCTCAACCGTCCATGCCCCTCTTTTAAGTTCATCAAACTCTTCACCTATGCAAGAATCAGTCGTCATATTCTTGGCAGCTGGCCTCATCATATAAAACTATATATATCTTGAAGTTAAAAAAAGGAAAAGATGGAATTGAATATGATGGAATTGAACACACACACACATATATATATAGTTATAGTTAAAGTTAATTTGCAATGCTGATGCTAACTTGAAATTAAATGATGGGCCGGGTGTTAGGAAACCACGTATGAAATGAAATAATAAATTTAATTTAATTTAATCTCGATTGGGTCAAGCACAATCAAAATGAGAATAATTTTCAAGATGTGGGGTATGTTTTTGGAGGTAAAAAAAATTCTCTTTAAGTTGGGTCATGAACATCTATGTCTGCTAATTACATGATTAAAATGTGAAATGTGTCAACGTACACCTCCTCCTCTCCGTCCTTAACAAGCCAAGTCATTATGTTTTCGATCTGATATGGAGTTAAAATCAACCAACCACTTATAATAAGCACAAGTGTGTGTATACATATATACAGATTAGCACCCCGTGTATTACACAGATTAATTATATTATGTTTTTTAAACATTAATTTTTTTTAATATTTGTTTACTTAAACATTTTGTTATAAAATATTGTTTTTAAAAATTGTATATTTTATAATAAATTGCTTTTTTAAAAATGTGTTTTTTAATATTACTATATTTTTAATGTATTAACAAATATTTTTCTTAATTTTAAAAATGTATAAAAAACATATTTAATATTTAATATTATTATTAATATGAGGTTTATTTCATAAGAAAGAGAGGCAAGAAATCAAAATTTTACAACGATGTTAACTCTCAAATGATGATAAATTTACGCAAACTAATAAAATAAGAAAGTATTCTAAATGTGTTTACGATGATGTTAAAAAAATTCAAAGATTTGGCTTGATCTTGGCAGATTATTTCGGGTTATTGCGCATTTATTAGGTTATGTATACTTCCATCCCCTATATATATATATATATATATATATATATATATATATATATATATATATATTGTATCATGTAAAAAAATAGATCTTGAAGAGAAAACACTTAAACTTACCTTGGTCATTCATTTTAAATATAGAAAATAAATATGTAGTTCATGTTAAAATTGAATAAAAAGTTAAGTTTTAAATAAACAAATCAGTTTTAATATATATTTAATTAGGTTAGTATCCCGTGCATTACACATATTGAATAAAAATTAATAAGTATTTAATAATATAGATTTAACGATTGTAATGATTTTTTGATTTAAAAGATGATCAACATTACATAAAAAATAAAATAATAATATTGTATTTTAGAAAATTCCTTTTTCAAAGTTTGGTTTTAAACATTTAATTTTAAAAACTTGTTTTTAAAAAATGTCTTTTTTTACAACATTATAGGATGTTATCTATTATTACATAAGTTAATAGAGAAAAAAATAAATAGTTAATAATAATGACTTATAAATTATAGAAAGATTTTATGAGTTATAAATTTTTGGAAAAGTTTCATGTTTTATAATAACTTGATTTTTTAAAATTTTGTTTTTTGATATTAAAATATTTTTTGTTATATTAAGAAATTAAAAAGTATAAAAGATATATATATATATATATATAATTAATATTTAATACTATTAAGCAATATATTTTTTTAATATTAAGAACTTTTTTAATTAAAAAAGGATATATAATTATATAATTAGTATTTATTAAAGTTGTGTATTTATTAACAGAGAGAAGCGAGAAAAATAGTGTGACGATACTGTAGATTTGTGGCAAGTATCCTCTAACTATTTTGATTTATTAAGTATTAGGTTATAGACCCATGTAGTACACGGGTTTACGAATAAACAATAATGTAATTTTATAATTATGTGTTCATAAATTTACATAATTAAAATACTTTTATTATATCTTTTTAAATTTAAATGATTATATTAATACTAATAATATTAGTTATACCTTTTTATATAGAAAAACTTTAAAGATAAAAATTTATAAAAAAATGTTCTTAAAACATATATATATATATATATATATATATAACATAGATGTATTACACATGTTAAATATTTGAATTTTAAAATTATTTGTTTAAAATAACATAATACATATTTTTCAAGGACATTTTATAAAAAAATTAAAGAATTGACTCATAATTTAATCATATTATTTACTAACTTAAATAAAATCATTAATATTTTATATGAGAGAGAAGATTAAAAAAATCAAAATTTAATAAAAACATGATATAGAAATATTTATGATGAGAGCCTAGAATGTTGACAAGTGACATTTTAAAATATTTATTTATTATACAGTATAGATAATAGATTTTGTCGGTTGGCTGTGAAATGAGTAAAAATGGAACGTTTAAAATGCAAATTGCATGTATTTTAATTTTACCACTATTTTGTCATGTTTCATCATCACAGCATATTGTTTGCTTCTAGAAACTTTATTGTGCCTGATTATTAGTAAATATTGTAATTGCAACTTGAGCTTCAATATATATAAGTTTTTTGTTTATTTTCTTAATATAGTAATACAGATATAAGTTAATAGTGTTAACTAATTTGTAGCTTTTTTTTCTTGCATAGACTCAAGTATTTAAAGAAAGGAAGCAACCAAGAAACCCCCAAATAGACGTCCTTCTCGTCTTATGCAACTTGAGTAAAATCAAGTAGCTGCTAGATACCGATTGTGATCGATTTTCAACACGAATAATCCTCTTCAAACTCAATAAGCGCATATATACATCTCAGTTATTCTGTAATCAATTTATTTATCTTTAAACACATATTAAAAAATTAATATACACCACGCAAACACCATTGTCCGTCTTTGAACATTCAAAACTAGCTCGAACTAGAATGTGGAGGTTGACTACGTGGTGGCTCGCACACTGTTTCTCGTTTTCTTGTTCAAAGCCCAACTTAGGGATCAAATAAAAAAGTCAAAAGTCCACAAGTTTTAATTTACCCTATTTATTTATTCATTTATTTATTTTTTTGAACAACAGAGGATCTAAACATGTGAACAGCCGGTTATCGGGCCATACCACCAAGATATGATTACCCTGACCGTCGTTGAAACCATAACCCCAGATGCGCGAGAACCGAATTCTATGAATATTCTTAGATGAGACTCAACCCTCACCTCATATGAGATTTGGGTGGAGTTTTACCAATAATGCAGATTCACAAGACTTGCCCTATTTATTTCTGATGAGGAATTTGCTTTATTTTCGTTCAATTTCATTTTACCCTATTTATTTATGGTGAGGAATTTGCTTTATTTTCGTTCACTTTCATTTTTTATGTTACGTATGCGTATTTTTATACCTTTTCAAATTTAGTTCGATGTATGTTATCATGTAATTATTTTGTTTCTACTATGCATATTAAAAGCTGGTTTTATTTTCGTCTTATGGTTAAACAATTAACGTTATAATCTTCTCTCTATTTATTTGTTATCTAAACAAAAACAATATTAATTTAAAAAAAAATTACGAATTGAAGTCATAAGTTAAGGAAAAAACACATCTTTATTAAAAAACACAACAAGCCATATAAAATTATATGCATATATACATATGCATTTATCTATATATACATCTAGGTATATATATGCATAAGTATATTTATTTCGTACGACTACGGTTATTTAGGCTTAGATTTCGTATTCATTTGATTTTTAAATGATGAATTGATAATGATAATGATTCCGTAATGTTTGTAGTTGTTTTAATTTCAAATCTTGATTGATTTTGTCCGTTAACACGAGCTATAGAACGATCGGGTCGAAGGTGGGTGTCCATGGATCTATGGTTGATTACGGGTAGAGTATGGTGGGGAAGAAAGATGAAGTTTGGAATATTTGCAAGAACAGTCTCACGTTTTTGTTTAAAGGATTATGATCTTTTTAGCTAACAACTAAAAACTTAAGGTTTACTTGTATATATTTAAAAAGCTTAAAGAGGGGGTACGACAAGTAAAAAAATACAAAGGAGGGTATATTTAGCGCAATCCTTGTTCAGATTCACTCAAAAAGCAGGTATTGATGGCCAAACTATTAGCTACAATATGAAATGTACATGTATATATGGATTGTATTATGTAAAAACTAATTTTAAAGAGCAAACTCTAAAACTTTATATTGGTTTTTCATTTGAAATCTAGAATATAAACATGTGGTACATATTAAATCACATTAAAATTGATTATCTTGCAAAATCCATTTTTTTTAACTTTAATATAAAACACATACTTATTTTCAAGATTTTAAATTAAGGACCATATATGATTTAAGGATTTTCTCTTTAAAATTAAGTTTTCACAACAATAATATGTGTGTACATGAGGGATTATATATAAGAAAATTCTCTCTTATATATAAACTATAAAAACACTTTTAATCAATCAAAAACGTTTCTTTAATATTTAATTATATTTGACGGACGTTCTAGTAAATTAATATCATTTTTAATTGTGTAGTTTATTTTATTTTCAATGTATCAGTTTTTTTTTTACGTACTCATCGCTTTCGCTGGTGCATGGTGCTTGGTGTGTACCTCCCAACAATTTCAAACTACTTTAGCTTCTCGTTCAATTATCATTAAAAGCACCAAAAACAATGTCATAAAAGTCTTCTTTTTCGATATCGTATAATTAACCTAAAAATTTCAGTCTCTTCTAATTTTCCAACCAAATGCATCACAAAGGCCTTATTTTTCAATAATAAAAGTCTTATTTTTTGACTCATCCACCACTACCGTCAGACGTCATTTCAAGTTTTTGCAACAATATACGTTTATATTATTTAATTTTAGATTACTTCATCTTATTGTTACATATATGTAATTAGAGGACATGTAGAAACATGATGATAAACAATTCTCGATATAGATTTATGTATGTTTTTTGTTACATATATATAACTAATACTCCTAAGCTAGTACTTAAATTGAATAGATGATGTGAGTTGGTTTTTATCATTATTATGTTTTGTTTGATAAACATATATGTAAATGCACTGTTATTTGATTGGTTACATGTATGCAATCAAGCGATATGTACAAACATGATGATAAGCATGTTTCGTCTTATTTTTGTATATGTTTGTTTTGTTGTAACATGCATGGCTGTAATCAAATAATAAGATATCAATTTTTGAATATGAAGTTATGTATGAACATCTTTGCATACACTAAAAAGCGGGAAAAAAAACCATGTTTGAAACATTATATTTAATTTAACACCGATGAATTCAAGAACTTTTTACACTAGGATCATAAGTTTTCAGCCATTCGATGTCTATTAAGATGAATTTTTTTCCATCGATGTCTATTATATTACGAATTTTTTTTAGAATTGGTATATTTTAGAAAAATAAATAGGATAAAGGTAAAGTCAAAAAAAAAAAAAAGGAAAATGGTTAAACCGAGATTCCTATTTGCGGTTTAGGAGTAAATTTTTATTTTAGAGATCTGTACTTTGCAGGGTGTCAGGTATACCGCAATTCATAGTTGCGGTTTAGGAACAAATCAAACTAACGGCGTTAAACTTTGAATTCTCTTTCTCTATCAATTGATGAACCACAAATAGACAACACAAATAATGCAGGCATGTGCAAGCCTGTATATATTTTTACTCAAACAGTGGTTGAATAAATTTATTTTTACTCAAACACTTATTTTTTGCTGCAACACTTCTAGTATATAATTTATATTAAACAATTATTTACTCAATTTTTAAAGTGTTTAAATGTAATTAATTATAAATACTTCATTAAATTATTTTAAAGTAATCTAAAGATTATTTTACACCTAAAAATACTAAAACTGAGAAACATTAAATAAAATAAACTGAAAACCACTAGTAATATTAAAAACATGAAATAAAACAAACATAAACTCACATACATGATAAAAAGATACAATAACTAGTTTTGTCGGTATGGACAACTGTTGAAAACCACTAATAATATTAAAACACATGAAATAAATCAAATGCATGAGACTATTCAACCACTGTTTGAGTAAAAATATATACAGGCTTGCACATGCCTGCATTATTTGTGTTGTCTATTTGTGGTTCATCAATTGATGAGAAAGAGAATCCAAAGTTTAACGCCGTTAGTTTGATTTGTTCCTAAACCGCAACTATGAATTGCGGATTAATGGTTTTGTCCTAATCCGCAACTGTGAATTGCGGTATACCCTGACACCCTGCAAAGTACAGATCTCTAAAATAAAAATTTACTCCTAAACCGCAAATAGGAATCTCGGTTTAACCATTTTCCTTTTTTTTTTTTTGACTTTACCTTTATCCTAATTTTTTTTCTAAAATATACCAATTCTAAAAAAAATTAATTATATTACCGAGTCATGTTACCAGATTTTTTTTAAAAAAGTCAGATTAATTAAATAAGTAACATCTAACCATTATCTATTGACTTGTTCACTTCAAGCCTGTTCTTACCATCTTATGCTTTAGAATTCAAACATTAAATTCTAAATTGAAACCAGACTCGCTAATTTTCGTATTTAATTTTGCAACTTCAAGCAACTATTATCAATTTAATTAACAAGATATTATCTAAATATCCCTTAAACGTTATATAATATCCCTTAATTATCAGAGAGCCTGCATTTTTTTTATTTTAACATAATCCATCCAACATCTCTTAGATTATACCATTAAAAGAACATAAAAAATAAAGAAATATGCTTTATATGGTCTATTGGTCTTAAACATGCATGTGACTATTTTTTTTTTTTAAGAAACAACTTACATAAGTTACCAGATTCAAATTCTGTTATAACCTATGTTAGTTTTCACTAGAGTCATTCTTAAAGATATTATAGGATAAATTAATCTTTTGTTACAGACGTTACATTTTTTTTAATTGGGGTCTCAGTGTGTTGAACGCGAGCTCACCCCTGGATTTGAAATGGGTTAAAAGTGTTGTAATTATATTTCTTAGTAATTTTCCTGATCATGAAATTGAGCCCGGTTGTTAGCAAAAAGACATCTATGAGATTAATTTTTGAAATAAAAGAAATAATTCCAGAAACGCAAAAGGTCCTATTGCTTAGCAAAACCAATATTTTACTATATAAAAAATTTATTAGTATTGTAAAATGTTACAAAATGTTTTCACTTGCTAAAAAACACGTCTTCTACTACATTTGAAGATAATATAATATATAGTAAGTCTGATATAGACTTATACCGGCCGGCCAATTCAATGTACTAATATTTAGTCCTGATGAGATAAGGAAAAACTAGAAATCGCAAGTTTTGATGTAATAATAAGTAGCTATTCATTTCATTTCATTCCGTTCATAGTATTTGATAACTCCATCATGACCATTTTTTAATGTGAACGGGTATATTTTTTTCTAATATAACACACTCATCATTTTCAGTTGAAAAATAATTTCTTTTTGACTCTTCCATTAATGTGAAGAATAATAATATTTGATTATTATATATATTTTGAAAATGACATTATTATTATTATTATTATTATTATTATTATTATTATTACTACTACTACTACTACTACTACTACTATTATTACTATTACTACTACTATTCTTTTATATATTATTTATGCAATTGCACAAGATCAACTAAGGCTGCATACAATGGGTGAATGTGAGGAGACTCTTGAATCTTGATGACATGAAAGGTGTATGTGAGAAATGCTTAAGGGAGAGGGAGAGGGAGGGGAGGAGATGTGCATGTGGCTCTTGCATTTGAGGAAATGCATCAACATGCAACCTATTAGTGGGGCCCTAACATTAAAAATTATTTTTTTAAAAAAAAAAAAAGATAGGCTCTTTGCAAAAAAAAGAAAAGAAAAAAAAAAGAAAGTTTTTTTTTAAAAGAAACTTCATTTTAACATCATATATTACAATAAATATTTTTTTAAAAGAAAAATAGAAAAGAAATAGTAATGTAAAAGAGAGAGGATACATGTTGGAATAATGGGTTGGGACTAAAACAATGAGAGAGAATGCATATAGAAAATAATAGGTAAAAAACTGATGTGACAGTAAAGATTATGATGCATGTTAAATACTTACATGTATCCGCTACTTGCATTGCGGGAAAAGAATACATATGAAGCTATAATAGTCGTCCTTTATGTCGGTACGTGGTCCTGAGTTTGATTAGGTTCATTTGTTATTCTTATCCAAAGTAGAGTAAATTTAGATGTTTAGAAGTAGGATCCTAGCTATCATCTGTTGGCCTTAATTAAGATCAAATATTTTTGTGCCGATTACATACAATAATTTCACATGCCTTAAACACGAAAATTACGTACATTTGGCTTCTTTGGTAAGTCTTCCTCTAATTATCTCACAAACAATTTAATAATAACATCTTTGTTTCAAACTTCAGTCTAACTGAAGTTTCTCCATTAAAACTGTGTGTTTGTGTATATAATAAGGTAAAAACACGTATATTAGACATGTTGAATAAATACATTTTAAGATTATTTATTTTAAATAACATATTTTATATATCTAAAAGATAATTTTATAAAAATTTAAGAAATATAACTTATGTTGCAATCATATTATTTACCATATTTAATAAAATCACTATTATTTAATAGTTGAGAAATAAGAAAAATTAAAATATAAAAAAAATATTTTACAAATATCAGATAAGATTGAGAAGCAATAAGCGAATTTTAAATATCCTATAAAGAGGACACATGTCTTACGAAAACTTTTATTTATTATATACTAGGTTAAAACCCATGTATTATATGGGTTAAACAAATCTAATATGTTATAAATAATTTTTTATGAAGATTTGTATGTTTGATAAAATAATAAATGACGAATAATTAAAAATAAAAAATTAATAATAAAAATTTTTTAAGAATTATGAAATTATATTTTAAGATATTATACAATTAAAATTTTCTAATAAGAAGATTTATATATTTGATATTTAATTGTATAATTTAATGTTTTAAAATCATTAATATATAATTAAATATAAAAGTCAATTAGTATTTAATAGCAGAGATATGAGGGAAAAAATCTAAAGTTTATGAGTTGGTGACATGTGTTCACTCTTGCTATTATTTTATTAGAATAAAGAAGATTATAAGACTATTGGGTGTGCCAAGGCACCCCACTCACTCCACGTATGCGCCACGTAGGCGCCACATAAGCACTCACCACAACCACTCACCCTACCATTTTGGTGGAAATGCCCCATTACCCCACTCACTCCACGTCATCATCCCTTTTTTAAACTTTTATATATATATATGTGTGTGTGTGAGTGTGTGTGTGTGTGTAAGAGAGAGAGAGAGTGTGAGTGTGTGTCAGTGTGTGTAAGAGAAAGAGAGAAAGAGAGAGAAGTGAATGTGTGTGCGTGTAGAGAGAGAGAAAGAGAGAGAGAGAGAGTGTATCTGCCGTTACCACAATCACGCCACCCCCATTCAAGCCCTCTCACGCCCCTAGGGGGGCGGTGTGTCACGCCCCATCACGCCCTCCCCACGCCCACTCAAGGGGCATACCCAAGGGTCTAAATATAGATATACATAATATTCAAAAAAATCCTCATCCAAAATTTTTTTTTAAATTTTTTTCTTTTTAATTTAAAGGTTAATTAGGTAATTTGATAATACTTTAATTTGGTAATTTTAAGCTATCGTTTTTTATTGGATCTGAAAAACAAATAGCAATGAACCTTCAAAAAAGTTGTATGGTGGTTAAAGGTTGTTTTTTTTTACTGAAAGCCAATCTCTGCTAGAGGTGGGCATTAAAACCGGTTTCAAACCCGAACCCGGGGTTGGTTCCAACCCGGTCTACCCCCAACCCGGTTCCAACCCGGTAGAACCCACCGGTTCCTAACCGGTTTCGAATTTGAAATTTTCATGCGGGTCCAAACCGGTTCCAACCCGAACCGGTTCCAACCCGGTAGCTAGAACCCGGTTTCAACCCGGTTTTGACCGTTTTAACAAAAAATTCGAGTTCTAGCCGTTGAACTAGCCGTTTGGACCGATTTCTAGCCGTTTTTTTAATGTTTTTTGGTCCAAAACTTAGTATAAATTGTTGTGGCTTGGTTTAGTTTGATTACACACTTGAAAACGAACAATCTAAGCAAAAAACGCTCTCGTTTCGTACACCCGACTGCTTTACACTCTTTGTTTCGCGATCCATTTTTTTCAACACTCGTATTTTAAACAAGTATAACCTTGTTAAAGCAATGGCTCACTCTACATCTTCTGTTGGTCAAGGTTCTAACACCGAAGTTACAGTTGTCCGTGTTCTTACGCATAGTAGGAACATGGAAATATGGTGTAACTGGGATTTAGTTGAGATGAGTGATGGGTCTCAAAAGGCTCGTTGCAAGTATTGTGGTATGCTTCTTGCAAAAGAATCAAACACGAGTTTGAAGAAACATATTACCAAACCATTTTGCAAGGCGTTGAAGAATGATCCAGAAAGTCAACAAACACAAATCAGTAATGATGGTGGAATTTTTCACTACAACGTAGACGAGGTTCGTGATAGAATGGCGAAGTTCGTGATTCAAGAGGCGTTGCCATTTGGACATTTCGACAACCCTCGTTTAACAAACATGATTCGAGATACGCTTCAGCCTCGTTATAATCATGTAAGTCGAAGGACGCTAAGGCGTCATTGTTTAAAAATGTGGAATAAGGCAAAAAATGATTTGATCTTATTTTTTGAAAACCTAAACACTGGTGTAAACTTAACTACAGACGTTTGGTCTGCACCTCATGGTTTACCGGAATCGTATATTTGCGTCACCGCCCATTGGGTGGATCCCGTTTCGTGGCAAATAATGAAACGTACGATTGCGTTTGAACTTTTCCCGTATCCACATACGGCTGAATATTTGTTTCAACTATTAGATTTCGTAATAACACAATTTAAGTTGGAAAATAAACTATTTTCAATAGCATTTGATAATGCTTCAAACAACACTGCTGCAGTGGAAAAATTAAAATTAAAATACACACCATTTTGCAATGGTATATTTTTCCACAGTCGATGTGTAGCACATATTATTAACTTAGCGGTGCAAGACGGTCTTTCTTCACCGAATCTTGAAACTTTCAAATATGGTTTTAGAAATATGATACATGATGTTTTTAAAAAAAGTAGAAAAACATTTACCGATTACAAAAAATTGTGTAAAGATACGAACAGACCTTGTTATGGTCCTAATTGGGATGTACCTACTCGGTGGAACTCCACTTTTAAAATGTTTGAAAGTGCTTTAAAACAAAGAGCAACTTTACAAACATTTCATACGAGTCTTTGTGAAAGTGGTTACGCCGAACAATTTTCGGACTTAGCTAGGGAGAATATTCAAGATTTAAAAGATTTTCTTGAAGCTTTTAAAACCGCCACTACAAAATTATCAGGGGTTTATTATCCTACTAGTCCATTGGTGTTACCAGAATTGTATTTGATGACGTCAAATTTAAAAAATTTTGAAATGAAAAACCAAATGTTTGAAGAAATGATAAGTCCAATGAAACTCAAATTAAAGAAATATTTTAAAGATTTACCACCCGTGTTTATTTGTGCCGCTGCTTTAAACCCAATTTTGAATGTTACGGGAGTTGAATGTTTGATAGACGAAATAAATGATAATTTGGATATTCATGAAGAAGATCCAAATTTTTCAAATGATGCAAAAAAAAGTTTTCAAAAAAGTTTACAAAGTATGTATGAATTTTATTTAAATAAATATGGTCCTAATATAAACATACGTACGAGCACGAGCGCATCAAGCTCGAGTAGTAGACCTCGTGATCCGCTTCTTAGTTTATTTAATACCGTTCGTAATGAAACGGCAAAACGACAAAGGGGTAACACCCCTTCAAGTGAGCTCGGAAGATACAGTGGAACAGATTTTGTTTCCACTTTTCAATCCGAGAATTATCACAATTTAGACCTTTTGTCATGGTGGAAAGGAAAGGAATCCGATTATCCGATTCTATCCACTATGGCACGTGATTTACTAACCGTCCAAGCTTCTACGGTAGCTTCGGAATCTGCGTTTTCTCTTAGTGGCAGGGTATTATCTTTACGAAGAACAAGACTTACTCCGGAATCAGTAGAGATGTGTATTTGCTTAAAAGATCACTTGGACGCGATCGATCGAATTCAAAACATAACAAACCTCGAAGATGAAATCGAACTTGAAACAAGGGTACACGAAGAGGAGGTGGAGGAAGGATTATCTCCCGACATATCCGATGAAGAACTTGCACAAGAAGCTCGTGCTCGTAAACGTACGCAAACGCAAGCGGGAACGAGCACGGAATAAAACGCATGTTTTCAAGTTATTGTATTTGTATTTATCTTTTTAAGTTATGTATGTCTTTTATTTTTTTAAATAATTAAAAGAGAAATAAATGTTAAATATGTTATTTTTATTTTTATGTTATGTACTTATGTAGTTATGTATGTAATTTATTGTAAAATTACTAGAAATAATAATGAATTTTTTTAATATCATTATTTTTTTTATTCATGTTCTTAAATCAAGTATTTTTTTATTTATTTATGTATGTCTTTTTTTTTAAATAATTGAAATATAAATAAATGTATTAAAAGTTATTTTTATTTTTAAGTTATGTATGTAATTTATTGTAAATTATTATAAATAATAATGAATGTTTTTAATATTATTTTTTTTTATTTATGTATTCAAATTTAAAAAAAAAAAAAAATTTAAACCGAACCCGGTTTGAACCCGGTAGGTGTACCCGGTTCTAGACCCGACCCTACCCTACCCGGTTCTACCGGGTTTAGATCTACAAATGTGAAACCGGTTCCAAACCGGTTCGGGTTTAACTCAAAACCGGTTCCACCGAACCCGGTCCATTTTGAACCCGGTTCGGGTTGGGTTTTGAACCCGGTTTGCCCACCTCTGATCTCTGCAAGACTCGGTGGGCCTTCTTCAACTTCTTGGGCCTTCATTGATGGTAATGCACTGATGCTCATGGAGTCATGGGCTCATTGTGAAAAATTTTCCAATTGAACTAGTAAACACTAAAAATAATATTGGGCCGTTCTCTTCATTGTGATATGACTAGTATTAGTATCTGAATACGCGGCGGAAGCAAGAAGACGTCACATATAATCACTTAAACGCGAGAATAATATTATTTGGATAAAAAAACAATCACATTAAGGTGATAGTTTTTTTTTACTAAAAACATCTTCATGGACTCATATGTCTACGCCGCGTAGACCACGGGCAGAGGTTGGGGGCTGTACACTGTTAGTTTTTCTGAATACGTTTCATTAAAAAACATCTACCCTACTTCTTTTTGAGACAGACTTGAACCAACCACTCTCGTCCCCTTCTCGTCTCCTTTAGGTTAAAAAAATTACTTTTGAAGATCTACTCCCGTGCTCTCCTTCAGCGGCACTCCCTCCACCATCGACGTTCCCTCCTCCGGTGCCACTCCCTCCATCAGTGTCGTTCTCTACTCCAGCGCCGCACCTACCTAAACTTCGAGAGGCAAGCTAATTAGAATCGTTTCCGGCAGGACGGGATGAAATCGAGTGTTCGCCGGTAGTGGTGATGGGATCTTTGACGGATTTATGAATCACTCCAACCCTCCACCTCCGCCTCGGGCTCTCTACCGGTGCATAACCAAATTTCTTCCAAATTTATCAAATTTAGGTATTTTCAACTTGTTTTAATCAGTAATGAATCAGTCCTGTGTTTTCGTCCTAGATTATTCATATGCTAGATTGATCGTATGGTTGTATTTGTTGTTCTATTTGTCTGTAATTAGAAAAATCAGTTTGATTGTAAGAATTGGTTGATTCATTCGTAGATATTAAAAGCCAAACAATCTTCTTTTAATAGACTGCAGAGGTTTTGGCCAACTCTTCTGTAAAAAAGGTATGCAGATGTGGTCCGCAAATTGCAGACGTTTTGCCTCTAGAAAAAATAAACACACCTAAGTTATTATCTACAATTTTTTGCAGGCTTAATGTCAAGGATTTTAAAACGTATATTTTAAAATCCGATTTTTTTTAGTTTAGTAAAAGTTAAGAAGATTGTAATTTTGTGAGCCTGTTACAAGACAAACAGGAGAACTCAACCCAAAATACTAGTCTGATGAATGAGATAGACCATTTGACTTATAAACCTCACATCAATTGCCTATGCAACCGATATGTGACAAGTTCCATACATTGCAATGATTTTGATCTGTAACAATTGACCTTCCTTAAGGGCCAACGTCCTCGTTGGTCACGGCTGGCTCTCTCCAGGCCACCACTTCGAGTTGGGTCTGATACAGCTATCACAAGCCAAATGGTACCTCAAAATTCTTCCAAATGGAAGGTCTTGGGCTCAAATCCCTCCCGCAACGAAAAAGGGTCTGTGGAGGGTTAGAGGGTTTTCCCGGTGGGGTTTCCTCCTGGGGTGGTTGTGGTGGCTCATGGGAGGTCCAGGTAACTAGACCTTGGTGACATGGCCTGGAAACAGTGGATTCACACGATTGAGACGTTTGCCGTTCAAAAAAATACTTAGTATTGTTAATAAATGTAATTATTATTTAAGCTTACCTAATCTTTAATTATCACATTCTCAATAAATGCTAACAATCTTTAATATAAATTCAATAATAACTAAAATTGCAACTTTTTTATGTAAGGATCTTATTTATTTGAAAGATTGTTCTTATAAAAATTATTTTCTCAAATAATTATTGCTATATAATTTTTTTAATAGAAATGTCTTTTAATTTATTAATTAAGTACACATAATTTAAAAAATAGTATGACTTCATGAATATGCAGATTATGGTAATATATAAAATATATAATATTAAAACACATGTGAATATGTTAGTTGAATGAAAAATATCAATATTAAAAAGTTTGTTGCTATTTTACTACTCGCGTTAATTAGTAAAACTGAAAATTTTATAAATCTTGTTGTGTTAATTGCAAGTTGAGTTATAATTTTGTAGCCTTTTTGTTCATTGACATATAAGCTAAAATATCCTGGTTTAGTTAGATAGAATATTTCATACATGTATATTTTTAAGTTAATTTTTTTATTTGCTGATTGTAATTTTACAAAAACACTCTTTTTTTTTTTGTATGATAAGATTAGAAGTAATAACACTAACAAATTATAATTTTTTTCTTAGATTTTAAAGTTATAACAATATGTTGTTGATTATTTTAGGAAAAAAAAAACACCTTTTTAGTAAATAAATCTCATCAAAAAAAATTTTATTTTCTTATTTATTTGTGTATTTTATTATTATTTAAAAAACCTATGTTGTTTAGAAACAAAATGAAAACAGTTTTATGATTAAATCAATTAGGAGACAATTTTTTTTCTTTTATAAATTTATTAATAACATGACAATTAATGTTACTCATGTTAATTATTCAATAATAGCTCAAATCAAAGTAATTAAAGACTGTAACATATGGTTATAGGTTAAATGTTTTGATTGGATTAAAAAATAATAAAGTTAATTAACTTAATTAATATACTAGATTAGGGAGTAATTGAAAATCAGACTAGGGTGGTGATGATGGTGAGTGGTGATGGGCGGTGTCTACACCAAGAAAAGCTCGCAAAGACTTTTTTTTACTAAAACATTTTCGAAAAACATATAGTCTGCAGATAACAATATATGTGCATGGTTTGCACGGTGTATACGGAAGAGCCTGCACATAACTTTTGAAGAAAAACAAACACTGCCTTAATGTTAATTAGTTCAATATCAATTGTTACTATAAAAAAACATGTATCATTTCTTAAGTTATTAAAGTTTTAAATTATTGTTTTATTATTCAAATTACTTATTAATATGTAAGTTAGTCATTTTATGATTTTTAAATTTTATTATTAACTATTTAATATTTTATATTTAATTAGTGTAATAAACGAAATAATAAAGCAGTTATATATATATATATATATATATATATATACTTAAATATTTGTATGGAAAGAATTTGGCCGGCCCCTGAAAGAAGTTGGGTTTTTTTTTAACGATATCTGATCTCAACGTGTGAACCACTGATTTCCAGGTCACGTCACCAAGGTCTAGTTAGTAGTTACCATGACCTCTGTTGAGACTCCACCACCACAGGAGGAAACCGCACTGAAAAACCCCTGACCTCTCAAGAACCCCTATTTCGTTTTGAGAGAGATTTGAACTCATGACCTTTCATTTGAAACGTCAAGAGTACCACTAGGATAAAGCATATTTGATCCGAAAGAAGTTGGATATAGCATCATATTATCACACACGTGGAAGCTGCACACTAGCGCATGTGACTTTAGTAAAAGGAAATTCTCTAGATATTTCCAAACCTCATCCATTTGTTTATTACCACTTCACTTTTGGTCCTTTCAAAATCATAATACACGGCTTAAGTCGGTTGGGACAATAAACTATTTTATTTTATGTATGTTTTAATTAAGATATTTCTTGATGCTAAGTTAGAAAAAGACAAGTGACTTCTAAATTTGAATTTTAAAAAAAAAGTAGTAAATCTTTCTGTATAATTAAATAACCCATTAAGAATACATAAATAAATAGTGTTTTTAAATATCTCTCTTAGTATATTGAGTTTTAGGACATGATAACTTTAGATACCATTTTCTGTAAAGACGTGACAAGATGATATATATGTAATATGTCAATTGTCAATTGTCAATGGTGTCATGTGCTATGGCTTCTAATCTTCATTATATTTATATTACTAGAGGGATCATGCGGGTTGCAACCGGAAATCCCGCTACAGTTACGAATAACAGAACGAAGTTATGTTCACGTATATCAAGATGAAGATTTGAAAACGACTCTCACATTAAGGTAAAAGCTTAAAGTGTATGCGTCGTAAACATTATCCTCACTTAAGAAAGAAAAAAGGTTGTGCTTATTCATAAAATATAGTGTTATCATGAAACACAAGTATAAAACCAACATACAGTACACAAAAAATGCAGTTTATTAAAATAATATTTTTATTAATTTGTACTCATTTAAAAATAGTAAAAAATATAAAACAACTTAAAACTCGTCATACACAATTCCACCCAATTTAAAAAAAAAAGCTCTAGTCATACCTCTTTTGCTGATATGAGTACTGTGACATGATATCGATAACAATATCACGAATTTTAAAATGTACACATGTTAACAATTTATGTTAGTACGTCATAAAACAATAAAACAAATCATCACAAAACCAACGTAATAAACAAATAAAAATGAGAAATCAATGTTTTATTATTTATATTATTTTACTACTATAATTTAATTACTATCATTATTTAACTGTTACTATTAGTTAATTATTATTATATCTAATTATAGGAAAACAAAAAAAATAAATAAATAAAAGTTGGCCTAATTGGGATTTGAATCGCGGACCCCATTTCTCATACGCCTGAGCCTTAACCACCAAGGCAATCATGCAATAGTTTTTTATTTGAAAAGTATATGTATTTATTACGTAATTAAATAAGTAAGACTTGACGCAGTGGTCGCCCCGCCCGCCCAGCAGGGCTTCTACTTTCGGCGGCTTCCGGCGGGAACACCGCCCCCCTCATCAGCGGCTCCCGCCCAACTCCCTCCCACGGCCCCCGCTCCCCGCTACTTTTCTCCTTTTGTGATTGGTGCCAACCCCTTTTCTAGCTTTCTGATTGGTGCCAAGATAATAGTGTGGAAGGGTTTTCAGTGGGGTGATATCTATAGAGGTTTAAGGTTTTCAGTGGGGTGATGACGTGGCATGAAATTTCGGTGGTGAAGGATTTTTAGTGAGGTGACCGCTGTGGATAGTCTAAAAAAAAATACACAAAATTAAGGAATAGTTACATATATTGCCCTTCACGATTTTATTTAACAAATAAACTCTTTTGACGGTGTAGTCATTGTTGATGAGTTTTTTGGATATCCTCCTCCTTCTTCTTTTTAATTAGTTGGTTTCAACACTACCCATCCTACGAATAATCTCAAATATTAAAACGCAGAAAAAAAATACAGTATAACGAATGTCCTTCATTGTAAAACCATAAAGTGTATCTCATCTTTAAAACGAATGTCATTTCGTCGGAAACCCCAACAGCGTACCCTTCGTAAAAGTGAACGCTAATCAATCTTAAAACCTGGTGACATATCTATCATAAAAACAAGCTTTAAAAACTCGAATTCAAAAGCTTAAACAATGGTAACATAACAATAATAAAAGATATAGTTGAGCATAAATTTAAGAAAAGTAACAAAAGAGCCAAAAAAAAAAAACAAATGATAAACATATAAACATTTAACAAGTTAAGTGTTAAATATTAATTGTTAAAAGATTTATGGCTCCTCTATACATATTAGTCAAAATTTGCTATTTGCTTGGTTTTTAAGATATATATATAGGAGTATGTTCACATACAAATAGAGTTTTTTGTAAAAATGGTAGGAACCAATAATGTGTTGACATGTGGCATTTTTATTAATTAATAGAAAAGGGTAATATAGGCAATTGTATTTAAATGATTTTTAAAATTTGCATTAAAATAGGTAAGTGGTTAATCAATTTCCTGATTAAACATATTCCAAAAATTAAAATCATATAATCATATTCCTAACATCAAATACCGAAGCAAAAAAAATAAAAATAAAAATCGCAGGCATTGATTTTTTGAATTGCATTTGCAAAATTCGATGGACGATTTTGTAGTGCTATTATATGTTGATATATATGTACTAATATGTTGCTATTATTTGAATGGTAGGATAATTATTTAGCATATTTTTGGTGTTGTTGTGTGCTGACATGTTGTAATTTTAAACGTAAAAGCACATATTTTGTAGTGGTATTATATGTTGATATATATGTATTGATATGTGCTGATATATCATGTATTAATATCATATATTATGTATATGAGCTGATATATGCTTACTTGTATTAATAGCACGTATTATGTGAATAAGCTGATACGCGCTTCATGTGCTAATATACGCTTCATGTGCTAATAGCACATATTAGCACATAGCGAAAAGGAAACCGATTATTCCTTAAAAATAGTAACTGCTCCTGATTTAATAGGTAGCAGGATATCTGCAAATATGGAAATTCCTTTTGTGCACTTATTTCCATTTAAACAACATATTAATTACAATCATGCCACTGATTATTTAATAATCATTGATGATAACACATCAAAAGCTCAGATCATTTCTCACTGTTTTTACAAAATTATTATTTTGTACAATAACCTTACTCTCTCTCTCTCTCTCTCTCTCTATATATATATATATATATATATATATATATATATATATATAGGGAAGGGTATAAAAAATAACCCTCATCTTTTGCTACAACTACATAACCCATTTAAACCAATCATAAACTTACACATAAGCATTACATTAAAATATTAAAAAGGGCATCATATTCATTTTACCCCTTATAAGTTTCTCCCCCCCCTCTTTTTTAAACATTAATAACTTTTTTATAATATATTACTTTTTAAAAAAAATTGCACCATTATATTCGTCTCATTTTTCTCTTTAATTCCGTTATAGTCTCGACTAATTTTTTTTTACTTTTTTTAAATGCCCTATATTTACATCATTGTAACGAGGTTAAATATAACAAATTTATTTGAAATTTTTTTGAAACTGATAAATTACAGTGATGTAATTTACATTGACGTAATTTATCGTGATGTAATTTACATTGACGTAATTTATCGTGATGTAATTTACATTTACGTAAAATTCGGTTTCGGTTTTTTTCGGTGAATTTGGTTTAAATTACAGTGATGTAATTTACATTGACAACAAATTAGTTTAAATTTTTTTCGAACAATGATAAATTACATCACTATAATTATCATTATGAGAGAAAAAAATCAAAATAATGTGTTCTATTACATCACTGCAATTTATCATTGTAATTATCATTGACGTAAAATTCGGTTTCGGTTTTTTCGGTGAATTTGGTTTAAATTACAGTGATGTAATTTACATTGACAACAAATTAGTTTAAATTTTTTTCGAACAATGATAAATTACATCACTATAATTATCATTGTGAGAGAGAAAAATCAAAATAATGTGTTCTATTTACATCATTGTAATTTATCATTGTAATTATCATTGTTAGAGAAAAAAAATAAAATAATGTGTTACGTCACCGTTAATTATGTCATTGTAAATTACTTCATTTTGTGTTACATTACTTCATTTTTTGTTACATTACTGTAATTTACCATTGTTAGAAAAAATTTCTAATTAATTTGCTATCTTTAAGCTCGTTACAATGATGTAAATACATGACATCAAAAAAAAAACTAGTCGAGACTATAACGAAATTAAAGAGAAAAATGAGACGAGTATAATGGTGCAATTTTTTTAAAAAAATAATATAGTATAAAAAAGTTATGAATGTTTAAAAAAAATAGGGTAAACTTTACTTAAATAACAAATGTCTTAAATGCCCTTTACATTAAAAAAAAGAAAAAAAAGGAATCTGACATGTGTCACCATCCTATACACTTACATTTTTAAAGTGACCATTGGATGATGGTTAATGGGTTGTAACAAAAGATGAGGGTTATCAAAAATTCCATGTCCTATATATATATATATATATATATATATAGGGAATGGTTATTTTGGAAACTTGGTTGAGATGAGTAAACTTTGGAAACTCATTAGTAGCCATTGATTCAAAAATTGAGTGGATGAGATTAATGTTGAAAAAGAAGATGGGATGGTTAAATATTAAAAAAATGGGATAAAGGACAAAAGGTACAATAAGGTTAAATTGGTAAAATACTCATTTGTACTATTTGTATATAAAATTAAATGTACCTCTTTTTGAAAATTCTACCTATTACTATTTGTAATATTAAATTAAAACACATTTATGTAATGTCGTTTGATCTTTTAATATATTTTATATTATGTTACATCAAAGTTACATAATTTAAAACTATTTCAGCTACGTACTTTTTATTTATATTATGTTACATCAAAATTACATGATAAAACTGTGAGAACTTCGGTAGGAGGTGTCGTGACGAGGATGAATCGAGACCAGTGGTTGTGTGGAGAGGAGGATTCCGACTAATTATGTAACGTGGTTCAATTTTATTAATTTTATATACGTAACCAATTGTTACATGTATGTTACATTGATATTACATAAAAATTACATATATGTAATTTTAACATCTATGTAACACATATATCTTCCAACAACAAAAAATAATCTAGTTATACTAACTTTACATATGTAATTTGCATGTAAACATAAATTTAAAAATATTTGTGCAAAAAAAAAAAAAAAAAATACAAATTATGAAATATTGAGCAAAATATAAAATTTGTAACATCATATTCTAGTTACACTAACTTTAAATATGTAACAATAACGTAACATAATGAAATGTTATATAATGTAACATTAAAAAAATTAAAACAGTATAATAATACAATTAATGAAAAGTTTTGCATGAAAATTATAAAATAATTAATAATTAATACACTAGATGGAAAATACATTTGGTAACATGAACTTAATGGAAAATACACATAACCTACAGTGTTATGTGTAACATTAGTGTAACAACTTAATTATATTTTAAACATTAAATCTCAAAAAGAATAAATTAGAAAAACTGATATTATATATAGAAAAATAATTCTTGTATCTTTAAAATTGTGTACATACAAAATAAAATGAATTTATTTTTATGTTTTTTTAGAAAATAAGTCATGAATACTTAATTATAAAAGGTACAATAATACACTTTTTGATTTGATGTATAAGACATATTTTATTGTAAAAGGTACAAATAGGAAACAAACAATAATTAAATGCTTATGTAGTATGAAAAAAATGATAAATTATGATATTGTATAAAAAAGACAAACAATAAAATATAAAAGTGTATATAAAAGACATATTCAATTAGTCCGTTGAGATGAAACATAAACGTAACTTGAGTGTTAGTTTCTATAATATTGGATTATAAGTATCTGATTGTATAAAATATTACAAACCATAAAAAAATATAGATTACACGTAATATTGTTATGAAATAATATATATATTTTTTTATTTAAATATAACGAGAATGCAAAATTCGGGAATTTATTATGAAATTATACGTTAGAAAAAGGAATATTACTTCAAAAAAAAGGAATATAAAAAAATTCAAAAATTTTAGGTATAACAATAAATATACACAATACCCTCGACCAACGTATCATAGATGTAGCAACGACAACACTTAGATACAACCAGCATACTATCAATGTTTTTTTTCAATTAAAAAATTCTGGTATGGAAATAAAAGAGGGGGAATATTTAATTTTTTTTTGTTTTTGATTTAAATTTGAAGAGAGAGAATGTGGTTAATTAATAAAATAGTGTGTAGTGGTACATGTGAAGAAAATAACATAATTGCCATTCTATTATATTAGGTTATTAAAAAGAAAGAATGATGTGGCAAATTGTGGACCAAGTATTGGGTTTTCATAGTTTCCTTATCTCATGGGGGTTTCCAAAATATACATTCCATATATATATATATATATATATATAGGAGATGGTTTCACTGTTAACCTGTTAACCTTGGCAAAAAATGTCCAAATCTTTGAAATTTTTTTTCATGATCTTTATTAATACATAAATAGAGGGTTTCTTTTTTGTGTTATTGTTAATTCATCACCGTTTAGAATTTAAATCAAGTGTAAGTAAGTGTAAGTTTGCGTTACACTGATTACATCAGATAGTGTAACTCAAACTTACAATTGTTTTAAATTCTAAACGGTGATAAATTAGCAAAAACACAAAAAAGAAACCCCATATTTATGTATAATAAAGGCCATGGAAAAAAATTTAAAGACTCAAGCATTTTTTGCCAAGGTTAACGGGTTAACGCTATAAGGGAGGGTTAACATTTGATCATATCTTTTATATATATATATATATATATATATATATATATAAAGCATATTTCGTCATAAAATCAAGTGTCACTCTTTTATAAATCTAAAAAGTAAAAACATATCATGACATAAAAAGCATTAAAACTAAAGCAAAAAATAAAAAAAATGAAAAAAAAAATCAATCAATGTTCATTGCGTTTGTAATGTAATGAAAAGTTGAAAAATATAGTTGATGATTAGAAACTCGATACCGTATTTTCAGGAAAAAAAAATAGTTGAAGACTTGAAGTAGCTTTTCTCATGAAAACAAAAACCCTTTTTACACAAATTTCACTCCTTTAAAATGTAATATTTATAAAAAGGTTGGGATATTAGTACACCAGTGTACGAATAATAATACTTTTCGAATTCTTTAATATTAAAAAATTATTAAAAATATGTATAAGTAAAAGTAATGTGAGTATGATATGATTGATTTGACTCGAGTATGATGTGTAGATAATGTAGGTGGTGTATGAATATTAGGCCATGTGTTATGAGACGTGAGGAGGACTTGACCACCGTCCATCACGCCCTCATCACCCACATCCACCACAACACATACGGGCGTGACCACCATGTGGTGGCAAGCCCGTGATGACCTTCACGGCGTGAAGGAAAAGAAAGAGGAGAAGAAAGAGGGTAAATGAGAGAGTGATAGGGTCTTGATGAGTAGATGATGATAACACATGTGATGATGACATGAAGTGATGATGACATGAAGTGGTAAGGGGGTGATGTGTTTTTTTATTATGTGACATATACATGACGCCAACGTGGAGCGATAGAGGGTTGATGATGTCTTGGGACCCTTATAAAATTTAAAAAGTACGATGGATTCATTTCTATAGTAAATTTTATCGAAGTTTGAGTCATGTCATAAGAACAAAAGCAATTTAAATAAAAAATTTATAGATAATAACTATGTATCATTGGGCTTATAACCTAGTGGTACTACTTGACCACCAGCAATAGGAGATCTTGTGTTCGAATCTCGCCTAAAGCAAAAAAGGTTTTGGGTGAGCTAGGGGGTTGGTGTGAGTTTCCTCCTAAATGGTGTGGCGATTCCTTGATTCGGCGCTCGCCAACGCCCGGCTTTAAATGTTTCCGAGGGTTGGTAGCGGTCTGTGGTCACAGCGCGTGGTTGTTGGGTCCGAGGACTCGCTTAGTTGTTCAAAAAAAGATAATAACTATGTAGATACTGATTATTACAGAAAGAAAAAATTACCTATAAAAGTACGAAGTTTACATGATTTTCTTATTTTACTCGTTTGTTGCTTAATAATTATTTGAGTAAATCACGGTTTAAGTCTCTATGGTTTGAGTGTTTTATCTATTTTTGTTCAAATAGAATCTTGTATCAAGTCAGCGCCTATAGTTTAGACAACTATCGGTTTTTGGTCCTCAAACTTAACTATTATAACGGTTTTGGCCCAAACCTAAAGATAATTATGGGCCAAAAACGTTAGTTGTATCAACCATAGGGGTTGAATTGATAGAATATTATATTTTGAACCGAAATACTTAAAACACTCTAACCATAAGTGCCAAAACCGTAATTTACTATAATTATTTTATTCGACTTGTATAATATACAAATCAATTCCTAACATAAAATGTAACATGCATGAATATAAACGTTATTTAATTATTGAAAACATGGTAAGTAAGTTAGATGTTTACACGCAGATGCATGAATATTAGTGAGAATTATATTTGTTTCGACATGATTTCACACTTTTTGCGCTAAATAAGGTTAGAATTATCATGTATCATATTACATCAATAGTTGTATCCATGTATGTATCTGTCTAAACCTTAACTATTAGAATAAATTTGCTGGATTGTTATTCATATTTTAGTTATTGAAATCATGCGCATGATGAAAAAGATGGTTTTTTCTTTTTTTGTATTTACATATTTTTCCTTTTAAATATCGTTTATTACATATATACCTAAATAAAAATAAGTCAATTACATATTTTTATTTTAAAAGATTTTTTTGTTTTCAAATAAACTAATTAATTACAATTTACCTTTATAAGAGGAAATATGCAATTAATTTTAAATGTTGGATAAATATGTAATAAATGTTATTAGTAGGAGGATCTATGTAAAAGTTTCTTTTTTCTTTTTACTTTATATTTTAGTTTATTCAGCAACTATAATAATACATTGTATGTTTTGTTTTGAGTAAATTACGATCTTAGCCCTTGTGTTTTAAGTGTTTTAACTATTTCGATCCAAAATTGAATCTTCTATCAATTCAGCCCATGTGGTTTGGACAACTAACTGTTTTGGCCCCTCAAACTTAACTATTATAACGTTTTTGGCCAAAAAACTAATTGGGGGCCAAAAACGTTAGTTATCGAAATCACAGGGGCTGAATTGATAATAGATTATATTTTAGGTTGAAATAGTTAAACCACTTAAACCAAAGGGGCCAAAATTCAGGGGCGTAGCTCTATTGAAACCCGGGGGGGGGGGGGGGGGAGGCCCATATTTTTTCGTCAGTAGTGTTAATTTTCGGGCCGAAAGGTTATTTTTCGTTAAAAATACGGGTTCCCCCCCTCGTTTAAAAAATTAAACATGTATTTTGAGTCTTATAAATTTCCGCCCCCTTCTCTAACTCTCAAGCTCCGTCACTGCCAAAATCGTAATTTACTCTTCAGTTTTAATTAACTCAACTTCGTATAAACACCATAAAATATTTTTATCTCTATCATATGACATTATGATTGATTGCATAACACATATGTGTCATCACTTCTCTATCGTTTAACATATAACCAGTGTTTTCAGAACCGAACTAGATCGGGAACCTGAGTGTCACACCCTGCGCCGCGTGCGGAATCCAAGGCGCATGACGTAATGAATTCATAGCCATAGTTTAAGAATAACCCAAGATTTACTAATGTTTCATAGTTATTAGATAGATTAACACAAAACACACATTATTATACATCAAAGTATATGCATAATGATAATATTACAAAACATCTAGTTTGTTTCTTGTTTCTAGGTCACCTTAAACATTCATAGCATCTTAACCTAACTAAATTTCCTGATCTTGATTACCTGAAACATGTAAAGAAAACTTGGATCAACCACACGTGGTTGAGTGAGAAACATATCTTGAATAAACTTGAGTAGCAATTATAGCACAAGCTCATCATATAAATGTATTGAAATATAAACACAATGAACATGCAAATATCAAACATATTGCAATAGCTTTCCATGTCTGATACACCACGTATATCCAGTTTGTGTGGTGTCCAACCGCAGTTGGAGCACGCGTTTTTGTGTTCGCGGTTTCCCGCATATGTACCAGTACTACCGGGGGCTTGACGAATCAAGTTAATGATATTGCATAAGAATAGCATCATTCAGCATTTGTATAACCAAAACATGTAAATGATTTGCATTGTATCAATAGTTTGCTTCCATAATAGTTTAAATGTTTGAGTTATCAATAGTTTACATGTTCCACCCCGCAGTTTTAGTAAAAGAAAAGAAAAGAAAACGGGTTATGAGTCTCACCTGTGTTATTGAAGTGTTTTGACATTGAAGTTTCACGCAAAATACGAAGAGGATTCCACAATTCATTAGTGTTTTATGAGTTCTTTGTATTTGAATTGGATTATCAAAATATTCCTTGACTTTTGATAGCAAGGAATCGTAGTTCAAGTCATCAAGATGATTTTAATCCTTAATCAGACTCCTTAAGTTAATATTGCACAAAGTGCGATAAACAAGGAACCTTTAATGATTTATGTTCCTATTAAGGAGTTTATGACTAACTGGATTAATCACGACGTTTTCGTATTAATCAAATAGATATTGTTGTTGGTTATTCTCTTAAAACAATTTCTAGATGAATTTCTGGCTTAGGAATAGTCAATCCTTGTTATTGATCATTTAGGTATCATGAAACATGAGAATGCGATATTAGAATAGGTTTAATAACCATTTCAATGTACTGATCTGACTGTTATCATAAACATCAGATCATTATTCTAGTGATTATCTATGTTTGTCATTAGTTTGAAACACTTGGATTTAACCCAACATTTCAAGAAATGATCAAGACAATCACAATTATTGTTACAATCAAATGGTTTAAACCATTATAACCATTATTGTGGTTTCATGAAAACCGGGCTTTATAACAGCTCAAAACAAGGATTAACCCGTTGACATATAAAGTTCTTTGTTTATATTCATTACTAGCCGTCATCTAGGCAATAATCAATAATCCTAACTGTTGTATTATATTCAAAACAAGATTTAATCTAACCATTATCAAACTAGAAGGTTAAAACGAACCGTTACCTAATCTGACAGATTTCCGCGGGTAGAACAGCGATCTAGACTTGTAGAAACGTTCCTGGGTGCGATCCGGATGTTTGAAAGGCTTTGAAATGGAGTTTTAATGCTAAATTTATGTGTATGCTCGTCTGGAGGTCGTGCAAGATCGAGATAGAAGAAAAATAACATTCTGGAAGCAATATGATCAAGAAAATCAGATTTTTATGCGTGCTGCGTCCGTCGCGTACCGCCGAGGGTGGCAAAGGGGTTTTTCGCGTACCTCCACTGCCTTAGTTAGACCCGATTTTGTTTTCGCGATTCCGGGAGCATACGAACTCCGTTTTGCGCACAGTTTTCGCCTACATTCATGATTTTTCGAGCTCTTTCCAATGGTTATAATCTCAAGACCTAAAGAGTTCAAAATATTTGACCTCTTATTTAACGCTATTTTTGACTCAGTGTATCTTGAAATCGGAGCCTCGTTTCCTGATTTCGCTTCCACTCATTCTCTTCATTTTCGAGTTATGATTCTAAACATGAAATCTGTTGGTCACCTATTTGAACAAGCATTAGGTGATGGATGTTTCTTTGCGATCTACTAACATCATATTCCTGAGTAACTAAAAGTCATGAACTGATATGATATGATATAGTCCTCCCGGCACATACGTAACAATGAATGTGGATATTATGATTCACCAGTTTTAGTCTGATATGATATGAACTTTGTTTTTGGTAAGGACATGTAATTACATTGTATAGCCAATCTAGTCACATTACCCGATTCAGTTTGCTATACAACATGATTAGTTTGCTTTGAGTCAGAAATACACCTTACATGAAAAATTTTTGAGTTCATGGTGAATACACAAATACATACTCATACACGTATATAACCAGAATGGATTTAGACGGATTGTCACATTGAGAGTTGACTACCCAAAAACAACATGTGAACCACCTTCAAGGGACTGGCTGGTTGAGCCGGTTCACTAGGCAGACCGGATTTCAGGGGTTTTTCTAACTAAAATCCAAAAAATCAAAACATTAAAATCAAACCTTGTATTTTTTACACGATTATGTTTGTTTAAATGTGTTTATAATTTTATATTTTTTTTGGATTTTTTATATATTTATTAGGTCCGACTAGTAACCAATAAGACGTTTGGTACTGTTCTGAAAACATTGGAGATAACGATATATTTCGTATGCGAACACACGTGTGACTTTGTTGTGAAAATATATAAATTGTTAAATACAAATATAAATTTGAATTACTTAACAAGTAAATAGAAAAAAAAATTTTTGAAATTTGCCGTTAAAAAAAAAAAAGTAAATAGAATGACATATATGAATATGTATTTTAATATCAGTCTTTTTTTTTTTGTATTTATTTGTTATTAAATGAGATAACATGTGTCATGTTATATGACTTGTAATATTTTATTTACTTCCCTCCTATATTTAATACTAATATATTATGAAATGTAATTTAAATACTTAATATAAAATTAAGAAATTGAATATGAAAAATATATAAATTTGAAGCTTTGTTTATTGTCCTGCGATTTTAGCCTACTGGTTAGAGTTTCATATTGTAACCGAGAGGTCATGTGTTCAAGTCCTACCAGATGAGATTTAAAGGACATCCTGGTGGGGAAAAAGATGCTGAGTTTAATCTTGAGTTCTTGACCAATGTGGGCGAGGGTTTACCCAATCCAGGAGGTTCCCGCGCATCTGGTGTGGCGGTATCTTACCTCTGCACGGTGGACCTTGTTAAAAAAACATACGTCGCATATACGATCGTCGCCGTCCTAAAAAAATTAATTATTATTTTTATTTGATACATATAAGTTTTATTACATAAAAATAATATTTTATTTGGAGCCGTCGAGTATACCGATGCGATGCGAGGCTATTGGAGGCCACAAAACACCGCCAACGTGATCCCCATTCTTAAATGCTTTATTTTGCAGGCCTCACACTTCTTGTCTCCCACCATCTCTCCCTTCTCTTTCTCTCTCTCTCACACGCACACACACACACTTTCTTTCCCTGATTTTTTAAATTCTTCAAATAAATTAAATTAAATATAATTTCATCATCACCAATTCACCATCTCCATCTATATATCACACCCACATCTTCTCCTCTTTCCTTTCTTCGTCTTCCTTATCCTGCTACTCCGCCTCTTTCAGGTTAGCCCTCCTTTTTCTTTTAATTTCATCTCTTCATTCATATTATTTTTAATTCTTCCTTTCCAATTTCATTATCATTTCCTATACATGTTTATTTGTAATTCTGGATCTCTAATAATTATGACTTCAAACTCTTTGTTGATTTTGGTTTCAATCCTCTGTTTTAATTATTTACGTATGTGAAGACGAATATATTCGATTTTCACCACAGATCTGCCTAGTTTCTTAACTTTTCTGCTTTTTCTTTCAATATAATCCTGATCTGGATTTTAGATCTGTTTACATATAAAAACTGTTGGTCTCTCAGATCTAGGTTCTGTGTCTGCGTATGAATAATCTAATTCTCATAAACTCAGGTCCCTATTCAAACTGAAGAAAAACGAAAATGAATCACTGTGGAATCCATCAGAAGAACGCCTTTGCTTCATCCTGTGAAGAGATGAGGAGCTCTGTTTCGGTTTCTGTATCCTTCGATAACGGTGTGCCTATGCTTTGTCCAAAACCTAGGCGTCTCAGTCTCTTCACCACCACCTTTAACGAGCCTGTTAGGCCTCTCAGATGGCAGATGTGGTAAATTATTGTCTCAAAATCTCCTCAATTTCTACAGATCTAGGATACTCCAACTTACCTCTAATTGTTTTGTCTTTGTAGCCATCAATCAGAAGCTTACGATTCAAAAACTGGGCCTGACCTTCTGGACATCATCTTTTCAAAGGTATCCATCCACTTAATAAACGTTCTTATGGATGGTGTTTTAGAGGATTTGTTGTTGATTTGTATGATTTACTCTAAAAGCTTTTGGTGTGTATATTTACAGAGTGGTGGTACTGGTGCACCAGACCAAACATGTACGCAGGTAGCCTCGTCGCCCCCTTTTTTCAGTGGGTCTCCGCCGAGTAGAGTCTCTAACCCACTAATCCAAGACGCTCGTTTCGGAGATGACAAAATCTCCCCCGTGTCACCGCGTTCTATGATCCCCAATCCTGCGTCACCTTCTCCGTCTACGTCAACCAGTAAAGGAGGATGCCTTCTTTCAAATTTTGGTAACAAACCGGCAGTGAGAATTGAGGGGTTTGATTGCCTCGATAGGGACAACAGGCGCAATTGCAGCATCCCAACCCTGGCCTGAATCAAACCATTGATTCCAAAACATAGTTTCTTCATCAAGTACATAATAAAACCCTTTTAGAAAATGTAAAATCAGCGATCAGCCTATTTAATTCTAGCCTTCCAAGGAGGAATTTTGAAGAGATTTGAGATACGCCCAACTTCTATGGGTTACTTTTAGTGTAAATACAAGTGTCTTTTAATCTGTATCTGTATGTGTTTGTAATTAGGGATTTAGTGACCAAAATAATGCACGCTAGAGTTTGTGTATGGTCGTCTTCTTGGTTTAGATAGTGTAAGATGATAACCCTTCTGGTGATGATTTTGTAAGTATAAGAAGATCAATAGGAAGGAGGGTAAGCTTAAAGGAATATTCGTTTTTTTTTTTCCCTTCATGTTTTTGGTTGTAAGCCAGAGGATTGCCACGTCATGAAGAGAAACGTGTATAAAATTTTAAGGTCCCATTTTGAGAGTTGGGTCTATTTGTGTCTTCTTTTGACATTGTAAATATTATAATATATTGATATTGATTTCTTGCATATTGTTTGTTTGCAACATCCATCATCAATACGTTACACAAATATTCTATACGTTTTATCCCTTGCCTTTAAGACGCTTCTAAAGGACAGACTATGTTATGGTTTTTTTTTTTTTTTTTTTTTTTTTTTTTTTTTTTAAATTTGCTTCTACAAACGAAGAACAATCAATCCTTCTCACGTCTCTGAAAGATATTCAAAAGTGATCATATCAGACAAACATAAGATAAGATGAATTTTGCAGATGTGTTGCACGATGTTATGAAAAAAAATAACTACGGTTATAGATTGCAGCTGAACCGTGCATCGAAATTTTGCATCAACGAGAAACACATGTAGTACCAATAATGCAGACGTCTGGTGCTCCTCTTTTATTTACGTGTCTTACTATACTATTACATGTATACTACCATCAAAAATATATTTAGGAGATACAGGTAAAAACATTAGCATACAACTCATCCAAACTCATATCTACTTAAATTAAAGACGGATGCATGTGGTATTTTATGGATCTTATTAAACATGTGAGAGACCATTATATCATAAGATAGGCTGACATATGTACATGATTAGTTTGTAAATTTGTTATACGACTGGTAGTGATACGTGTTTTATCTTTTATTTTAAAGTGCAGAAGCTTGAAATAATCATCTTCAGTTGGGCTTTTTTATTTTTATTTTATTTATTCTTTAGAAAAACCTTTTCATCTTAGTTCTTACATCTCCCTATGATATTATATGAAGTATCATATTATACAACTTAAGATTACAAGAGAATTGTTGTTTTTGATCAAATACGTGTAAGATTAGAGCAGTGTCTTTAATTTACTTGTGTATTCAATATTATCGTGTCAACAATATGTAGTATGCATTATGCCCCATCGAGCTTGGTTCAAGCTTTTTGAACACCCATTAAATTAAGGCCCTTTTGTAGTAAAATTTTGCTTACGGCAAAAAATCATGGTTTGGAAATTCTTAAAATATGTTAATTTGATTCAATATGCATAAGTTTGCTCATTGGTTGATAAACAATTAAAGAAAGCGTAATTAATTGTAAAGAGATAACCTTAAACAAACTTTTTTATAAGAGAGCTATTTGTTTTTTAATCCTAAATAACAAAATAAATAAAATTTACTATTAAAAACAAATAACTTGAACGATTGAGGCCCCAAAAGTTTGGGGGCCTTAGGCACTTACCTCAAAATCCTATGAGTGAAGCCGACACTACACCGCATATCATATAAATATGTGGTCTATATTTGTAATCTTGAAAATAAACATTTCATCCATATTTAACCATAGTAAAACCTATTTTTTATTCAAAGCCTATTTTTTATTAAGGTTTAATGTGAAAACTTATATATTGATCGAGGTCGAAGTATCAATCAAAAATACGAGTTATAAACTCAAGTTCTACTACCCAATTAGATAGGAAAATTGGGTATCGATCCACGAGGAGTTAAGTGGAAACTACTTTTAAAGACAACTAATTAATTAATTAAATGCACTAAAAAAATAAACTTGAATGTTGGGCTTTTGGTTTTATGTAAAACAAACTTAAACAAACTAAAATGTAAATTAAAGAGTTGTAACAATGTATGAAAACGGCGATCTCTCTGGGTTTCAAGTTAATAAAACAACTAGGTATATCTTGATTTGTTAATTAGAAATCACATATACATGATCACGTTTAGATTATTAAACAATTATGATTTGGAACCAAGTCAATGACCTTGTTGACAACCGATAACTATATCGATGTTGTTGACTTAGTTAATTACTTGTATCACAAAATGTAGGACTTCTAAAATACTTCAAAAATCAACATTAAACTTGACAATAGATGAAAGCAAGTAATGAAATTGAATTCAAAGTTGTAAAATAAACCGGAGCTCATTTGTAGTTTCACAATCAAGCCGTATTGAACTTGTAAATCTATGAGAACAAATCCAATACCAATGTTTAACAAATCAAAACAAAACCTAGTTATCAAACCTAACCATTCACCCGGAGATGATCACGAAAACCTTAGCGGGATTCCAATGGTTGAATCTTCAAGTTTTATGGTAAATTGCATGATGGAATATTGATCTTGATGTTTGAATTGATAATTTGGGGCTTTAGAATGCTCCAAAATGCTGTATGATCGTCCAAAAGTTCACTCCCAAGTTATGATATGCGATTAGGGTTAATCTGGACCTTAAATACCCCAAAAATCGCAAAATCCGGTGTCTTCCGTGTGGCTTCGTCGTAATTTACGCCTCATCAGGCGTAACTTACACCATTGCTCAAAGTTACGCCTCCAACTCTCTGGTTTACGGTGCCAGGTACGGTGAAATGCCCAGTCCTCCAAGTTACACACATATAGGAGATTTCACTCATGTGATCCATTTATTTAAAGTAGAGTGTACAAAGTATGTGTAATTTTGTCACATAAGCGTCAATTGGTTTTGACTGATGAAATCATGCAAACATAGATTCATCATGCATAATACATATACGTGATAATTCCATTTGCAAGTGATAACTCTACGTTTGTGTGATTTTATCATATAAGAACAATTAACATTTATATATTAAAATCACACAGAATTTGTACATTTCATAAGTAAAAAACGAATTTGTATTTTAAAGTTTAAAAACATATTGATTTAATTATTTATTTCATTTTAACACCGAATGCTAACTTTGTGATTGAATTTTAGTAGACGGGAATCTGATTTGCATATTATGATACATACAATGTAATTCATGCAGGAGGTGCGAATCATAATTAGATACACAATTGGAAAGTAGACAACCAAATCATTAATTATTTCATATATAATTTGTGAAGACAAACTTAACTGATCGGGAATCAACTATAGAGGTGTGACATCGACAAAATGATTATGTTGGAGATTTCTCATATTATAATATAGAAATCAATTAAGTGGTATGGATAGTGTGTACTATACTAACACACCAATCATTCTTATGTTCATTATTATTTAATTAATAAACAAGCAAACCTAATGCTAAACTTCAACTATGCTATGAGACAAGTATGGAAAGTTTCAAGAAAAAAATTTCTTCTACTCTAATAAAGATCGATTAATTAATATGAGTGAAAATCACCTTAAAAGATATGTAGCAAGCGATGCTAATTCGCTACTTTTCAACTAAAATATGGTCAGAAGAAAAAAAGAAATAATAATATTAGAAACACGTAAAAGAGGAAACTATCATATGTTATAGTAAAATTTCAAAAATAGCATGTAAATTGACTTTAAATTGTGGAAGAGGAAAACAAAAATGAAATGATAAAAAGGCAGAAGGGTGGGTAGGTGTGTTAGTCAAAGCAGTGGTTCTTTAGTTTAAGCTTTACAGCTCAGAAGCTCGCACTTTCTGACCGGTTAAAGCAAAACGTAATTGGGGGACTGATTGCGATTAAACCTCAACAGTGTCTCGACGAAAGGGTTATGTGATTAGTGATTACAGACAACTCTCAAACTTCACATCTTTTATATGTTTCACATACACTTATATGATACGTATACAAGGTCAATCATTCATTTTTAAATTTTTTAAGTGTTAATAATTGAACATTTATTTACAAGAACAATCATTATCAAAAGATGTGTGTTAGAGGAGTTAATCTTCGATTTTTTCATTATTTTTGTCAAATAGGAATGAATCATTTTATCCTTTTAATTACTAATATGATTTCAAAGTTCAAATTATGTTCACATAAAAAATACGTAAAATTTGAAGTTGTGTATGTGCTATGGAATAATTAACACTTATTTTATTCTCATACTTTCATTCATAATTTACAACAGTAAACACTTATATAGGCTGTACAAGAGAGTGTTGTACAATTCGAACAGACATATATAGCTCGTATTATCCCCATTAATTTCTCTCGTAGTTCGATCACCATCTACCTGTACACGGTAACACAAGTACAATGGTCATATAAGGGTGAAACTTTAACACGACCCATCACAGAACACTTGTTAGTTTATAGCTCGTTTAAAAATTGACATTCATGTCTCTCTCTTTTATTTATATTTGTAGGGCATATTTTTTAATTTAATTTTTCTTCTGTTTATTTTATTAATAGAAATAAGTTTATTAATTTGGTAAATAATATGATTGCACCATAAGTAATATTTTTATAAAACATTTTTAAGAAAATATGTAGCACGTATTTTAAAATAAATATACTAATTTTTTTTATTTAACTTATGTAGCAACATTGGTTTTTAACCTAATGAAAATTAAAAATAATAAACATTACATCCATATGCAACTAATTCAAGAATTGTAGCACACAACATAAATGAGAAATCAAACAAGGAAGAAAACGAATGACAGATATGAGAAATTGAACTTTAGCTCACTTGTACGCTTGTTAATTATAACCACGTGAAAAATAAAATCAAAATTGTTGATCAAAATCGTAAAAAGAGCCGAGGAGTTCTATCGCAAAATTAAAACATCATTTTACTTGAAAAGTCCAATGTTTCATTTACATACTGTTAAAAACCACGTGGTAGTCACAATAACCGTCGTATGTATATGATCAGGGTTGCATTTCATCTTTTTCATATGGTTGTGGTTGACTCAGACAACAGTTAGAAAGACCGTTGCCAATTATATTACATAACTTGATCGTAAGAAATGAACCTAGCAAGTTGTGAGAATTGTATTAGTGATTTTGATATAAACAAACATTTTCTCCTATATTAGAGGATGATAGAAAGAACATTTTTGCTAAGACTAACAACTTCTTTTACATGTAAAGTATACGTGTAAACTATTGAGAGAGCATTCATTATAAATATATAAGGAAGAGCACTTGGAGTTAAAATGTGGAAACCCTTCAAGTAAGTGGTTAAATAAACTTCAAGATCACATCTTTCTTTGATTGTCCTTGCATCCATTACATTTGTATCTCAAGAAAAAAAACTTAAACATACATACCCGTGTGTGATGTAGTGTAATTATCCCCTCCTCAAATGATGCATTTTCCCACCATTAGTCCCCTTTGTAAGTTTAAGATTGAAGTTTATTAATATTATTATAGGCTTAGATCAGTTAGTATATATGCTTCTTTTTTACAAAAAAAAAAAAAAAAAAAAAGGTGGCTTCATCACTTTAATTTAGGATGAAGTAATTTGGAGTAAAATTTTATATTATGATAAAGATTAGGGTTTAAAATAAAATAAAATAAAACTATGGATTTAGGTTTATTAATAAAAATCACAAAAAGATATTAAATTAATATGTAAAATAGTAACACATGGAATGGAATGGAATTAATTAAATTAGATTTAGAAAAAAGAATACATAAAAGAAAGTGATGAGTGTGGCTGGAGAGTGTGGTTTGCACTAGTGAAGAGGAGAGATGGGGGAAGGAAAAGGGTCAACACTGGTTCATCTGCTGCTCATCATCTTATGCTTAGTTGCTTTTGGTTTTGCCATTGCTGCCGAGCGACGTCGTAGCACTGTACACTCCTTTCTTTCTTTCTTTCAAATCCAACTGTCTTTCTTATATTAATTTAGGGTTTTCTAGATCTACCGGTCGTTCAGATCTTGGCAAATATCTGAATGGTTTTTGGCTACACCTCTCTCTCTGTTTATGGCTTTATTTGTTACTTTCTTTTGAGATTATTTTTCTACCAAATGTTAAGATCTATAAAAATTGAGTTACCTGATTTAACACCTCAAAACAAATACCAAATTCACTTTGATTGGATTTGTATTTGAAATTCCATTCATATTGGATGTATGACAGGGAAGCATTCATATAGATGACAGGACCAATTCTACCTACTGTGTATACGATTCAGATGTAGCAACTGGATACGGTGTTGGGGCTTTTTTGTTTCTACTCACAGGTCAATCATTGCTTATGGGTGTCACCAAATGCATGTGCTTTGGAACCCCTTTAGCACCTGGTGGAAATCGAGCTTGGTCCATCATCTATTTTACATCATCATGGTAAAACTATCAGTCTTTCTATCCTTATGGGACTGCATTACCTCTTTAGTACTAATATTCGCTTTCCATAAGTTTAAAACATGTTGCAGGCAGGATATATATATATATATATATATATATATATATATATATATATATATATATATTTTTTTGTAAAATTTGTTTCAAATACTAGTTCATGTGACCTCAGATGTTGAAGTCTGTCTCTTGTTTGCACTTAAATCTGAATTCAGGGAACATTTTAAACTCTTGCTTTTACATTTATGCAAGTCTTTCCAGTGAAACAGTATTGAAGTTTATATCCATTTTGATATAGGATAAAATGAAGATACAACCCACAAAATGGTAAATGGCAGAATATAAGAAGGAAAAAAAAAAAAACAACGGAACTGTAACTAAACCAATCATTCTTGGCCTTTTAGAACTGTGTGGTAGAAAATTTGAATTTTTTGGATAGAGATGGCAAAATAGGCGGGTTAGACAATGGTTTAGTAGTTTTTTTTTTTTTTTTATTATTATTTGAGCTGCAATGTTTTTGCCATTATCAAAGCTATTTAGGAGGTATGTTGAATTGAGGTTAGGTTTATCATTCTCATTGAACATGAACAAAAATCTGTTTATGATGCAGGCTGAGTTTTTTGGTTGCTGAAGCTTGTCTGATAGCCGGGGCAAAGAAGAACGCGTACCATACAAAATACAAGAGCATGACAGAAAGCTTTTCATGTGACACGTTAAGGAAAGGTGTGTTTGTTGCAGGTGCTGTGTTTGTTGTTGCAACTATGATTCTTAATGTTTATTACTACATGTATTTTACCAAGGCCACAACTCAACCTGCACACAAAACCAACCGTTCTAGTTCTACTCTTGGTATGGCTGGTTATGCCTAGATCTTATGTATTAGACTGGATTGAAATTTAACATGTACATCTACTCCTCTGTGTTCTGGGAATTTGTGGTGGTTAATGAAATGATCCACTTCATGAAATATGGATTAAACTAAGTTTGCCTAGATACATCCAACTATACACTAAAGCATGCTACTAATTACATGCATTTATTATAATAATAATAATTATTATTTTTTAGCTTCCTTTGTTCCTTGAAATCGGTACATCTGTTGTTGACCATACGTATATGTGTTATAGATTGCGTAGGATTTATTAGGATTAACATACGTGATATGGATTTAAATCCATATATTGTCATTAATATCTTTATGATTGGCCTCTAGCCAAACTGTACAATTGAAATATCTACTCATGCCAGCTGATATTTATTTTTTTAATTTTATAATATATGTATGTATGTATGTATGTAATATGAAGTTGTGGAAAAGGGCGTTAACAATTTATACATGAGAGGAGGTCCATCCAGCAGATAGAAGAACCAAAGTCAGAAGCGTTTCAGGACCAGGGGAAGAGATCTGGGAAAATAGTAAATGGTCTGATGGCCAGACTTTGTTGAGGCGGTGCATGTGATGTGAGTTGTATCATGAATAGGGGTGTAAACGAGCCGAGCCGATCCCGAGCTCGTTAAGGCTCGAGCTCGGCTCGTTTAGAAAAATTAAGGCTCGAGCTCGAGCTCGGCTCGTTAAGAGAAATTAAGGCTCGCGCTCGAGCTCGGCTCGTTAAAGAATTTTTAGGCTCGAGCTCGAGCTCGGCTCAGCTCGTTTAGATTTTATTTATTTAATTTATTTACTTTAATTACTAATTTAATTATATTTATAACTATATTTTATAAATTTAACATAAAATATTTAATTTAAATATATTTATCATAATTTTATATATAAAAATAATTAATTTTATAAATAAACACTTAATATAATAAATAAAAATTATATAAACAAAAAGCTCGTTAAGGCTCGCGAGCCGGCTCGAGCTCGTTAAGTAAAGCTCGAGCTCGGGCTCGATAACTAAACGAGCCACACTTTTGGGCTTGGGCTCGGGCTCGTTAAGGCTCGGCTCGTTCGAGCTTTTTACCGATCCGATCTCGAACATTTCACGAGCTGCCTTGGTTCGTTTACACCCCTAATCATGAAGACTAGAGGACCCATCATCATGTTCATGTCTAGAACATTTTGAAAGATCCAATACAAATTAGATGGTCACATCCATAATAACATGGTCATTCCATGAACATCCCCAGGGGCGGCCCTGAGAATTTGCGTGTCCAGGACGAGCCGGAAAAAAAGACCCCCTAGCGAATTCAAATATCAAAGTGGAGGTGCTCAAAAAACCGTTTAATATCGAAAACCGAAACGTATTCGTAACTGAAAAATCGAACCGAATTCTGAATTCGGTTTTCGTTTTTGTTCTAGCTGTATCCAAATTCCGAATTACGGTTTTTAATTCCAATTTTTTTTTATAAATTTGGTTTGTTTGATTAACCGATTAAACCGAATTCAAATTTAAATTTATTATCTTATTAATAATATAAGATTGAATTCGGTTTAGTCGGTTGAATTCGGTTTATTCAGATCGGTTTATTCGGTTTTTAATCGGTTTATTTGGTTGAATTCGGTTTATTTGGATTGGTTTATTCGACTTTTAAACGGTTTATTTGGCTTTCAATCTTTTTTTTTTGGTTTTAACCGAAATTAGAACCGAACCACTTCTCGAATTCGGTACGGTTTTTTGATTGGGAAAAAAATTGAAAACCGATTAAATCAGACCGAATAAACCGTTAACGAACCAATTGACATCTTTAGTTTAAAGGGCATGAAAGAAACTTCATATACTTTAAAAAAATGTTTTTTTATTAAATAATGTGTTTATAAATGTTTTTTTTAGTTCTTTTCGCCTTATTAATTCTCATTTGAACGAATCTTTATATACATATATATAAAAATTTTTGTGCCCCTAAAAAATGGCCCGGGACGGGGGTCGGGTTTGCCCCTCCCCCGGGCCGCCCATGTTACATCCCACACTGAAGCTTGATCACAAATCGTCATAATCTATTATCTTTACCTAGGGCTTTAACTCCAAATTCCAAATCTCTGTCTGAAACTAACAAACGGTAATATATACTAACACCATCACCATGTATGTATACCTTAACTGGGCCATAATTGAAACCGTGTTGGGTTTATCAGTGTCAGTAGACAGTCAAATCTATAAAATTGATCTTCCCTCTTACAAATGCCCGGGAAATATTATAAAAGTTCCACTTTGATGGAAAACATATTTTAGAAAACAACTGCTTTTTGTAATAAAAAAAATGGGGAACAAAGATGTATGCTTGCCATATAAAGCATTATATATTAATACGATGCCATTAACTAACTTTTATTCAAATCTTGACCCTTTAAAGTCCTCAAGATTAAATCTTAGCCGCATCGTTGCACCCTCTCTCTCATACGCTCCAAATAGTTCACAACAGTTTCTTCGTCTGTAACCTCCCTCCTACACTCCAAGCAGTTTCTTGCCCTTTTTCCTCTGCACGTCGTCGGTAACCTCCATTCCCCACTCCCGCTAATTCCTTACCAACCTTAAATAAATCTGGAATTCATAACAGGGGTTCACTCGTGGCATCTTCTTGACTTCTTCTTCATTCATCTTTTCTAGGTTTTGGCTTTCTTTTGCTAACACTTCTTTCACATCAATTCGTTATTCCACTCCCACTCTCTCCGGCCTCCATTAAAAACCTTATCATTACATCTTCCTCACTTATTGATCCAAACAATCAATCGCCACCATGCTATTTAATAAGAGTCAATGCGATGTAGGGTACGGTAGAATCGAAGCAATCAAGGGTAGAATCGAAGGAGGATGTTCACCAGAATCAACAATCATCGGTGGCAAATAAGGGTTAGCTTTCGTTCTGTTATATATATGTGATTCTACATGTTGAACAACTCTTGGGATAAAACATATTAAAAAGTATAAACCTTGCCTGTGAATTAGGGGAAAACATATTAAAGTAGTCCCTTGCATAGGTTTCTTCTCATCTTACATGTATATTCTCCTTAATTTACACCTAAACAGGATTTTGATTTATATATATGCTTAACAATTTTATCATAATTTGTACATTTCATGCCCGGATAAAAATACCATATACAATTGTATTTTTATCCAATTGTGCTAATAAAATATCTACGATCATTAGTTTATGATGCAAATATGTATGTTTGTTTGCAGGGTACACTTCTACATTGCTTCTTAACAATGCTAAGCTCTCTAAGTTGTTAGGCAAACTCAACGTACAATATGTTATCTGTTATCCCCTACCTCCTTTGAATTTTTTTAAACTTCAGATGATTTTAATGAAATAAGATTTGGATTAGTTGTAGTTTTTAGATACATATAATGTTAACTGGTTTAAATTTTAGTTAGAATTATAATAAGAAATTTTACTTTGGATTTAGTTTTACTTTGTAGTTTTTAGATACATATAATGTTAACTGGTTTGATTTGGATTTAGTTTTGATTTAGCTGGTGTTGATAATATTCCTTCTGTACTTGGCTATTGCTTGGATTCAGTGAAAGAGATGGATGCTAACATGATGAGCTTTTATTGGTTTTTAACACATGCTATTGAGATTTTATATTATGTTGTATTTTATTATTTCTAAGGAATTGCAGGATGGAAAGATAATGACTTTAGAAGAAAAGCATGCATGTCAACTATCATATATTTACATCGTCTGAAAAAAACCATCATTCATCGCTAGCTTCGTTGTTTTCTTTTTCTTTGAGGATGTATTTGTGCTCGGTTTCTGTAATGACCCGTTTTGATAATATGAATATGTTTGAAGAAACCGTAAGTAGAATGGTTTTGGTTATTAAAAAATTGAAAATATGTGAGAAATGATGAACGTGGGAGAAAACCGAGCGCGAAACGGAGTTCCGGATTGTCCGGAATCGCGAAACGAAGATAAAATCGAAAAATGGACGAAAATGACCTGGGGCGGTACGCCCCGAGCCACACAGCCACGCTAGGCGATACGCGCGGAAGGTGGTGGAAAATATCTGAGACTTAGGTCTCGCGCGGTACGCCTGGTACCAGCCCTCCACGCGGGGCGATGCGCCTGGCGGCTATGGCGGCTGCAGATTGCTTATTTTCGAAGATTTGCACCAGAAAACTTATTTTTATCTCTTTCTCGGTCATTCTCACCATAAACACACACATACATGAATTTTTAGCACCCAACATCAATTTTGAAGCTATCTAGACGTTTGGATTGAGCCGTGGATCGTTTCTACGAGTTCTGATCATCGTATTACAACCAGAAATCCGTTTGAAGGGTAACGATTCGTTTTATCCTATTTATTTTGATAATATACGGATTAAATATAGTTTTGTGTATTATATAATGATCTGGGATGATTAGAAACGAAGGACTAGGTGTTTTAACGGTGAAATCTTGATTTTGATCCGTTATAATGCCCGTTTGTTATGAAACTCATATTATTGAGTATGATTATTAGTGGGGTGATTACAGAGCGGTTGTGATAGTCTTGGATCGTTCTTTAGAATGATAAATTAATGTGTAAAGTTGAAAGTTAATGATTTCAGTGTAAAACGATGTTGCGATAATTTAAATATGATTAAGAACATGTGTAGATTAATTTCTACACATGGGTTGTTGATAAAAGCCTCAACGAGGTTTTGACTGAAAAGGGAAGAGGGAAACAGGTCAAATGAATTAGATTACATAAATAACACAAGTTGTGTGATCATGTTGTTAAATTCTGTTATATGTGAATATATAATAGGAAGAGGAGGTGAATCTAGTTCTAGAAGGCCTGGAAAAGAGTTGGAGATTGTTGATAACTCTTCAAATTAAGGTAAGTTACCTATTTGATAGAACTTGTACTTAAGGACTGGGTGAGTCCATACTACAAGTGATGGCGTTATCATGATTGTAGTTATTGTTGTTGCATGATTCACAAGGTGTGTGAACATGCTGTTATCATGATTGTGGTTATTGTTGCTGCATGATTCACAAGGTGTGTGAACATGCCGTTATCATGATTGTGGTTATTGTTGCTGCATGATTCACAAGGTGTGTGAACATGCCGTTATCATGATTGTGGTTATTGTTGCTGCATGATTCACAAGGTGTGTGAACATGCTGTGATCTACGAATGCGTAGATGTTGAATTGGTAATGTGCATGTTTTGATTCACAAGGTGTGCGAACAAATGGTGGATTGAAAACGTGCATGTTTTGGTGTAGACATTTGAAATTCAAGTGTCAAATTGTAAATTTTGAATTTTGTGAAATATGATGCACAATTGGTGTTTTGTGTGTTTATAAATGTGTTATATTAAGTTATAATAATTGTGCATGAATGAGGGAGGTAGTGAGGTTTTGGTTGAAAACGAACCGTTAGTAAATCGTTTTGTCTGTGGTTAAATGTTGTCATCAACATTTTATTTGAAACCTCATTAGTGTATCCATATGGTGTTATGGAATACACGTGGTGAATGATGAGGTAATCTTACTTAGTTCTAACGAACTAATGGTGAATTTAAATGTGATGTTACAGGTACAAAAGAGTAGGGTGAGCGGTGATGGTGATCGGGAATCGAACATGAAGGCTCGTGTGGTGGTTTAATATATAAATAATCGAACCTGCGTGAAGCTTTTGTGTAATAAATGATTTGGTGGAATTTGTAAACATACTTAAACTTAAACTTGTTTTTTTCAGGTGTTGGTAATAGTATGTTTAAAGGTTTGTAGAACACAAAAGTTGTTTTTATTTTTACTGGGACCTAAACGTAATTTATTAAATATTGGGTAAAATGTCCGGTGGGGACATGGAAGTGACTGGGGTGTCACAGTTTCTACATACATGATTTTCCTACACATGTAGCATAGTATTTATGCAATAAGTATATGTTGTATGTCAATTTAGTAGGGTATTATGTATTGATGTTGCTATTAATGATTTTGTAATCTTTTGACAGCCGTCTCAAGTTATAACATAGCAATACTAACATGACAACAACTTCTTCATTATCTATTGGGCAAGACCAAACTTGAATAACATAGATTAACTTACCAATTGACGACGAGAACTTATATTCAAAAACCCAAAAAATTGAATTATTGAATATGATAGAAAGTATCTTTACTATCTTTAATTGTTTATGTTGTTTGAAGTTCTTGAATACTATCTTTAATTCTTTATGTTGTTTGAAGTTCTTGAATACTATCTTTAATTGTTTATCTTTACTTATTATTATTATATTATTTTTTTGTTGGTTAGAATTAAAAAAAATACATCTATGTCATGGTGTCATTATGTACATTCTATAATAAAACCTATAACTGCAAGTTTTTTTTTACCTATTAAATTACGAGATAATTACCTTTTTAAACCTATAATCTGATTCTATACAGCTAAGGAAATTGTGGAATAATGAGTGGCTCTACATTTAAATCATGAATGACTTTTTGGATGCTCTCATCTCTTATTTTGGTTAAGGTTTTCATTCATGAACTTGATTGTTTATAGATTCTAGAAGCTTGCAATTTTAGTTCTTTAGGTGTATACTACACAATACATACCTTTTGTCTTAATGTTTGATTAATTATTTGTTTTTTGGAATTAGGCATTATTTATTTTTTATGACGGATCATGAGTTTGTTATCAGGAATCCTAATTTTGCAAACAACTATTTATTCTAAGAACTCAACTATAGGTTTCCACATAGATGACTCCACTTTTTAAAGGTATGATTGACTAATAGGGCACGCAGTAGAAAGTCTTAGCTTGCTTTCGTGAATATTTTTTTAGTAATTTTAATAATTATTATTCATTTTAAGTAACAATCAAATGCATAATGGTACTTTGATTTGGGTTCGTTAAAGATTTAGTTTTTGTTAGTTTGGTTTTTGCGGATATTTTATTAGATCCTTAGCAAATATTAATGGTTGTTGTTGCAATGACTCTGAGATCAATTGACTATGAAATTGAGGTAATTAGATGAAATTGGCTATTTTAGTTATTACAAATTTATAGATTTAAAATTTTTATGGCAATAAATAAATAATCTATATATATATATAATTAAATAATTTATAAATTTTACCATTTTGGAAGTGGGAAAAAAATTGTACTAAAAGCATACCAAAATCAGCTGCATGAACTAAAATTTTATATTGTTATAATGTTGCACAAATGCAAATTTTTGCTAATGTAGACCCTTGCATAATAATTTTTGCAGAGAAACACTAGATTAAATGGCAACTTTGCAATGAAGTTGCTTGGAATGAGAGTGAAGGTATAAGCAGGCTTGAGTTTTGACTACAAACAGAAAATTGTGGCTTGCCACTTCATCAAATCCAACAATGTAATCTTGTAGTTTGAAAATGATATGTTAGATTGTATTTATAAATAACTTTAGTGTTTTCTTTACTTGTTTTCTTCAGTTATCTGTTGTTAAAAAGTTTTATATGCACTCTAAGATAGACTACTCATCTTAATAATTAATTGTGATATTAGATATAGATTGATTAAAGCTCACTAAGATGTAGTATTATGGAGGGTGTTAACCCCAAAGGTTGAAGACAAGAAGTATACTTTGTTAAGAGAGGAAAAGCATTCCACTCAACAAATTATTTTTTGTTTAAAATACAATTAATAAGTGATGACATTATAACATTAGCATACCCGACCGCCGGACGGATATACCGCTAGTTTACATTGCTCTGATTAGCCAATTTTTGAATGAACAAGTCATCACCATTCTCCATGTTTAAAAACGGTGAAAGGTGAAAGATGAGACAAACAAGGACAAAAATAGAAGGAAAAAGAAAACGATTATTTTGCCCCGATAACATTTGACATGTAACATGATAATTTAGGTATAACATTATATTTTTTGTATTATATTTTTATTTTTTTTGTATTAGATTTATTTTTTGTTTTGTATTTTTTTTGTACTAGATTTTTTGTGTTTTTGTACTACATTCATATTTTTTTGTACTTGATTTATATTTTTTTATACTGGTTTTTTATTTTGTATACTGATTTTATTTTTTTGAACTAGATTTTTTTCATGCTGGTTTTTATTTTTATTTTTTTATACTGTTTTTTGTACTATATATACTTTCATTTGAACTTATTTTTATCTTTATAATTTCATTTGAGTTGACGCGTTTTAAACATTTTTTTTTAAATTCATTTTTAAATGTAACTTTTATTTTATATTTATTCTTTATTAATTAGCTTTTGTATCATAATTATTAAATGTTTCATATCTTATCATGTAGACTAATTTAATTGGAGAGTAATTTAGATAAAGAAAGAAAGAAAAAAAAAAGTGAAGTAAAATATAAATATAAGAAGTTAGATTTAATTGATTGAAAGGGAGGTAAGAGACAATTGACGTCCAAAATGTTGACATTTGGGACCATCTCCACAGCAACACCAGCAGCTTATCACTATTTCAACGTACGTCTTTTCGTCTCATCGAAATTTGATGGATATGTTTAATTCTCCTCCGTGAAAGCCTAAGCAGAATATAAGAAATAATCTTTATTTTATACAAAACTTAGAAAACTATCAATCAATTCTTTTTGTATTTTTGTTTTTTATTTTCTTATTATATGATTGTAAACGTAAAAACAAAATAAAATAAAACAAAAATGTACCTCTTTTATTACACACATGTATACTTTCTCCGCTACATACAATGTGTTTAAAATCATGTCAAACCGGTTTTTTTACTAGTTACCGGTCGAACAAGATTTAAAAACCAGATAACTATATAAATATTATATGTATAAAAATATAGAAAAATTAAAAAAATCCAAATATTACATAGCTAAAAACCAGTTCAATTGCCTGCTCTTTCGGTCGGCCTGCCTACCGAACCAGCTTGTTTGCCCAAAAACAATTCTGAGCACATAACTGTACCACCCGAATGACCGAAACCCGGTCGGTCTGGTCCGGTTTAAAAACTGGCTACATATATAAGTTACATATATGTAATTTCGTGATCTACATATGCGTAACTTCATGATCTACTTATCTTTGTTAATTTTTTTTACTTGTAACATTTCAAACCTTATACCAATGAGCCTAAATCAGTTGGTTTGGAAGAAGAGAATCTCATGGCTTCACAATGTAAAGGTCATGTCTTCGAGTAGCACTTAGAATAATATGTTTAAGGTGAGCAGAAAGTTTTAATACAGTGGGTATTCGGATGTTGGGTCTCTAATGTAAAGGTGGGCGCACCGAGTAACCAACGTTGTTTGTGTTTTGCCGGCGTGGTGGCCTTTCGCCATTAGTTTTACCTGGGTGACCAAGCTTAAAATGTAGTCGTTGGTAATTAAAAAACATTTCTAACCTTGTAACAAAAAATATGATAAATTGATTGGCTAGTAAAATGAAGAGATTTATTTTAAACCCTTATATATATGTGGCGGTGTGCATACACACACACACACACACACACACATATATATAAATAAAGTAAAGTTATTATACAAAATGATAGTTATGTAAAAAAATTGAGGTACGGTCTAGACTTTTAATGTGCTATTATCGATAGTCATAAAGGAACCAGCAGCATGATCGTAATTAATATGTTGTTTAGAACGGAAATAAGCGCATGAAAGAAATTTTTATTAATTAATATAATCTGTTGATATCACGTTACGTTTAAAATGAGAGTTGATCAGTTACGATTTTCAAGTAATAAGTCGGTTGCATGTTTTGGTATATATGTGGCAACTTGTGCTATTTGTGCATGTTATAGCATATATAAACACATATACATAATAACTTGCTTGTTAACAAAACAAAGGAAAGGATAAGAGATAATAATATATTGAGCATGAAACCTGGTTGTACGTGTGCTTATGTTTATCGATAATAATGTATATATTTAGGCCGACACGTACGTCGCTCCCGTCTAGGGTGACTTAATTTGATGACACTCGCTTTGCAACTTAATCATCTCATAAACCTAGCTAGCTAGGTGGTATATATTAATTGCTAAACGATTTAAAAAAAAAAACAAAATTTGTTCTTTATTTTTCATTTAATGACTACATAGTCATATAATTAGTTTGTACATCATCATCATCTTGAAACCAACCACAAAGAGAAATTGTAAAAAACACAATTGATTTGATATATGATTATTGAAGTTGTAAGAACATTAATTCAATTAGTAATTAGGCAGAGGTAATAAGTAAGACAAAGGTTAGAAAAATTTGAACATGGGATAGATGGATGTGTTAGGATCAGATGATGGAAGGTTATATTATAAAGGGGAGAGTTTGACAGAAAAAGAAAATTTAAAAAACTAATGAATTAACTATATATATATATATATATATATATATATATATATATATATATATATATAATAATTATTTGGTAAGTAATGAATTAATGAAAGGAAAGGCAGAGGCAGAGGCAGGTGGTGTTTTGACAAATCTTCCTTTGATTCTTGGCCTCTTGTCTGCATTTAATTTTCGTACCTGATATCTTATTTTCTTTGAAAACAATCTCCTTCGCCTCTTTTCTCTGTACCTTGACACCCTCGCTTCTCTCCCCTCATTCTTCCAACTCCAACTCATCATATCTCCATCATAATGCATTCCATCCTGATCATCATATCGAATTAATATATGCAGATACATCATGCATGTTACATTAATTAAACATATATATACTAATTAAATTAATTCATTAATTAACCTACTAGCTATACGTACCATGCCGCAGTATTCCGCTGGCCACCAATCATCGGTATCCAACTCCGGTCTCTCACCGGTGGTCCACGGTGATCTTTGTTCATCCCAAGCGCCAATGATTGCTTCATAATCTAGCTTTAATATTCTTTTATTCCTCTTCTTCTTTTCTTCATCATCACCAACCATATGCTTATGCTGTTCCACCCCAACCCCAACCTTCTCTTCCCATAATAACTGCGAATCGTAATCAAACCTCAACTCAAACGGATCTAATTTCATCATCTCCATTGATTGCATCATCTGATCATCTTCTACTTCTTCTTCTTCTTCTTCTTCTTCAACCTTCACTCTCTCTCCTGTACTGCAATTGCAATCCCATATCCCCTCCATACCAAACGACGATTCCTCGTCAAGACCTTTTCCCAATAAGCTCTCCACGTCAGCGGCGAACTCCGCCAGCTCCACGTCGGAGGGAAGTAACAGCCCCTTCAAATCAGCCATCACTTTCGACGACCCACGGTGATGATCTGGAGTTGTCACCTCCGTTTGCTTCTCATGATTTGAATTCCCAGAGATACAAAGCTCTGCTGCAAACGGATCAAACACCGGGACTTGATACAGGAGCTGTTCTTCGTTTGTCGTCTCATAATCGCTTCTTCCGATCTCCGGAACTAAGTGAAGAGGATTGAAACTGATGCTGCTTTCCTCTGATTTCGGCGTCTGTCGAGATGTGCCCCGAGGAGTCCTGGGTTTCTTGGTGAAACCCTGGTGCCACTGTGGCTTATCTAAAGATGAGGAAGCGACCTTTAGACGAAGGCGTTGATGACGGCGAGCCAAAGGGTTGGCGGAATGAACAGAGCCATCACACGATTGGCATAAGAAAGCGTCATCGGCAGCACAATACCAGCGAGCACGCTTTCTGATGCAATTATCACAAGCCCTGGCCGTTTTACCTCCTACAACGTTGCCCAATCTTATGTCCGATGAGACCATCGATCGAGGTGTTGTACTTACGTACGTATGTACTTTTTTTTTTTTTTTTAGAAATTATATAGATTTTGTGCTAGTGTGTAGTGTGACCCACTGTGTGCACTTTTACAGAGAAGGGGTTGATTTTAATTTATTTATTTATAGGGACGAGTAGTTCATCAAAAAGTGCCTTATCTTTATTTAATTGGACAAAATCAGTAGTTGATCCTTCAACTGCTTTTCCTATTGGTTGCCTTTCCATTTACTAGATTTCATGTGGGCCCATTTCACTTATTTTCGTTTCCTTCCCATATCCATCCGCATTTTCATATAATTTTATTAATTAGAAAGTGTTTCTGATTATATTTTATACACACAACAAACTTAATAAAATATATTTAAACATACACTGAATGTTTTAAAAATCGATATTTTAAGTTCATTGAATTTGGCTCAGAGATGGTTCAACCAGACATACTAGTTAATCATGAAATTCCATAAAAATACAACTTATACTCAAATAAGTTTCCAAAAAGTGTCCAAATTCATAAAAAAACAGTTCAAAAAGTACTCAAATTCATTAAAAACAATATAAAAAGTACTCAAAATCCAATAAAAAAATTTTAAATAAAAGTGCACAATAAGATTATGACATTTGCGTGTTAAACGCATCAAGTCCACGATCACTTAAAAGTCGAAATTCACTATCATCGCCGAAATCTTGTGTTTTTTTGAAACCGAGAATACCGGTTTTAGCGGTGTAACGAGATTAAATCGCCGCCACAGTCGATCGAAGTAACATACATAATATCGGAGGGTTTCGTACCGGATGAGTTAGTGGCGGCCAGTTGAACCGGTCTAACCGGCCGGTTCGAACCAAATTTTAAAACATTGCATACACATGCCAATGTTTTATAAGGATTATCTATCTACAAATAGAGTAATAGTTAACTTAGAGTAACAAGAAATATATACGGTTTTTTTCCACAACATAATATAACTTGGGGTTTATAGCCTAAGCATGGCGGTGGTACGAATCTCTTGTTGAACAGGAAAAAAAACACATGATATCTACTCAGTTTAAATTCTTCAAACAAAAAATTAATTCATGTCGTTTTGTCAACATGGGTATTCGATCACGATGACAGTGATTATATCATGAATATCAAAAAGCAAATAAAATCACCCACAACAAAAAAATGAATCAAACCGTCGCAAAAGTTAGTATCAATCGCAAAAATTTGAATCCAAATATAAGTGCACAATCTTAAAATTATAAAACTAAAACTATAAAAAAATGTTCACAATCTTAAAATGTATAATCAAAAAATAGAAACATAAAAACAAACGAATATTTAATTATTATTATTTGATTATTATATTATTATTAAAGTATTATTGCTGCTACATAGTTTTTATTATTTATTAGTCATTATTATTTAATTAGTAATATTATTTAACTATTATTACTATTTAAATAATTTATTATTACTATTATATAGTTTTATTATTTAATTATTATTATAATTTAAAAATTATTATTTTTTTATTATTAATTAGTTGTTAGTATATATTTTTTGTTATTTAAATATTATTATTATTACTATTTACACTGCAATTATTGCAGTAGGTTGTGATGGTTAGTATAACGTTAGAATGCAAGTAAGGGAATTGTATATATAGTAATAATTAGCATAATGTTAGAATGTACGGATTTACTCTATCTAATATAAAGATTATATATATGTATGGACTTTATTACGGATTTTTTCAAATGGATATTTTTATTTATACTACCTAATAAAAGAGTAATAGTTAGCCACATGACATCATTTTATGTTATCCACATCATATTTGTGTCATATGACATCATTTTAGGCTATCCATGTCATATGTTTGTCACATGTCAATACCATATTAATTTTAAACGTTTTAAAAATTAATTTCAATTAATAAATATAATTAATTCATACTTTAAATGAGGTAAAATTAAGTCAAATTATCCTTAAATATTAATTAAATTACAATCATGTCAAAAGTTTTAATTATTATTTCATTCTTTTAATTATTAAGATACATAATTCAAAAGTTTTAAATTCTAGCTAAAAAAATGAAAAATAATGATAATAATTATTATTTATTGATATTTATAATTTTTAATAATTTAATATCGTTAGATTGTAAAAATAAAATATGTCAAATAATAATGAATATGTCGTTTTTTTTTTTGAAAAAATAAGTTTTAGTTCTTAATTTTATACGTATTTATTATCTTAGAACATATAGTTTTTGATATGTGGTTCGTATGATTATTAAACATATAATAATCACATTTTATTAATTATGATTTTTAAAGCATTTGTTGTCAATATTTAGTTCATGCTATCATATTTAACACATTTTAGTGATTTTTTATTTCTCCTTTATTAGATAAAATTAATTAACATCTTAAGGGAAACTTTAATTTGCTATATTTTATTATTATATGTAATAGGTAATTTTCATCATATCAAATATTTATTACAATATTGTTTTTGTATATACAATTTTCTATATAAAGAAGTGTCTAAAGATTTGTAAATTATACTATTTTTCCTTTTAGAAAATGTTAAAAAGTTTACTTTATCTATCTCTATTTTTTTATTAGTAATAAATTTTAAAAATGTTTATTATTTATACAACTCTGTGTTGTACACGGCTTAATAACCTACTATATTAATAAACAAACATAATTTTTGTCACATGTCAATTTTTTAAACTTCTATTGCCATGTGTCAAATTTTTATACCATGTCACTACTTCTTTATATTTATAATTATTTCTCTCTCATATTAAATGATAATTAATCTTTATTTATTAAATAACTAGAATATTACCCGTGTATTACACGGATTGAATATCAAATATTAAATAAATAGTAATATAATTTAAATATTATAAAACAATATTTTGATTTAAATTTATTAAAATACGTATTAATAAGCATTTTAAGTGATAAAACAATAATTAAAATTTTTAATAACTAATTAAATGATACTTGACTTTTTTTTTAATTTGTAACAATAATGATTTTTAAACTAACTGATGCTAAAACTGCCCTTACTTTTTTTTTTATCTAAAACTAATTGTTACAAATCAAGATTTATATAACTATTAAAGTTAATTGACTCAATTTGAAAATATCATTAAACAGATTTAACTAAAATGTAATTTTTCTTATCATTTTTATAACTTTTGAATTTTAAAATAATTACTTTTTAAATATTTCTCTAAAAGAAGCATCATTTGTTCATAAAAAACCATTATTTAAAAACTATGATTTATAGTTTATTTTATTATTTTTTTTTAAATTGTTTTTTAGCTGATCTTTTTTTATATAAACTTTTATTAAATTGTGTTTTTAATAAAAATATTTGATTTTTAATTTATCAAAAACTATTTTCTAGCATGAAAAACGCATATAATATTATTACTCATAAATAGTATAATTATTTATTAGAAAAGATAATATATAATTAATAAGAGAGATGATTGACTTGGATGATACAAAAGTGACATATGGCAATATAAACATGAAAATTTGAAAAGTGGCAAAAAGATTTTTGTTTACTATAATAGAAAGATTAAAAAACTAAAAACCAATACTATTATATATTTTTTTCAAATTAAAAAATAGTTTTTAATAAATTCAAATTATTAATTTATTAAAAAACACAATCCAATAAAAATTTACAAAATATGACTTTTTTCTAATATTCAAAATTTTAAAAAAAAAATAAGAAATATTTTAAACATGTACTTGTAGAAAATAATAACTTTTATAAAAATAGGATTAGGTTCAGCTAAATAGGGGATTAAACCTAAGAAGTCTAAGAAGCAATGGATGGCTGCCATGTGGCAGATTAAATGTTGTTAATTAAGGGCATTTTGGGGATTTTGCAGGTAAAATAAAATAGGGTTAGTTAATGAGGCTCTGCTGTTCGTTTTTTTGATTTCACCGTATGCGGCTTCAGGATATACACTTGTTGATCGATTTCTTCCATCAATTGATCAGTTAATCGATTTCTTGTTCGATTGATATCGTGAAATCTGTAATTTCGCTGCAACCTGATCTTCACATTATACAGGGTGTTATCAATTTGGCGCTAAAAGAGGATTTCATCTATTTATGTTTAAATGAGTACGTATTCTTTGTTTTTCATGTGATTATTGGTTTTTTATGATTTATCGTATTGTTTTCAATGATTATATGCGTGATTTAGTTTCATTATACGTGTAATTATATTTTTTAGAAGCATCATTATGTGTATTGTATATATTATACATGATTTTGTCTATTGTGTCAATTATGTATGTTGTATTGTGTTATAATGTGTATTACTTTGTACAGATATGTAGGATGTGATGTTAATAATAGTATTTTGTGTTATTATACATGATTGTGTATAGTTTCAAATAATATTGTGTCTTTTACATAATTGTGTCTTTTATATTCAATGTGTAACAATTCAGATATTGTGTAATGTTTAAGTAGTGGAATTGTGTAATATTGTATGTAATCATTAAATTTTCAGTTGTCTTTTATATTCTATTGTGTTTTTTTTATATAATTGTGTCTTATATAATTGTGTATTTTATACAATTGTGTCTTACATCATTTTGTTTGTTAATATGTGAAATGTTAACTGGTTTTGTTTAATTTATGTAGATTTTCAAACATACAAAGAAGTTGGTCAACAAGATGTATCACCAGGTGGTAGATCGTATTATAGGCCTGATTATAACCAGTCACTAAAACCTTCTGTAGGCATGGTATTTGATTCCATTGATCATGCGTTTTCTTTTTATCAAAAGTATGCTATTGCTAGTGGTTTCTCAGTTAGGAAAAACATGAAATACAAACATTGTGGTATTATCAAGTTGAAGTATTTTGTTTGTACTAAGGAGGGTTTTAGAGAAGATAAACTAGTTAATAGTTCAACTGACGAAAATAAGATTCGATCAAAGCGTAGGAGACCATCTAGAAGATATGGATGCAATGCACATCTTAAGTTGCAGTTGAATAATGAAAATAAGTACATGATATACCATTTTGAGGAATTGCATAATCATGCTTTTGTTGAAAAAGAAGATGTTCAATTTTTAACTGCTGCAAGAAGGGTTGATCATGTAAAAGAGAATGCAATTCAATCTTTGACTTCTATAAATATTAGGCATGTAAGAGCTTTTAATATTTTGAAAAGTTTATATGGTGGTTATGCAGAAGTTGGGGCAACGAAGGATGACTTTAAGAATTATAAAAGAGATTTTAATGAATATATTGGTGAATATGATGCAGAGATGATCATTCAACGTTTGAGCAGGAAAAAAGAGTATCTTTCTAATTTTTCATTTGAGTATAGTATCAGAGAAGATAGATCAATAGCATCGTTGTTTTGGGCTGATGAGGATTCGAAGAATAATTACTCTGTATTTGGTGATGTAGTAGCATTTGATGCAACGTACAGAACAAACAAGTATGCCAAATAACATAATTGTGTTATTATGTTCTTTAATTTATTGTGTTATTTTTGTTGATTGTGTTATGTTTACCATTGTGTTTTTTAGGTATAATATGGTTTTTGTTCCTTTTACTGGCATTGATAATCACAATAGGAATGTTACATTTGGTGTTGCTCTTCTTGGATCTGAAACTGCTGATTCATATAGATGGTTATTGGAAAAATTTATTGAGGCATTTGGTTTTGCACCTAAAGTTTTTGTTACTGATCAAGATGCTGCAATGAGGCGTGCCATTTTAGATGTTTGCCATAATAGTCATCACAGATTGTGTATGTGGCATATATGAGAGAAATTGACTACAAAGGTAACATAACATATTTATAGTGTATTTTTTTAAATTTATTTGTGTCTTTTGTTAATTGTGTCTTTTGTTAATTGTGTCTTTTTAATATTTCTGTCTTCCATCAATGTGTCTTTATTAACTGACTCAAATTTTGTGTCTTTATTAATTGTGTCTTTATAGGTTGGAGCAGCTATGTGTAATTTAACAGATTTCAAAAAGAAATTATCTAATATTGTATGGACAGATTGTATTACAGTTGATGAATTTGAAAAGGAGTGGCATATGATCCTTTCTGAATTTGGGTTAAGTGATCATCCTTGGTTAGGTGATATTTATAACATTAGAAGAGATTGGATACCTGCATATTACAAGGATGAGGAGTTGTCTGGTCTTATGCGTACCACCTCAAGAGCAGAGAGCGAAAATCATTTCTTTAATCAATTTTGTAACCGGAATGCAACTTTTATGGAATTTTATACCCACTTTGAGTCAGCGATGGAGCGTCAAAGGCATGAACATCAAAAGAATGATCATGACACGAGATTTACTGATGCCGAGATTTGGAGCACATTTTGCCTTGAGAAACAAGCTTCAAATATTTTTACACAAACAGTATTTTTGGACCAGCAGCTGGAGATAGATGATGCAATAAACAGTTGTGGGTCTGCAATGATTGAAAAAGTTGATGATTTTCAGATTTTTTCTATTAAAGATTTGTTGCATCCTGCTGATTCATATTTTAAGGTATTACATTTCTTTATTTTTGTATACTTATTGTGTCTTGTTGTATATGTGTTTTTGTTGTGTATTTATGTGTATATTTTTTGTTGTGTCTTATATTTTGTGTCTTTATAAGCAGTTGTGTTTTATTGTTAATTATGTTGTATTGTGTTTTGTGTTATATGTAGGTTTCGTTTCGAATAGAGGATTTTACAATTTTCTGCAGTTGTGAGAGGTTTAAACAATTTGGATTGCTATGTAGACATATATACTATGTTCTTAGATTTTGTGAAATCACTGAATTTCCAAAAAAATACATAGTTAGGCGTTGGACAAGGGAAGCCGTACCAAATAGTTCCCTTCGATCGGTTATCATTCCTGGTAAATATAATGCTGTTGATATGGAAGCTACTATTAATGAGATTATGTCTTCAAACGAGTACGTTATAAATCGGTTGGTTACGAACAAAGACGAATTGTTACTTTATAGAGATCATGTTAAAAGTTACATGTCCAAGGCTAATGAGGTAGAAATTGACACTCCTCGACCTAGCAGAAGGGGTAAATTTGCATCAATAACGGGAATGAGTGAACCAAGTTATGCAAGTGTTCGTGTACCTGTAAGAACAATGACTAGAGGATGTGGTACAAACAAGCGGTTTAAGTCTGCTCGTGAGATAGCAATTAACATTTTAGAAGCAAAGAAGAAACTTAGGGGATGTGGATTTTGCAAATCTGTTGGTCACAACCAGAGAACATGTCAATTATATATTAAAAGTATTGAAGACAAACAAGGATCAAGTATTTCAGGATCTAATTAGAAAGTTTTTTAAATATGCATTATGATTTTCATATTAGAATTTATATAAATTGGATTTAGAATGAAATTGAACATGTTTTACATTTGATATATAATGTTTAATGTGTAATGTGTAATGTGTAATGTGTAATGTGTAATGTGTAATGTGTCATGTGTAATGTTTTAGAATATGCAATGTGTAATTAGTAAAGTATAATGTGTAATGTGTCTTTTTACTTATAAGTTTAACTATGTATTTAAGTGTTTCTTGATTATGTCATTTATGTAAACCTGTATTACATTTCTCTTCTGTTTTTTTTGTTGTGTGTCTTTTTATAGTATTTTTTATGTTGTCTTTTTTATGTTGTGTCTTTTTACATTGTGTCTTTCTTTATATTGTGTTTAACCTTGAATATATTTACCATTCAAACAGAGTTAATCAAAATATATAATAAAAGATGCATACTGATTTCAACCAAAAGACAATTACAAGTAGCATGTTTTAAAGAGTGCTAAAAAGTATCAACAATCCACCATTTTCTAAATACAACCAACCTACTTTAAAATAAACCTAACACATTCAATCGTTCACTGATTCGAGCTTGTGCTGTTTTCTGAAGTACCTTTTTCTCATCATCAGTTAGATCCAAATAGGCCTTCATTTCACTTAAGACAACACTTTTTGCTTCATTAACGTCATGAAGAAGAATCTTGGCTGCATACTTTCTTCTTAAGTCAACGAGCTGTCTTTTCTGGAGTTTATCTTCCTCCAATGTAAACCCGGCATCATATTCTTTTTCATCATTCCCTTGGAATGTTTCCATATGCCTTATCAGAAACACCCCACAATCCACATGATTGTGTGACGTTCTCCATGACATTTTATATCTCACAATGTTTGTGTGACAATCCGACTTTTCGAATTAACTTCGCTAACTGAAAATAGTGAGATCACAGGCCCAACAAGACAAATGTAGGCCCAATGAATCAAAGAAGGCCCAATGAAGCCCAAGGTAGGCCCAATGAGGCCCAAAGTAGCCCCAATTGTAAATATGAGGCCCAAGGTAAGCCCAATTGTAGTTATGAGGCCCAAAAGGATTAATCTAGTCCAACAATAGTTCAATTGACCCGACAAGTGACAATTCGGTATTCTGGATTAACTTCGTTAACTCTAGATTAAACCAAGATGCTATGTAATCGAGAAAAATCAAACCCAAAGGACTGGAACCCACAAAAATCATTTCCAAAATGCTTAAAGTTCAAGGATAAAAAGTGTAAAAGAGTAAAATCATCAATTTTGACTTTATAAGTCAAAATTCGGCTTAATAACTCAATTGAAACCGAAATAACCATGATTATCAGTAATTAGTCGAATTAAAACCTCCCTAATGATTACTTTAATGATTAGAAACCATAATAATTCGGTTTAATGAGAAATTATGATCGAATTGAACCAAAAAGGATAGCAAAAGTCGTAACCGTCAATTGAAATTATGGTGAATATACAATTCGACTTTAAACGCACAAATTGGGTATCCAGAACATTTAGTCGGCATCTTTAGAGGTTTTAGAACCTCACAATTTCATTCCAGGAGTCTTAGATCGAGGAATTGATCAAAAGGGGCGGCCGAAATTCAAGTGTTAATCGATCTCCTTCAATTTGATATCAAAACCAGGTAAAATTCACACCTACACGTTCTGAATATTCCGACTAAGCATAACCCTATGCTAGGTTCGGTTACAAATCTCGAATTATAAGAATCCCAATTCTAGGGTTTATCATCTTTGATGAATTGGGGATTTCGATCGAAATGGATCCTAAAATCAAATTAAATATCACCATTAGTTTCAGAAATCTCCGATTAATCTAACCCAAGTGCCAATTTTGTGAAACATTAACGAATTCTATGATCTTAAGTTCTAGGGTTTTCAAACAAAAATGTTTTGGGGGTTTTGATACAAACGAGATTGAAAATAAAATTAAACCACATCAGTAGCTTCGCAAGGGCTCGATTAATGAAAACCCCATATTAATTTCACATGAAAACAAAGAATTGAACGATTTTGGTTTCTAGGGTTCTTGATACAAAATGGTTTGGGGGTTTCGATCCAACTGAGGTTAAAAACCAAATTAAATCATGTTAACAGGTTCGAAATTCATTGTTTAGTGAAAACTCTACGGCTTTACAGTTCAACATAAACAAATTTAACGAAATTGGATTATAGAATAAATGGGCTAGGTTCGAACCAATAAAGATTCATAAAAACGAGTTATTTGATCAAATTAATCAAATTAAGTTCATTGTTTGACTCGGTTAAATCCCAGAAACAAAACCCCTATGGTGTTCAGATCGAATGGGTTCGAATTAAAGATCAATTAAACCCATTGGGTTCGGTTATGTTTAACAAAATGGGAACCGGTCGAGTGATTCTTAAAATTATTTAAAATCAAAGTAAATCACAAATGTTGGAGCAGGCAAGCTGGTTGGGCGTGTGGGTTTAGTGTTGGAGGTCGCGGGTTCGAACCCAGGCTCCACTGGGTTTTTGATTTTAAAACTAATTTTGAGTTTTAAATCATAACTCCTTCGTTATTTGTCCGATTCGACTCGTTCGAGTTGCGTTGGAACCACATCGCTAATACGGACAATCTAAAATAATAAAACTTATATTATTACCCGAAAAATATGGTCGTGTATAAATACGAACATGTTATTATAATCAAATATATGTTTATTTGATTTAATTAAACGATTTCAAAGACACACTTGCGTACAAACGCACGTTTCTAACATTCTAACATACGTGTATTGACACGTATGTGATTTCATACTTTAAACGACATTCCGAGTAACACAATGAACTATTTAAATCACAGATCTTTCGTAGAAATTTATCTACACGATTTCACGTGTGATTGATCATTCTGCAACAATCAAAGGTGCGTACACGGCCCCTTTCTTATTTTAACTGTTTTGGGGGAGAAAACATGTGCAACAAACGCTTTTAGATACATATCACTTGCATGAGTTAGCTGTTTACATTAAGTGCAAACATAGCATTACAAAGCCTTCCATTTCGAACCGTTTAATTTGCCGTAGCGCAAAGCGTGGTAGTTGAAGATAGATCTATTGGGTTTGACAAACCTCACTTGGTAGATGGGATCTACGCAGGTGTTTGACTGACCAAACACACACATTACTATTGTTCGTGCTAGACAATAGTGTTAAGGCAAAAACATGCTATAGCATGGCAACGTCAGCTTCGGTGTCGACCACTTATGTAAATAGTACAAATGACTAGCTATCATGACTATGCACGTGTGATTATGTTATCTGTAAACTTTATATTCAAACTGTGGTTTCAACATTTGTGAATGCTTAAACCTGTGTATGCACCAACCTTTGTGTTGATTTGATTTACATGTTTTCTCAGGACACTAAGGCACAAGCAAGGACAAGCAGGGACTAGGATACTGAGTCTCATGCATACATTTCAGTTCAAGTGTTTTAGCTTTGATCAATTAAGACATTGAATACTATTGGAATTGTATTTTACATTTCAAACCAGTATGTTATGTTATTGGTTCTTTTAAAACGCTTCCGCAAACATTGAAACATTTCATATTACAGTTTCAGACCAAAGTATGTTTGAATATCACATAGAGGTCTTCGTTATGTCTAATGATCTGAGATCCTGGTTTGTCACGTCCCAAACGGTATGATTCCGTTAGTTGAAAATTGGGGGTGTGACAGTTTGACATTTTTACATTTTTTGCTTCTTTGTGTGATATGGACTCCAAGTAGATTACAAATGCATTTTTCTGAATAGAAGAACATTATTATTATTAAACTAGTCATTTTTTATGATATAAAGATCATCAAACTTACCAAGTGTTCGGGTCGACCAAGATACTTTGCATCATAGTCATCAAACGCACTATTGTCTATCAATATAACCTTAGGAAGGTTTTTTATCTTGAGGTTGAAGCACATAAGATAATAGTGCGCTGATTCAATAACCGGAAAAAGGACCAAACCGAATTGCTTCACATCATCCAAACGTTCTTTTTCCAAAAATTCCTTAAAAAGTCTAGTGAACTGTTCAAGTACAGCTTCGTTCCCCTTTGCATAGGTGTCCCGAAACTGTGCATAATAAAAAATGTAAAAGTTAGTGCATTATTTTATATAATATATGTAATAATTTTCTTTTGAATTGTGTAATGTATATTGTGTAATGTTCAATGTGTAATGTGTAATGTGTAATATGTGTTATGTCTTTTGTGTGTTTGTGTGTTTGTGTATTGTGTATGTAATGCCTATAGTGTATTATGTGAGTGTTGTGTAATGTGTTTTTGTGTTTTATGTGTTGTCCGCAGTGTTTATGTTTTGTGTTTGTTTATTGTGTAATGTGTACTGTGTAATTTGATTGTGTATTGTGTTTAATGTGTGTGTGTTTTTATTTAATGTGTAATGTGTAATGTGTAATATAGTATAACTTACAATCATTGGAGAAGTGCAGAACAACCGATAAACTAATTCTCTTGATTTCCTTTTCTCTTCTATATTCAACAGATGAGCCCATACGTTTATAACATCGATATGGACATCAAGATCATGTCTCAATGTTTCCAGGATAACCTTTGGTGTTGCTAGAATATCACCAAGAATAAAGATTTCTTTGCTGCAAAATAAATAATATAATTTTGTTATAACACATTCAAAGAAAATAAATTTTAATAATTTAAAGGATTGTGTACAAGGATTCTCCAGTTGCAACAATTAGATAGTCTGCAATGTTGTTTTCAGCTGTCGTCCTTCGTTGTCCCATCACAACCTGTCTTTCAATGTAAAGGGAACATAAAAGTTCTCCAACATTCTTCTTTCTCTCTAGTCTGGTCTTTTTTGCTTATTTTCTGGTTTAACGCTTGAAATTGGTTCACTAACACAAACAATTTCCCTTTGTGGTGTTTGGAAATCTGTTTCTTCTGTTTGCAAGATCGGTAACTCAGTTATAATTTTGTTTAAATCAAACTCTTTGTCCTTTTCTTCCTTTTCTTTTGTTGCCTCTTCATTTACAATTTCCTTTTCAGCATTCACCTTCTCAGCCTCCTTTTCAGCATTCACATTCTCAGCCTCCTTTTCAACATTTATTGTTTCTTTTTTTGTCTCTTCATTTACAGTTTCCTCAATACTTACCTTCTCAGTTGTTTCTTCCACAGTTGTGTCTTTAACGGTTGTGTCTTTAACAAGCTCCTCAGTTCCCACAGTATCTTTGATGGTTTTTTCATCTTCAGTTTTCTTCTCTTCAACAGTTTTCTTCTCAACTGTTTCTTCTTGAATTGTGTCTTCCACAATTGTGTCATCCACGTTTGTTTCTTTTACAATTTCTTCAACACTGTGTGTTTCCTGTTGAAGTAATTGAACTTCGTTCTCTTTGCTTGCTTCATCTATTGATGCTTTATCATTGTGTCCACATAACAGATGCAAAAAAACAAAAGTAAACAACAGAAATCAAATGTGTAATATGCAATGTGTAATGTGTACTATTTTTTTACTATTGTGTAATGTGTAATGTGTAAGATGTGTAATGTGTCAACATGTGCTGTGTAACATATTAATAAAATAATTTTTAATGAAAGAAAGATAATAAAACTTACCAGTTGTCGATGGTGTAAGTTCAATATCACCTAACTTGAAGCTAGGTGCATCAGACAAATTCTTCAACTTTTTGATTTCATTTTCTTTTAATGAGGTTTTTTCCATCTGTGAATACTCCATCATTAATGATGGGGTTACTTCAATTGGTGTGCCTAATCCCAACTTATATGCATCTTTCTGACAGGGCGCTTCTTCATTTATGTGTAAGGTGCTTAAAAACACATCTGCATCAGAAGCCATTGAATCTTGTTTGGATGTGTACTTTTGTATCAGGGATGCCCATTCTTTCTTCATTTCTACAATCAATGAGCCTTCTGGAAAATCCTTTTCTGCCTCTTCTAACATCAACACTATTTGTTTTGCTTGATCATCGAAAGAATCTAACTTTTTGCGTATCCTCTCCACCCTCACCTGTCATTATTTTTAATTGCTTATGATATCAAAATGTATGTATTAAATAAATAAATTAAGAAATAAAATTTTCATACCTCTTGTGAATCTGTTTTTGAATCTGTTGCAACACAATCACCAGCGACATCCTCAACAAGTTTCTCAGCTTCATTAAGCTCCAAATTCTCACTCAAATTTTCAGACTCCTCAACCATTTCTTCATCTTTATCAGTTTCTGTAGTGCATACATCCTTTTTCTTTGGTACTTTCAACCTAAGTTTCAGGCTTTGTTTTGATTTTGTTTGTGACAATCTTGCCTTTTTCTGAACAGGAGCCACTTCTACTTCGTCTTCCTCATCAACTGTATCTTTTTGACCAGAAATTGCAAGCCTCTCCTCATACTCTTACAACTTGTTAAAGTCAATTTCCTGAAGCTTTTTAGGCTGTTTACACCATTGTGCTTTGTTTTTCTCTTTCTGATAGATGTAGAGAACCTGTTTTCCACATAACAGATGCAAAAAAACAATAACACAAATCAAATGTGTAATGTGTTATATTGTGTAAGTGTAATGTGTTATGTGTAATGTGTAATGTGTAGCGTGTAGCGTGTAGCGTGTAGCGTGTAGCGTGTAGCGTGTAGCGTGTAGCGTGTAGCGTGTAGCGTGTAGCGTGTAGCGTGTAGCGTGTAGCGTGTAGCGTGTAGCGTGTAGCGTGTAGCGTGTAGCGTGTAGCGTGTAGCGTGTAGCGTGTAGCGTGTAGCGTGTAGCGTGTAGCGTGTAGCGTGTAGCGTGTAGCGTGTAGCGTGTAGCGTGTAGCGTGTAATGTGTAATGTATAATGTGAACTGTGTAGTGTAACTGTGTATTGTGTATTGTGTATTGTGTATTGTGTATTGTTTAATGTGTAATGTGTAACTGACCAAATATCAAGTATAAAATCTTACCACAAGTAGCAAAATAGGGCCATTGTAGAGGTCATCTTGTTTACTATTACACGCCTCTCTGGTTGTTTTTAAACAAGCCATCATATAATCACACCAGTTTAAATTCCTTACATCTGTTGTTGTCTTTACAGATGTAAGGAATCTTTGATTAATAGTGTTGCTCATCATTGTTTCCCCCATTAATGAGAAAAAAACAACCAAAAAGTTGAGCTTGAACATTCTACCTGCATCCTTCTTATCTTTTATGTATGCAACAAGATCCTTGACAAAAATTTTCTTTGGTAAGTCATCTCCAAACTGACTCCTCCATTTCTTGACAACCGGGTCATTTGTGTTTGGTCGTGTTTTAATAGTGACGTTTGTCCCTCCATTTGGGAATTTGAATACTTCCTATATCAAACTAGATGACAACTGGATTTCTCGTTCTCCATCATTAATTGAGTCCTTTCTGGATCGTAGTTCCGTAGCAGCCAGTAAGCAAAAGCGCTTGGAATTGCATGCAGTTGAAGGCACAAAATTTCTTGAAATCCCATTTCAGCCACTGCTTTTTTCTAGCTGTAGGAGAGATTTTGAATGAACTTTGTTAGGTTAGAAATTGCACATCTCACAATCAACCTTTTCTCGTCAAACGGAAAATGAACGCTCTTCGGTTTCTTTTGCTTCTTTCTTTTCTTAGGACGCATTTGTGTTGTAGATATAGACTCCTCAGCATATTGTGTTTTGTTTTGTTTGTTCTTGTTTGATTGAGTCTTCATTATAAAAGTATTTAAAGGCTCTAGCATCTCATGATCTTTCTCAGCTGTAACACAAAAGAAATAACAGTTAAAATACACATTACACAATAAGTAAACAAATTACACATTAAAGATTACACATTAAATTTTACACACCAAACATGACGCATTACACATACAATGTACACTACACAAACAACATCCTATATGACAAAAATTATAACAAAACAGGGCCATTCAAATACCCTAAACATTACAGAAGACACATCAATTATTACACAATTGATAAATCAGTTACAAAGGGAGGAGAATTCAGCCTCATATAAGACACAATACACATTACACAATTGACATGGTACATTTCAAAATCCATAATATCTCAGAGGCATCAAAACAAGATCAACATCAAATTTTAGACACCAAACATTACACATTACACATACAATGTACACCACACAAACAACATCCTATGTGACAAAAATTATAAAAAAACAGAGACATTCAAATGCCCTAAACATTACATAAGACACATCAATTATGACACAATTGATAAATCACTTACAAAGGGAGGAGAATTCAGCCTCATATAAGACACAATACACATTACACAATTGACATGGTACATTTCAAAATCCATAATATCTCAGAGGCATCAAAACAAGATCAACATCAAATTTTACACACCAAACATGACACATTACACATACAATGTACACTACACAAACAGCATCCTATGTGACAAAAATTATAACAACACGGAGCCATTCAAATGCCCTAAACATTACATACAACACATCAATTATGACACAATTGATAAATCACTTACAAAGGGAGGAGAATTCAGACTCATATAAGACATAACACACATTACACAATTGACATAGTGCATTTCGAACTCCATAATATTACAGACACAACAAAACAAGCTCAATATCAAATTTTACACACCAAACATGACACATTACACATACAATGTACACTACACAAACAACATCCTATGTGACAAAAATTATAACAAAACAGGGCCATTCAAATACCCTAAACATTACAGAAGACACATCAATTATTACACAATTGATAAATCAGTTACAAAGGGAGGAGAATTCAACCTCATATAACACACAATACACATTACACAATTGACATGGCACATTTCAAAATCCATAATATCTCAGAGGCATCAAAACAAGATCAACATCAAATTTTAGACACCAAACATTACACATTACACATATAATGTACACTACACAAACAACATCCTGTGTGACAAAAATTATAACAAAACAGGGCCATTCAAATGCCCTAAACATTACATAAGACACATCAATTATGACACAATTGATAAATCATTTACAAAGGGAGGAGAATTAAGCCTCATATAAGACACAATACACATTACACAATTGACATGGTACATTTCAAAATCCATAATATCTCAGAGGCATCAAAACAAGATCAACATCAAATTTTACACACCAAACATGACACATTACACATACAATGTACACTACACAAACAACATCCTATGTGACAAAAATTATAACAACATAGAGCCATTCAAATGCCCTAAACATTACAGACAACACATCAATTATGACACAATTGATAAATCACTTACAAAGGGAGCAGAATTCAGACTCATATAAGACACAATACACATTACACAATTGACATAGTGCATTTCAAACTCCATAATATTACAGACGCAACAAAACAAGCTCAATATCAAATTTTACACACCAAACATGACACATTACACATACAATGTACACTACACAAACAATATCCTATGTGACAAAAATTATAACAAAACAGGGCCATTCAAATACCCTAAACATTACAGAAGACACATCAATTATTACACAATTGATAAATTAGTTACAAAGGGAGGAGAATTCAGCCTCATATAAGACACAATACACATTACATAATTGACATGGTACATTTCAAAATCCATAATATCTCAGAGGCATCAAAACAAGATCAACATCAAATTTTAGACACCAAACATTACACATTACACATACAATGTACACTACACAAACAACATCCTATGTGACAAAAATTATAACAAAACATGGCCATTCAAATGCCCTAAACATTACAAAAGACACATCAATTATGACACAATTGATAAATCAGTTACAAAGGGAGGATAATTCAGCCTCATAAAAGACACAATACACATTACACAATTTACATGGTACATTTAAAAATCCATAATATCTCAGACGCAACAAAATAAGATCAACATCAAATTGTAGACACCAAACATTACACATTACACATACAATGTACACTACACAAACAACATCCTATGTGACAAAAATTATAACAAAACAGGGCCATTCAAATGCCCTAAACATTACAGAAGACACATCAATTATGACACAATTGATAAATCATTTATAAAGGGAGGAGAATTCAGCCTCACATTTTACACAATAGATCTTTACATCAATTATTACACAACAGAATACACATTACACATTACATCTTTACATATTTTAATTATTACACAATACAACTGAAAATTTGATGATTATATACACTATTACATAATCCAACTACTTAAAGATTACACAATATCTGACTTGTTACACATTGAAGATAATATATGACTTAAACATACGTAGATGTTGGAAAACACAATCGGTACGATTAATGTTGATATTGTACCATTATTTGGAGCTTCGTTCGTCATTTCGACCTCCTTGAGTGATTCTTCGGCTGTTTTTTGCTCCTCCAGTGCCGAAACGTGGATAGACTGTTGTAAATCACTAGTATCATTGACAATGATCTCTGAGACGAACACATTAGGGTTAATTTCGGGCTTTGATGAAGACATCGCGACGGTTTTTGATGGATTTTCGAAGAACTGTGTGTTTTTGGAGGGAGAAGTTCGCAGGCGTGTAGAAGACGAAAGAACGAAACCGTTTGACGGTTTTACCCTTTTCTCGGATTAAAACGCCGTGATATTTACAATTATGCCACCGCGTGGATCTGGGCCCTAGATCTAAGCAATCCGACGGTTTTGATGGCTTCTTAGCCATTCTAGGTTAAAGGCCCTATTTAGGATAACCCAACCCTATAAAAATAAGTCTTCTTAAAAATAAATTTTATTTATAAATAAGTTTCTTACAAAGCATATGATATTTTAGTTTTCAAACCATGTAATACACGAGATCTAAACTGGTTTCTTTGTATAGGTGGAGCCATATATGTATTTACTTAACTTGGTTATTAATAGGCATATGGGTTTTCACGTCAACAGCCATATGTGCATCAACTTAACCGACAACCATATTTTATTTTGTAATTGGAGGGGCTAAATTGTCATCTACTACGTTTGCTGAGGTTTGGGCATGTTTTAAATCCAAAACCCGAAAAAATCTAAAATCCAAAATACAAATCGTATCCTCTGAATTCTTATTGGGGTTATTAGGATAGATTTGATTCGGATATCCATTTTTTTAATCGGATCAGATCAGATATCAAATATCCAAAATGTTGCTTATTCGGATCAGATTTTTGAATTCAATGACAAGAATAATCCGAATAAAGATTAAGAAACCCTTTTATTCAGGTTATTTGGGTTAAACCTTTTTATTCAGGTTATTTGGGTTATTCAAATATAAAAATTATACTTGTTCGGGTTATTCGGATAGATTCGAATTGAATAAGCATATTTGTTATTCGGGTCGGTTTAGGATATGGTCTAAAAATTTTCAAATTGGAACAAACCGTCATTTAACCTGATAATTATCCCTAGTTTGGGTCGATATCTCTTCAAAAATAAAAAGCTACGCAAAATTTCAGAACCGGACTGGACATTAAACCGGACATCTTACTGGTTACTGGTCGAATCGGTTTCAAAAACTAGATGTCATAATGAATATATATAATACTCCAAAAGAAATTATACAATTATAAACATATTTAATCAAACATAAATAATGTTTAAACAAACACAATCATGCTAATAAAAATATATCATTTTGTTTTAATGTTTTATTCCTTACATTTAGTTTAAAAAAACAAAATGCAGTCCGACTAGTGAACTTGTTCCCGGTCCGACTGGTGAACCGGTTCAACCGGCCGGTCCGGTTGAAAGCGGTTTACAAGCGCATTTTGGGCCGGCCAATCCACCAGTCCCCAGTTTGACCAGCCGGTCCGGTCCTAAAAAGAGTGGTTAAACATCTCTGGCTATCAAGGGAACAGCCTAGTCATGTCTTTCTTGGTGCTTTACCATGTTCTTGTTTCATTTCTTGGTACTTTTATGGTATTTTTACGTATATAAATATACATTTTCAAAAATATAAACATTTGATTGAAGTTTTCGTAAAATTTAAAATGTAGACGAATTCTTCAACTCTTAAAGTATGATATATAAACACACACACACCTACATACATATATAATTATTTTATTGATATTGGTTCAGGTGTTTAAGTAATTTACAAAACATGCAACATAGATTTAAAAATATTATCCAAACATTTATTTACTTGGATCAGGAATATATACATATAATGAAAGTATTTGTTGGTTAATATCTATTCCAGTTTGTCTGTATATAAATCTCACTCAATGTTGAAGATGACATTTTTATTGGCTGACCTTTCCCATGCTGCAGTAGCTGTGTAAAGTTATGGAGTTTTTCGTTTTTTGTGCATGTTGATTTCTAATTATAGGACGACAATTTTCATATAATAAATATTAAATAATAATAATTCCCCACAAACTCTTTATTCGAACTATTTCCCTTTTCAGACTACTTGGCTGCTTCTAATTGGTTTCCATTTTTGTACAATATCAATAGGACATTCTTTTTGATATTAGAGTTTTAAAAAATTAAAATATATATCAAAGGGAAAAAAAAAAGAGCGATTACTGCGAAAAAAAAAAATCACCGTCAAAAAAGGAGGGGAAAAAACAAACAAAAGAAGCTCATTTATATATTGTTTGAAAAAAAAAACTAATATTGTCTTAATTAAGGATTATTTGATAGCTTGTTAATTATCATTAAGAGGCATTATCTTAATGATTTATATCATTTCTTTTGTTCACTCGCTAACATCTCTCAACCGGAAACATAGGTGATTTTTATTATGGTCTTTTTTTTGCTGATTTTTGCTTTAATTTTTTTTTTTGTGTGAAACTGTAAATAGATTTTTTTAAGAACTATTTATTATAATTTTCTTAGGTGCTACTGAACTAATTTCTTTCATTATGTGCTAAAATAATTAAGTTTTAGATTTTGTTGATTTTAGGTTGGACTGATTCTAAGTTATATTGACTATATGATTAAACATAGTGACAAGAGACTATGATTTATGGGTTTTTGAATTTATGATATAATTTATGATGGAAAGCAAACTATTTATTTTTAATTTATTTTTGCAAAAGCGGCAGTCGAAGGTTAAGACCCTCCGGTGTGCCGGGTGAAGGGGCGTGGGTGGGGCGCCACTGGGCGTGGCACACCGCCCCCCATGGGGCGTGACTGGGGCGTGAACCGCTCACGGTGAGCAGAGCCACGGGCGTGGGGAAGGGTGGGGGGTTGGGTTTCGACCGTTGGAGCTTTTGGGTGATTAAAAAAAAAAAAAAAATTAAATAAAACCTATATATAAAATCATCACAATCCATCCAATATTCACACACACTCTCTAAAAACTTCACACCCCACAAAAAAAAATAAACAAAAAAGTAGTATTTTTATAAAAATGGAGTTTATACGGGAAGATGACGATTTTAGCGAAGGAGAAGATTTTTTAATCGAAGCCGCACAACTTACTCTCGACATCATCAGACAACAAGTTGAAAGACCTGTTCTAACTAGAAGAGCACGGATTAATCGAGATCGTCTTGGAGCTCACGAACGTCTTGTTGAAGATTATTTTTCAGAAAATCCGAAATACCCCGAACATTTATTTCGGCGTCGGTTTCGTATGAGTCGAAATCTTTTTTCACGAGTGAGTAATGATTTGGAACAAAAGTATGACTTTTTCCAACAACGGTGCGACGGAAGAGGAAAGATCGGGTTTTCCGGTCTTCAAAAGTGTACTTCTGCAATACGGCAACTAGCCTACGGCACTAGCAGCGATTCTTTTGATGAGTATTTACAGATGTCTGAGCGAATGGGGCGGGAATGTGTTTATAAATTTTGTAAAGGCGTAATTAGATTGTACGCGAAAAAATACTTGAGGAAACCAAATTCATATGACATCCAACAGATTTACACGTTTCATGAAGAAGTTCATGGTTTACCCGGTATGTTAGGTAGTCTCGACTGCACCCATTGGGAATGGGACAATTGTCCAACAGCTTGGCGAGGTCAATTCCAACGAGGCGATCATCCAAGACCGACTTTTATGCTAGAAGCTGTTGCGTCTCAAGATCTTTGGATATGGCATGCCTTCTTTGGTGCATCGGGATCGAACAATGATATAAATGTTCTAGATCAGTCGCCGATTTACAACGATCTTATTGAAGGCAAGGCACCCGGGCAGCAGTTTATTTGCAATGACACAACATACAAATACGGGTATTATCTAGTCGATGGTATTTATCCACAATGGGCTACTTTCGTGAAATCGTTTACATCCCGACAAACTGACGATGAAAAACGTCTGTATTTCCAGAATCGTCAAGAGGGTGCAAGAAAGGATATTGAACGAGCATTCGGAGTTTTAAAGAAAAAGTGGCACATGATTCAACACCCTGCTAGAGCATGGAAGCCAAGTCGTATCCGAAACGCGTTATACGCATGTGTGATACTACACAACATGATAATTGAAGACAACGGTCGAGCGATATGTGAATTTTATGAAGAAGACGATCCGAATTTGTTGGAGCATGTGGAGATCAACGAGGAAGAAAAACAAGCAAACCGTCGAATGCTTCGCAACGAGGATACACATGCGAACCTCAAAGCCGATTTGATTGAACATTTATGGAAAAATCGTTTTTATTAGTTTGTATTTTTTTTTTTTTTTTATTAGTTTGTATTTTTTTTTTAATTTTTTTTATTAGTTCGTATTTTTTTTTTAATTTATTTTATTAGTTTGTAATTTTTTGATTAATTTGTAATTTGTTTTTATTAATTATATCTAAAATTAAATTAAAAAGGAATGATGACGTGGAGTGAGTGGGGTAATGGGGCATTTCCACCAAAATGGTGGGGTGAGTGGTTGTGGTGAGTGCTTATGTGGCGCCTACGTGACGCACACGTGGAGTGATTGGGGCGCCTTGGCACACCCAACAGTCTAAGTAATTGGGGCAGTTTCTTGTGATTGCAGGTCTGGAAGATAAGTAATGGGGAACAAGAAGGATGGATCTGAATGCTACTTCATCCAATTAAGCCTCAACAACAACAAGAGGAGAAACGTTATTCTTTATTTTACTAATAATGGATACTTTATTTTGGTTTGAAATATAATTAAAGCCAGAAATATCTGATCGAATCTATTTTGTTTTGATAAAATAGTTTTAGTTATAAATGCAACAAAAAGTAACTAATTTAATTAGTAGCTATCAATCTGAATTCGAAAAGACTATATTAACACAGAGGCTTGCTAAATTTTTTTTCGAACGACGACGATCTTACATACAACGTATGGTGTCTTAACAGGGTCCACCAGGCAGAGGTAAGACGCGGTCATACCAGGTGCGCGAGAACCCCTGGAATGGGTAAACCCTCGCCCCTCATTGGTTCGGAACCCAAGATTAAACTCAAGATTTCTTCACTCACCTGAATGTCCTTTAAATCGCCCCTGACAGGGCTCGAACCCATGACCTCTTGGTCACATGGTGAAACCGGTTGAATTCAACCGGGCTTGATAATTAATCCACCATTTCTAAAAGGAAGATTAAAAGTTAATGTGAACATTAGATCTAACAAAATCGGGTATACATTTAAGAGTCATATTGTTATTGCACTTTCTCTTTTTGTATATCCATACAAGTCATTTAATTATTAAACCATTGATGAATGGATTTAATTGACAAATGAAAGTATATGTGTAATACAAAAAAAAATAAATAAAATAAAATAAGGCAGTAGTTTGTAGCTTAGCGGGACAAAGAAAACGGCTGATTTGGTTTTATCCTAATCCAGTAAGTTTTGCCAAGTCATGAAAGCAAGTGTACAGTGTCTTATTCCCATGACGACTTTTTCTTAACCATTCCTCTTGCACATGGTTTTAAAGAGGCCACGTTCACCTAATTAATTAATTAATTAATAATAATAATAATAACAATAATAATAATAATAATTATTATTACTACTATTACTATTATTATTGTTGCCGCTACCAATCCTACTTTTTTTTGAACAACCGTACGTAAAGACGTGACATATGCACCACGCCAGCAGGCCTTGGAAGACCCTTTCTTCAAGGGAGCGATAACCCGTTTTACCGGCGTTGCCCTCGGAAGAGCTGCACCTGATGCACATAAACCAGCATATTTGCTGTAAACACTGCGCCTCCATCGGTTCAGAATCCGAGATTAAGTTTAAGATTCATCCCCTCACCTGGTATTCATCAAAATGTCTCAAGTAAGAGTCGAACCCTTGACCTCCATATTAAAAGGTGAGCATTCTACCAGTAGAACAACTTATCTGGATGTTGTCACTGTTACTACTACTGCTAATACTACTGCTATTATTGTTATTATTATAAAATTGAAAATACATAAGAGAATAATACTTATCTTTCTCATTTAGTTTACAAGAGAATAGAGATGAAAAAAACAAGCTAATTAATGAATATATTTTAGTATATATCAATATATTTTTTTAAACAAAAATTTCAAATTTAAAGTTATTTTTATTTGATATTTATTGAGTACATTGGTGTCCACCCGAGCATATGATGTACTTTTTAATCTTCCTGTACAAAAGATCTAAAGCGATATAGAATATGGATAAGATCATACTTCATATTGTTTACATCTGAATTATACAAAGGTTTGTAATTTAATAAACTATAATTAATGAATATGAGTTGGTAATATATTTTAGTGATAAACAATCATAAGCTTATTGTTGCCACGAGTGGTGAACATAAACTAGAATGATGAATATATTACACAATGACCTATACATAAAACACAAATGGTCAAAATGTATTTTTTAAAAAATTAAGATAATTTATGTTTTCTAAAATTATAAGTTTTTAAAAACAAAAGGGTGAAAATACACAATTATGTACTTTTAATATATAAACATAAGAAATTAAATAACAACAATTATTTAATGCATAAAAAACAAGAACAAAATAAGATACTATTATGTAGAAAATAAAACACAATAATAAAGACACATTAAACAATGACCTGAAACATCAAAAACAATAACCAAAGTATTATTTTTTTCAATAACTTAGAGAAATGACACTTGTTGATCCTAGAATACTTATATTTTTCACCAATCTATTTCTTTTTATTTGAACCTAAACCTATAATATATATATATATATATATATATATATATATAATCTATAAATTTGGATATTAAGATATCCGATTGCTCAGTGTTTTAAAAGAAGGATCAATACAACGACTTGATGTATATCCATAGTGTTTGCAGCGAACAAACTCTTTGCCAAAATTTTGGAGACTTCTGGTAGATCAAGCGTGGAGCTCATGGGCTTGATTGTGACTTCCACGAGCAGCGATCGACGATAAATTTGACCAGATATGATGACCAATTTAACTCACATCTTAATTTCTATAATGTAAAAAATGTTACTAATTTCTTTACTGTAATATGCCTTTATTATTTTGTTTTATATTTTAACTCGTTTTGTGTTATTTTGTCATAGTTTTATTTAATTTTTATATTTTATATATTAAAAGTACATAATTACGTGATTTTATCATTTTGTTTTTTAAAACTCATAATTTTAGAAAATACGTATCATCTTAATTTTTTAACGAATATATTTTGATTATTGTGCTTCGCTTTCAGGCCATTCTGTAATATATTTATTATTGTGTTTTACGTTCATTTCATTGTGTAGTACGTATTCGTTATTGTTTCGCACTTTTTAGCTCATTTTGCGTTTTTTACAAATTAAATAGATTTTTTGTTATTTATATTTATTTATTTATTTAATATTAAATGTACACAATTATATCATTTCAAAATTTTGTTTTTCAAATTTAATTTAGAAAACATGTATTTCAGATTATTGTCTCGTATGTATTTATTATTGTATATTACGTTTTCTAAATCTCATCATTTTAGAAAAATATAAAAAACATAAGAACGAACAAAAAGACGTAATAACAAGTTTATGTAGATTCCCTCATCTAATGCTTTTAATCATACCATCATTACAAAATGTATAAGTTTTGATTGTATCACCATACCGTAACATGCGAGTAAAATAATATATGTATTAGCATAATGCTTAATTCAACTTAAAATCGTTGGGTAATCAAAGTATCAAACCAAGCAAAGGTGAACCAACAATTTGCTATGTAATTCCGAGCTGTAAAGCTTTAAAAATTAAAATGACGCTAAACAATGTATACTATATAATAAATAAATGATTTATAGAACACTTGTTAGCTTTTTAGACCATGCAAAATTTGGTTTTCTCGTCGTTTTCTCATATTAATTATTTATAACCAACCTTTTATTAGACTTTAATTTATCTTATCTATGTTCTACTAAACAATATTAATTTTATTCAATTTGAAAAATAACATATTTACATAAGTCATATTTTTTATTTTTTGTTTATATAACCTCTTTTAGAAATATATCACATGTTATTTAAAATAAATAGTTTTAAAATTTATTTATTCAAGTTGTATAACACGGTATTTAATCTAGTTAACAAATAAAAGTCACTAAAATAACATTAGAAGAGCGCATTTAACGTAAATAAACTCACTAGAAAAAGTAGAAATAAAACATTTTAAAAGATAATTTTTAAAAATATATATTTAGAAAGTGTATCATATTCTGTTGTTAAATACATTTGATATTAAATATATTTTTATACATTTTTTAATCAAAAAATATTTTTGAAGACATTAAAAATATATGAATATTAAAAAAACATGTTTTGTTTTAAAACCAATTATAAATTTAAAATTTTCAAAAACAGTTTTTTAAAATGAAAATTTTATAAAAACCAACTTTGAAAAAACTAGCCTTTAAAGATTTCATATAATTATTTTGTTACTTAAATAATTAAATTATACGAAATTTTAATCAATATAAATCGTAGTTTATAAATGTTTTGCTAAGTTTTTAAGTAAACAAATAACGTCTATTATATTTTATGGATTAATTAAATTGTTTGAAAATAAGATTCGAATTTGAAATTAGTCTTGCAAGGATCTTTTTCCTTTGAATATCTTCCATAACATTTTGTATGAAAAACACAAATGATTTGTAAATGGTATAAAATTAAACCTAATAGGAAAGATCTCATTTGCTTTACAAATACAAAAGTTAAATTTGTCATATATGTTTAATGCTTGCAAGATGTGACTAAGTCAAACCAACCTAGTGAAAACTTGTAGACATGGTTAAAAATTCTGTAATACGAAGGACAAAGATGGACTAAGACTATATATAACATTCATATTTTTATAAAACAAGAAAATTAGACAGTCGTCGATGGTTAATGGGATTGACCGTGAGAATGGCAGTTTTGCAACTTGGGGCTACAAATAAAAGGCCTTGTTCACCAATTGACCTCACCCATTTTGCTCTCAATTTTTATAAACATAATTCTACATTTCTCTATAGATTCTATCATTATTCGAACAGAAATATGAATAGAAAATTAAAACTTACAAGTTAGAGAAAAAGAAAGAAAACTTCCATCATCATCATTCTTACTATTACTTGTATTTTGTAAGGGTTTACACCAATGCTAGTACTGGTATTGATCTTATGAGAGTTGTTACTAGTTTAATAGAGTAAATTACTGAAGGCGTAAGGCCGATTACAAAATAAAAACAATAATGACGTTGAACAAACATTTGTGCACGTTCGGATATATATATATATTCATGGAAATAAGAAATATTTATATAAGGTGTGAGAAACGGTTATAGGTGGGTCCACGGGTGAGAAAACAATCTTCATCAGTCCATAACAAACTGATACGAGGGGCCCACCATATAAAAAATCCCCATAAATGAAAGAGGAAACAATTCCATTCATTCATTCAGACAATTCATCACACACATAGAAAGAAAAGAAAACCATCTGATCTGTACCGGAGAAAGTACATTCCCATTGCTTTGCTCAGCCAGAGAAGATGACATAAAGATCAGTTAATCGGAAGTGGAAGAAGCCGATTAATACATCTTCATTGGCGCCATCCGTGGGACCGACGAGGTCATTTCCGCCATCATCCTGAGCGAATCCTAAAGAGAATGAGCAACTCCGGTAGTCAGCCGTTGTCCTTTACGTTCGTTCCCCCTTCTCACCAAACGACGGCAGCGACAGTGGTGCATACCGCAGCGATGGCCAAATCTGCAGCAATGAGAACATATGGGGAGGAGGCTAGTGTTTCCTCTTCCGATCATGCTATTCCGAGATCCCACCCAATTAATGTCACTACCTCGCCAATGAACATTCCTGCAACAGGAGGAGGGATGATCAGAGCCCCCGTTGCTTCACATGGTATGTCGGTATTTCTTCCTCCTCCTTTTTAGCCATACACTCCTTTGACACCCCTGTTACCTCCGTTTAACAACTACTCCCCTCAAACCCCTGTTTATACTAATCCCATGCTTCCATCGGTCCATTCGAGCACCATGGTGCCCTTTTCCCCATATGGGGTGATGAATCCCATGTCGGTATTATCACCAGAGGTTACTATGCCTTTAGCCACGGGCGGAACACATTTCAATACTCCGGTTACACAATATCCCCAATACATCTCCACCTCATCGACTTCACCATTTCACTCAGTTTTATCAACACCGGGAGGATCAATGTCCCATGAAGCGATGCTCAATAGCCTGAGAACTCAGTTACAATTCTCAGGTATACCATAATCCCAAATAACCAGCCAAAATGATACAACAACCCCCTTTCACATCCCAATTAACCCTCACACTTATTCCTCTGCCTTAGACTATAATCGGCCGTATAAGCCACCCGAGTTACTGTTAAAATCTAAATTCATAGCGCCCATAGCCCTAGCGGAATTTCAACGGAAACTAAAAATGCCCACCAATGTAGGAAAGTATGATGGGCTCTCAGACCCAGAAGATCATTACAATGTATTTGTTAATTAGTGCTGGGGGGTGGAACAATGGACAATGCCCGCATGGTGCCACATGTTTGTTCAGACTTTTGTCGGTGCCGCGCGTATATGGTTTGATAGTTTACCGGCTGGAAGCATAGCAAGGTTTTAAGACCTTGTGGTCAAGTTCAAATTGCATTTTAGCCAGCAACGCAGACATACCCGAGACAAAACAGAAGTCCTAAACCTTCGGAGGGGTCCGAATGAAACGGTGGAAGAATTTATAGTCAGATATAATTTAGAAAGTCTCCAGATAAATGGAACTTCTGAAGCTTTAAAAGTAGCGGGGTTCATTCATGGGGTGAGAGACAAACACTTGATTCGGAAATTACATGGAGTGAATGGGACTCCAGAAGATATGAATGCTTTGATGACAATTGCTAAAGCTTATGTACAACAGGAAAAGTCTGTATCAGCGAGCGCAGATTGGGAGAACTGAAAAAGTGAGAAAAAGACAATAAGTACCTCCACACAACCCAGTTATGCGAACCGGAAAAGCTTGGCGGAAGCCAGTATGAAGCATGCCCCATTCCGACGAGAAGCAGGAAGATTCACGCTGTATACTCCTCGGGAAGTATTTATTGTAGCTCGAAAGAAGGAAGAAAAGCAAGAAATGTACCCGGCTCTTACTAAAACGCCAGGGGAAATTTGGCGAACAGAGGGGTTGAAGTGGGAACATCCCCGTCCCCTGAGAGACAACCCGGCCAGGGATAAAACTAAATATTGTGATTATCACCGTGTCCACGGTCACAATATTGACGATTGTTGGCACCTGAAGAAGCAGATCGAGAAGTTCATTTCCAATGGAGACTTAAAACATCTCCGAGAACCAAAAGCGGGGGAGAAAGCGTCAAAAGGGGAAGAGAAAGTGGAGGGCAAAACGGTCCATGAAATATTTGTTACAGAAACTCAGGGGGAAAAGCCTAAGGAGACCGCCAAGAGACGCGCGGATGTCTTAGAAGCCTGGATGTGTACGCCATTACTAATGCCAGCCTGCGATGGTTGTTATAGCACTAGTTCGTTGAACATCACGGCGTTGGTGGGGAAATACAAGATGCATCGGATTTTTATTGATACAGGCAGTTCATCAGACATTTTGTATGAGCATGCATTCAGAAGGATGTCCTGGGAAGATCAACAGTTGATGGAAAGAGTGGATTACCCTGTAATGGGTTTCTCCGGTGAAATGGTTAAGCCCATGGGCAAGATTAACATGCCATTGACCGTGGGGGAAGGAATGAAACAACGGAAGGTGCACTTGACATTTTTAATAATTAAGGCGGAAACCAAGCATAATGTTATCTTGGGAAGAGTCGCGTTGGGTTTACTGGCAGCATGGGTATCCACAGCGCAGGGTATGATGATTTTTCCCACTCCGGGGGGGCAGATGTGTATTAAGGCAGAAGAACAATGCGCCGCAGCAGAGAAATGGACACCCACTAAGCCCAAAGAGGTACGGTTAATGGCGGATGAAAAGTGGGTTCTCAATCCCGATCATCCTGAGCAAGTTGTTACTTTGGGAAAAGAACTGTCGGAGAATGTGCGTCACCATTTGAAAAACCTTCTAAGGGAATACGCGGATGTTTTCGCTTTTCAACATTCGGATATGACAGGAATACCCCGGGAAGTCATGGAACACCAGTTGAAGGTTTACCCCCATAAAAAACCGATAGTCCAGAAGAAAAGAAGTATGGGAAGTGAAAGGCGAGAAGCAGTTGTTAAGGAGGTAAAGAAATTGGTAGAGGCGGGGATCCTGAGGGAAACTAAACACCAAACCTGGGTAGCCAATCCGGTAATGGTGCAAAAATCTGACGGAACATGGAGAATGTGTATAGATTATAAAGATTTGAACAAAGCCTGCCCAAAAGACAACTATCCTTTACCAGAAATTGACTTGAAGGTTGACTCTCTGGCGGAATTCCCGGTAAAGTGTTTTTTGGATGCTTACAAAGGATACCATCAAGTACAGATGTCAGAAGAAGATGAAAATAAGACAGCTTTTTCATACAGATATAGGTATTTTCTGTTATAGGAAGATGCCTTTTGGATTAAAGAACGCGGGAGCAACGTACCAACGGATGATGGATATGGTGTTCAAAGACCAAATTGGGAAAAATGTGGAAGTATATGTAGATGATTTGGTGATCAAAAGTCGAGAAGGGAAAATAATGCTGTCAGATGTGGCGGAAACAATGATCCAATTGCGCAAGTATAATATTAAATTAAATCCCGCTAAATGTTCGTTCGGAGTTATGGAAGGAAAATTTCTGGGCGTGGTTGTCACAAAAGGGGGATTCAAAGCTAACCCAGAAAAGGTGGAAACAATTCGAAGCATGGCTCCACCTAGATCAATCAAAGAAGTGCAAACACTGAATGGAAGATTGGTGGCGATCAATAGATTCTTGTCAAAACATGCCGAAAAGTCCCTGCCGTTCATAGCAACCTTAAAGAAAGAGATCGGAAGAGAGTTTCAGTGGACTGAAGAAGCGGACCGAGCTTTCCAGGCTCTCAAGAAATGTCTCGAAGAATTACCCGCTTTAACCGCACCACGTCGGGGAGAAGTTTTACAATTATATCTATCCGTTTCAGATAAGGCGGTATGCTCAGTTCTGCTGGTTGAAAGAAATGGTGTCCAAACCCCAGTGTACTATGTCAGTAGGGTACTCACTCCTCCGGAGATGAATTATACGATGTTGGAAAAATTGGTGCTGGCGTTGGTTCACTCTTCAAGGCGGTTAAGAAGATATTTCCAAGCTCATCAAGTAGAAGTCGTAACAGCACATCCCCTACAACAAATACTAAAACGTCCGGAGATTTCAGGGAGACTAGCTAAATGGGCTATAGAAGTGGGGGTGTTTGACCTCATCTATAAGCCAAGATCAGCCATCAAAGCACAAGCCATCGCAGATTTCTTAGCAGAAATTCCCCAAGAATGTGAACGAGAAATAGAAAAAGGAAAAGATGAGGAAATGCAAGGAGTCTGGGAAGTTTATACTGACGGAGCTTCCAATGTGGAAGGAGCAGGAGTAGGCCTAACAACGAAGCGGAATATGAAGCTTTGATTGCAGGATTGCAATCGGTTTTCATGGAAAATGCGAGAAAAGTAGTGGCGCACGTGGATTCCCTTTTGGTTTCAAATCAGATCAATGGGGCGTACGAAGTCAAGGAGGAACGTATGAAACAGTATGTTCAGGTGGTAGAAGGCTTAATGGCCAAATTCGAAAGCTGTGTCGCGATACACGTTCTGAGAAGCCAAAACAGGAAGCTGACGCGCTGAGCAAGCTAGCGTCGAGTTTCGCAGATCCGGTTAAGGAAATCTCGGTGGAAGAAGTGTTGACGCCAACCACTGAGGTGAATATGATTAACGTGATACAAGAAGAAGGGGAAAGTTGGATGAAGCCTATTGTTGATTATTTAAGGGAAGGAAAGCTCCCAGAAAGTAAGGAGTTGGCGCACAAATTGCGATGTAAAGCTCAACACTATGAAATGCAAGATGGCGATCTGTATAGAAGAACCTTTCTAGGACCCCTATTAAAATGTGTGGATTTGGAGGAAGCTAATTATTTGGTTAGGGAAGTCCACGCGGGCATTTGTGGGATACACGCGGGTCCAAGATCAGTGGTAGCTAAGCTGACAAATGCAGGGTACTATTGGCCAGGCATGCACCTCAGTGCAGTTGAAGAGATAAAGAAATGTCAAGCCTGTCAAAAACATGCGCCCTTCCTGACCCGCCCGAAGAATGAATTGATACCGGTGACAACGGAACCCAATTCGCAGATAAACTATACTTGGTCAGCGACAACGGAACCCAATTCGCAGATAAACTATTCCAGCAATGGTGTGAGGAACTGAAGATAAAGCAAATCTTCAGCTCAGTGGCACATCCTCAAAGTAATGGACAAGTGGAAAGGGTAAACAGAAGTCTGGTGGAAGGACTGAAGAAGATACTGGAAGAAAATGGACCCTCATGGGTGGATGAATTACCAAGTGTGTTGTGGGCTTACAGAACAATGCCAAAGACCAGCAATGGAGAGTCACCTTTTAGATTAACTTATGGGTCCGAGGCAATGATCCCAGCGGAAATAGGATCCCCCTCTCAAAGGGTGACAAGCGTGGGTATGATCGATAACGAGGGTAGTCTCAGAAGGAATCTGGAAGCGCTAGAAGAAAGAAGGGAACGGGCTGCCTTGGAAGAAGAAAGATATAAAAGGCAATTGGAAAAGAACTACAACAAGAAGGTCCATCCTGTCTCGTTCAAAAAAGGAGAATACATATGGAGAAATAATAAAGCTAGCAAAGCAGGAGACCAAGGTAAGTTAGGACCGAATTGGGAGGGGCCTTACGTGATCAATGAAGTCCTGGGAAAGGGGGCGTATGGTTTAATGATGATGGATGGACGCAATGTGCCGAGAACGTGGAACGGAGCCCAATTAAAGAAATGCTATATGTAACTTGGTGAGGCAAGTTGAATTAGTTTTTGTTATTATTGCGATGAATTAACATATGTAAGCAGTTGTTATCTAACAGCATACTGTTTTTAATGTCTTGAATCAAATTATAGGGAAAATAATTCACACGGTTGACAATGATAAACCTTATTTAAATGGGTATACATTAATGCTTGAATGATTGAATATATTAACATACATGAACATCCTCGGAAGATTCAAAGACATAAATCACGCGCATTGGCGCGGAAGACCCTCAAAAGGTCACGTGCCCTCTAAAGGCGCATTTACGCGCTATGGCGCAAAAGACCCTCAAAAGGTCTGGTACCCTTCAAAGGTACATTTACGCGCTTTGGCGTGGAGGACCCACAAAAGGTCCGGTATCCTCAAAAGGTACATTTACGCGCATAGGCGCGGAAGACCCTCAAAAGATCCAGCACCCTCAAAAGGTACATTTACGCGCATAGGCGCGGAAGTCCCTCAAAAGGTCCAGTACCCTCAAAAGGTACATATACGCGTATAAGCGCGGAAGACCCTCAAAAGGTCAGGTACCCGCAAAAGGTACATCTACGTGCATAAGCGCGGAAGACCCTCAAAAGGTCAGGTACCCTCAAAAGGTATATCTACGTGCATAAGCGCGGAAGACCCTCAAAAGGTCCTGTACCCTCAAAAGGTACATCTACGTGCATAAGCGCGAAAGACCCTCAAAAGGTCATGTACCCTCAAAAGGTACATTTATGTATATTGATGCGAAAGACCCTCAAAAGGTCTCACCTAACAATTAATTAGGTAATATACACCTCTCGCAAGAACTTAACCATATAATGGGTAAACATATATAATTCAAGTCATTGTACGAGCCAAACACGCTTCGTTTACATAACCATTAGTGAAATAAGGGCACGAGAAGTCCTTACAGTTAGTAATGAGATCTCTATGTTAGAAAGTAAAGCCTAAAATTACGAATGTTAACTCATTGAAAAGATGTAATATAACAACAACAATCACACGGATAAGAAAGACCCCTTACAGAAGAGGTGTCAATAAATTAACATTAATAACAAAGGGAACATTCCACAGAGGTTCCCAATCTTTTACATTAAATACATAAACCCCAAACCCTAAACCACATAAAAAAAAAAGAAAAAAAGAAGATAGTGACATGGAGGAAGCTGAGAGTGACGACCGGCAGAAGGTTAACAGACCGGCGTCAGGGAGTCATGAGAAGCTTGGTCGCTGTCTTCCGAAACATTCGGAATATCGGGAGACTTAAGCAGCTCTTTGAGATCATCTAAGTTCTCAGCAGAAGCAGTAGAAACGATGTCATTAAGCATATGAATATTAGGATCTCCTAACTCTTCATAGGCGGAACCCAATAAATCCACAGCTGGTAAAGAGAGGACTTGACAATCATCTAAGCTTTGGCCACTTTGAGATAAAGCGTATCCTTCCTTAATACCCTGTTGACGACCCATCAAATCTGAGGAAGATGTGATTTTGTCAATAATATTCAAATAAGGACCACTTAAACGCAAAGCATCAAAAGACTTCGGAATCCCTTGTTGGATGAGCCACTCTTTATCAGCCTGTAGGAGCGCGCGGGAGGCTTCAGAAGATTTCAAAGTTTCCTTTAGGGTTCGTAGTTCCAAGTCCTTCCGCCGCAAGGAGTCCAACAAGTCATTATTCTTCTGACGGAGCTCTTTGTTGTCCTCATTGCGTTGAACGAGACGTTTATTATCCGCAAGCCTCAAAGTAGTAAATTGCTCCCTCTTCTGTGTAAGAGTAGCGGATAGATTGTTGATCTTACTCTCTTTTTCCTCCAGGAGGTCTTGAAGTCTGAGATAGTTTCCACGGTCAGCACGCAAATCCGCCACTTGGCGGCGGAGAGCAGCCAATTTTGACTTATCAGACTCACTCTCTTGGCGTAGCTTAAGTAATTCTGAAAGAGTAGCGCCATGTTCTGTGCTTAAACGCTTCACCTCCACGTCTAAAAGCTCGGACCGGCGGCCCAATTCAGGAACACAAGCAACCAGAGAACTCAGGGAATGGGCTAAACGATCTCCAAGATCTTGTAAAGGAAGCTTTTGTGTTCGCTCAGCTTCCGCGGAAGGAATACCACTAAAAAGAAATTCGCGACACAAGGAGGGGACATTCAAAACCGAGCCATGTTTGAGACCCCAACTGGGAACAAAAAGAGCGGCATGATCGAACCCGGGAACATACCTAGAGTGTGAAGGAGGGGAAAATTCAGCAGAAGATAGGGGGAGAAGGGTAGAAAGAGACAAGGTAGAAGGAACGTCCACAGAAGAAGATGTTATAACAGGAGGTGAACCTTGAGAAATAACAACAGAGGAAGAATAAGTGAAAACAGAGGTGTTCTGGAGAGAGGTGGACAAAGTAACAGAAGGAAGGGAAGAAGGCAATAAGGTGGTGGAAGTTAGGGGATAACAGATACCAGATGAGGATGAGGAAGCACTCACAAGGGGAACAGAGGATGAAGTGCTGGGTGGACTTAAGGTAACTAAAGGAGAAGGAGGTGATCCTTTAAACCTTTTTAAGGATGGAGGCGGAGGAAGGTCCGTTCCTGTAAAAAGAAAAGGAAGAGAGATAACATATCAGTTAAGTTTCCAAAGGACAATAATAAAATACAAGTGAAACCATACACATACCTGCACGCTTCCGGGCATACTTATTCAGCATCGCGGAAGACAATTTTTTGGCCCAAAGTTGGGAAGCTGAAAGTTGAGGAGATGCGTAAGACTTTGCTACCATAGCAGGAGGAGTAATGCAAGAAGCCGAAAGCGCCTGGGAGGAAGAAACAGGAGATGATGCAGAGAAGGGACGAGCGGAAGAAACAATCAAACCAGAAGAGTCCATTATGGACGCGGAAGAGACCAAAAGCAAATCCGGAGACAAGGTAACTTGACCAACAGATGGTATAGTAGATGCTAGAGAGACCTGAGAAAGGACCGCGGATGTAACAGCCTGGTCAATGTGAACCATGGCAGAACCCGGAGCGGTCAGAGGTAAGACTGTGGAGACTGTAGAATTCGGGAAAAGCCCCTGAGAAACCATGGGCTCATCTACACAGAAAGAAGCAATGTCAATAAATTTTGGGGGTGAACCCGCAAAAAAGCAATCATACGAAAGACATAATCTTCAAACATACCTGGAACCAAAAGCGGGTTAATTACACTTGAATCAATGGCAGGAGATAGCTTAGGAGAGGTTAAGGGGATAGATGAGGAAGACCCGCCAAGCGAAGTACCAGGTGAAAACAAACCAGTAGGGCAGGATGGCGCTTCGGCAGGCTTGGAGAAAGCAGATCCCTAAGAGAAGCTAGAAGGAGACTGCTGAAGAAGCCAAAAATAATTAATTCAGGACATGTCAAAATTGTAAAGAAAATAGTACATTTCAAAGGAGGAAGAAAGGACCTATGAGGAAGAAGTATCCACAAGATTCTCCCCTTGCACGCCCTCTTGTAAGGGAAAAGCCACATAATGCGCCGTAAAGCGGAGTAAAGGAACTTCATTAGGCTTCAAAGGCTGCTCCCGGGGGATTAGAAGCCCGCGGCGAGTATCAGACAACACCTCAAAATAATAACCTTCCTCTAGCGAAAAATGAAACTTTAATTAAAAAGTAGAATAAGAAAGTAATTATGTAAGTAGAAGGGAAATAAAGACATACTTCCATCCTTATTAAGGTAAACCGGTTTTGTGGAAGGAGAGTCCCAGAAGCGGCTTATCCCGGTGGCCACCAAGGCGTGTTCAGGGATGGGCTGGATGTCAGTCGGATGCTTACAGAGCCATTTATATAACCGTGAATTCGCGTATTCACTTTCATCAGGGAGGGGGTCAACGATAGGATCCAATGGGGAGCGCCATTGCATCGTCCCTGGAAAAACCCTCTCATCAATATAGAAGAACTTATTTCTCCAATTCTTATCCTTTGAACTAGAAGGTACTCTTTGAATCATTGAGGGACCTCCTCTTTTATCAAAAGAATACCAGTCATCTTTTTTCACTAACTTAAAAAATACCCTGAAAAGAAGAGGGGTGACGTCCTCCTGAATGCTACGTAAAACAAACTCGTAATGATACAGTCGAATCAATCCAAGAGGACTCATCTGAGATATGTGAACCCCGTACTTTCTTAACATCTGCAAGCAAAATCGGCTCACCGGCAATCGAAAGTGAGAAAAGCGGAAGAAGTCGGCGTACAGGCACACCTTGCCGGGGGGGGGGGGATTCAGGGCCGTTTGCCCTGAACTAGGGAGCTCGGGGTGCCAGGAAGGAAGAATTCGAAATTCCCCCAAAAACTCCTCATAGTCGGAGGATGCCCAGTTTATTTCATGATTTGATACCGATAGGAGGCTTTTGGAAGAAGTCGTCATAGCACTCTTGGAAGTTTTAGCAGATTTGGGAGCCATGGAAGTGAAACAGGAACGGGCTTACGAGCAAGGAGATAAACTAAGCAAAAGGAAAGGGATGAAATTTCCGCATTAGTGGATACATATATATACCTTAGGGAGAAAGGCAAACAAATTCAACTTTTGAATTTTTCTAAAAAGGCGGGATGTCTAAAACCCAAACGCCGCCAACGGGTAGGAAGTAATGACGTGATTGTCCGACCGTTACCATCAAGAATTCGTTAATCTCTTTTCAAATAATAATAATAATATGTATATAAATAATAACTATAAATATGCCATAAAACAATGATAGGGTTGGTGCACATCAAAGAATATGTGTAGGCAACTCTTAGATCCCTGATGATTTTAAGAAAAATCATCGGTCTGGGGGGACTTGAAGGCGTAAGGCCAATTACAAAATAAAAACAATAATGACGTTGAACAAACATTTGTGCACGTTCGGATATATATATATATATTCATGGAAATAAGAAATATTTATATAAGGTGTGAGAAACGGTTATAGGTGGGTCCACGGGTGAGAAAACAATCTTCGTCAGTCCATAACAAACTGATACGAGGTGCCCACCATATAAAAAATCCCCATAAATGAAAGAGGAAACAATTCCATTCATTCATTCAGACAATTCATCACACACATAGAAAGAAAGAAAACCATCTGATCTGTACCGGAGAAAGTACATTCTCATTGCTTTGCTCAGCCAGAGAAGATGACATAAATATCAGTTAATCGGAAGTGGAAGAAGCCGATTAATACATCTTCAATTACTAATATGGTCCATGTGATTTGTTAATATTTCACTCTTGGTCCCCAGGTTTCATAAATTACTTATATGGTCCCAAACTTTTGACATTAGTAACACATATAGTACTTAGGTCACTAAATTACCCTCATATATTTGACCAAATTACACTACACTCACATAAGGACTATGTGTGTTACAAATGTTTAAAGTTTAGGATCATACGGTAATTTATGAAACCTACTGATCAAAAGTGAAATACTAGCAAAACACAAGGACCACTATATGTAATTTACTCAATTTAATATAATAATTACATGTTTTTCAGAGATTAATCACTATTTTGACATAGTGATTATATGTTTTGAGTGCTTCACTATTTTTATACAGTGAAGGTTTATAAAAGCTCACTATCTTGACATATTGTATTGAAAAAGGTAATCACTATCTTTAATTAGTGAAACATTGTAACGACCATCCTCACCAAGTTTTAAGAAATGTACAATTGGAGAAGCTCTTGATCGAAATTAGATCGAGGAGAGGATATAATGTTTGTTAGTTTATATTAACTTGAATTTGTATAATTCAGTTTTGTCATATTTATCCATTAAACTCTTATTGTTTATTTATCTTTAATCAATGATTATTTGTGTTTTAATTTAAAAAAAAAGTTAAAAGTTTAATTAGCAAACTAAATATACGAAAAATCGTTCAATCCCCCGTTAGTTTTCTAAAGAATCTGATACAACTTCGAGAATTTCATAGTGATAGTGGTACCAGCCTATCGTGTCGTCGCTCTTCATTGGTTAGCTAACCAAACAAATCAAAAATCATTTGCACACAACTTACTTTCTTAATTGTTCTGTGTTCTTGTTTTCACTATTGAATCTTCCCCTCTTAACTCAAAAGTCGTCAATGATTGAACATCCCTTAATTTCCATGCATGAGGTTTAAATTCTAGAACCTGTCACAAAAATTATATATATGGTTTACCAGTGATGATTTGGGAAAGGGAATCTTGAGAATACGAGCAGGCATCATCGATGATTTTTCTTCGTTAGGTTTAATTGAAACCTGCAATTGAGACATGATTGCATGTGTCATATATATCATGAAGGAAAAGACTCTCCTCTACGTGAATGTAGGGAGAACCATTAGAGAAGACAAGAGATTGCGTGAAATTGAACACATGTAAGTGCATGTTTGAGATTAAATTTGAAATCAATTTTTTAACTTATTTACTTGATGAACAAGTTAATAAGTTAAAAATATGTTTGGTAATCTGAGAAGAACTTTTAGTTTTAACTTTTCTAATAATATTAAAAAGTCATTTTTAAGAACCTACGTTTTGTGGCTTTTAAAATTACTTTTTAACTTTTAATAGTTAATCTGTTAATTTTTTGTGGTAACTTACATATCCAATCAACACTAGGGATGTTCAAAATATCCGAAACTAGAAAAAATTCGAAATTCGAATCGTATCTAAAACCCGAAAAAGCCTTATCCGAAATGTATTTCGGGTTTTTCGAGTTGGATAATATGATTTTAAATTCGAGTCGGGTCGGGTTTCGGATATGCAAAAACTAGTTTTTTCGGATCGGATATCCGAATGACCCGAAAAAAACAGGTTTATTCGGGTTATTCGGATGGATGAATTCGGGTTTTTCGAGTTGATCGGATTTTTCGGGTCGGATAATATGTTTTGAATTTCGGGTCGGGTCGGGGTTTCGGATAGACCTAAAAAAATTTCAAACCCGAATAATTCATTATCCGACCCGATGAACACCCTTAATCAACACTTACTGACTTTCAATACAAAAAAGTTAATCAAAACACATTTTCAAAAAGTAATAAGTTAATAAACACTTTTGACAAAAAAATATTTTAAACTTAATAAGCAATCCCAAACATGTCCTTAATATTAAAGATTTTTCTAAAAGTTGATTACTCCTTAGCTGTAACTATAAATAATATATATATATATAGGGGAAAAATCAAATAAAAAGTCTGTTTTGCTTAAAAAAACAAAAAAATGATTTAAAACCTTTTAAACCGACCCAAACGAACTCCGATTGAATTTATTTCGATGGCATTAATATTGTTTCATATATTAGTTTTTGGTCTGATGAATGTAATGGTAAAGTAATGTAATTCTGTGGGTTTGATGATATCTATTAACATGGCTGCCTGGTGGTTTAAATTAGCAAATAAGCCGCTTGATTTCAATCCAAAACACAACATATAAAATGGAACCAAAAAGAATAACAGCACCATGGATGTTAACGAGCCGAATCGAGCGACGGTTTGCTCGTGCTCAGTCCATTTAAAAACCGGACGATTCAGCTTGGTTCGGATTTGCAAAATCGAGCCAAATGTTGTGCTCATTGGTCGACTTATTCTAAAACCAAGCTGTTTGGCACGGTTCGGCTTGACTTGATTTAAAATTAAATTTAATGCAAATTTAAAATATTTATATCAATTTCAAACTGAATAATTAAAAAATATTAAGTTCAACCACATAAAAAAAAATGATGTTTGTAAATTACAAACTGTTGTAATATGAAAGCGTAAAAACTTTTAAAATATCTGAATAGTCTATCAATACCATCATTCATTAGTTTGAATACACTGGATGCTTTGAATCAAACAGATTGTACATATTTGAATAGTTATCAAAAAGTGGTGGACATGACAATGACGCGTGACCCGGGATATCACCTGGCTTTGTGTCCGAGCCAAAAGGGTTTTACGCTGGAAGTTAAAGCTTTCTGCCCGGTTTTTCCCTCGAACGGTTGTTTGACAAGTCTTCGACTTCAACCAACTTGGCTTGTAAGGAGGGTTGGATAGAGCCTCCGCTCAATCGCAGCATGGGGAGCCTCTTTAATGCCACTGAAAAATACACATCTGCAATTGTAGCATGAGTGTAAGGCTGAGGTTTCGATACTCAGTCACTACACTCTGAGGCTGCTTCAACCGTCGTTCTAAAAAACAACTTATTTGAGGTTGCTCCATTTTACGTCGGATGGACATTTGAATCAAACAAAAAGATTCGAATCAAACGAATGAGCCAAAAGTGCAACTATCTAAGCGAGCGACGAGTGAGCTTACCTTGACTTGTTTATAGACTGAACTAAGCATGCTTGGCTTGTTTAAATATAAGTAAAATTCGAACGAGCTTTTTCCAAGCGAGCATCGAACGGTGATCTTTTTAGACAGTCCTAAACAACATCACATCAGCTTATGCCAAGCTTCAAGTTTTATACACATTTTGCTTTTGGTGGCTGATCCCCAAGTCTTCGTTTTGAAGGCTCGCAACAGGTACACGTAAATATAGAGAGAGGGGTGTTTAATTCAAGTTTCAATATGATTTGAAGAATATCAGAAATATGGATGAATAATCATAGTTGACTAAAACAATTAGTTTTTGTGATTTAGTCCTAGTCACCACATTGGTTTTAAAAAGCAAGCAACAAGGCCAGATGTGTGTGAAGGGAGGTTTAGTGTAAATAGACGATTAAAAGTAATTGGTGAGGTGAGGAGTACAACGTTTTGAAAATCTTATTTTTAATATAGAGAATAAGATTTCTCCTTTTCATAGCATAAATAGTTTGAAAAATAATGATGATATTTAACTTATTTCATATTGAAAATATGTAGAATTACATTTAAAAGAAATATCAATAGTGACCATCTATTAAAAGGTTTACTCTATAACTAGAACAGATCTTCGCTGTTGAAGATCCACATGAAAGAATGTAAAACTATAGTCAGTTAATCAAGAAATCAGATTTAGAGATCTTCATGTCCTGAACAAGTTGTCGTTGTAGAACTGGATTTAGGGGTATTCGTGTTCTCAACCATCATGAAATCAACTTCGTTGATGTTGCTTCATTTTCCAATTATCGGTTTTCATATTACTGGTTTGGATATTGTGTCTCTTTATCTACTAAGTTGTGATTTTAGGCTTAAAGTTTGCCTATGTTGCTTTTGCTTCCAATTTATGTAATGTTTTTTTTACTGAAATATTGTTACTTATGTATACTTGGCATTTTTCATCTACACTTTTTTGGTTTTATGTTTGATACGAAGCATCCAATTGTTAATGCCTTCTCCATAACCTTTATCAAGCTGCCATGTTGGTGGTTTTGAAATGATTAAGGGGGTGTTTGTTTGGATCTGAATACATCTGAATGGATCTGAATCTGAACCATTCAGATTCAGACTGTTTGTTTCACTAAAAAATATCACGTCTGAATGGCCCCTAACATCTTAATGGAGATCTGAATGGTTCAGACCTTAACACAAGTCTGAATGAAGAAATTTCACAACGGGTCGTTTATACCTTTTTCATTTTTGCCCTAGTTCCTCTCCTTCTCTTCCAGATTCACGTTCACAGCTCCCACCAAGCCCTTGATCTCCTCCTCCCACCCCAGCCCCCGTCGATCTCCGCCTCCCAACGCAGCCCAGTCGATCTCCGCCTCCCACCACAGCCCCTGTCGATCTCCGCTGCTCCACACCGTCGACCACCTGATCTGGTACTCTCTCTCTCTCTCTCTCACTAGAGCACTGTAGATCGGTCGCCGCCGGCGGTTTAGAAGCTCCGGCCGCCGTTGGTTCAACCACCTATCGCCCGGTATTGTAAGCACCTATCACCAGCAACTTCAGTCGCTGCCTCACACACCTATCGCCGTACCTCTCGTCCGGTATTGTAAGCACGATTCTATTTCTTTTTTTTTTTCTGCGATTTTGATGCTGTGATTTTTGATTTATTTCTTTTGCTGTGATTATATTTTGTTGGAGCTGTGATTATATTTTGTTGGTGCTGCACGATTCTATTTTGTTGGTGTTGTGATTGTTTTGATTTGTTTTCTTTTGTTGTGATTGTAATGTTTTGTGATTTGTTTGATCTTGTTTCTATAATTTTGTTCAACATGGGTAGAAAACTTGTTTCTATAATTTTGGATGCGTGAATTTTATCATGAGTGGATTTTATTCTGTATTTATTATTTGTATCATCACCGGAAAAAAAAGACTTCAGAATGGTAAAATAGTCATTATGTATTTTCATTCAGATGTGCAACCAAACAGTCTTAACTGGTTCAGTACTTAATGATTCAGACCCTCTTAATCATTCAGACATCTTAACTATTCAGCACTTAATGATTTAGATGCTACCAAACGGCCCCTAAATGAATCTAACATCTAATTGTATAAGCACGTGTTGTTAAGAATTCGTACTTATAAGGGAGGTTATTTGAAATTTGCTATTAATATAATACATTAATTTAACAAAAACTATTTGAATTTCATAATTTGGATTATTTTGTTGTGTAAAGAAATGGGATGTAGTCCATAGAGGTTATTTAAATTTGGATTAATGTATGGTGTATTTTTATTTTTCTTTTGATTCAAGTATATATATTAATTTGTTTGATGATTACCGATGTTCCTGCTTGGCAGGTTATTGGTGTATACATCTTGCTATCACTATGTCAAATAGTTAGTAAGTTTTCATTTACAAGTTATCAATCTGCAAGGCCTGTGTTTTGCTTAAGGCAGAAAACTGTGTTAGCCAATCTTGGTAAAACAAATAGTCGTGGGACTATTATTGTAATTATGTCTTTAATTTTTGTTTTTTACTTTGTTTGGAATGGATTAATTCAGAAGGGATAGAATTAATTCCACTTTAGATGGAGATATATTCGAAGGGATAGATATTATCTCCGAGGTTTAAGAGTTTTTGATTTCTAGCTTATCTAGAAGTTTTCTCTTTATAAATAGGGTGATTCAATGGATTGTAATCACATGCTTTTGAAGGAATAAAAGTTTGGAGAAGGAATTCCAAAGTAATCTGTGTTTCTCGTTCTTGTTGTTTGAATTTAGATACCAATCTTCAGTTGGTATCAGAGCTTGGCGAAGGAGACCTGATTCAACAAAGGACGACGAACCAGATCACCCATGGCTGAAGGAGGCGATGCTAGCAAGCAATTAGTAACAACGAAGGAGAACATCAGCGTACCATTCCAATGCCCGACCCTAACCTCAACCAATTATCCCATATGGTCGTTAAGGGTCAGGGCTATCTTCAAAGCGCATGGAATTTGGGAAGCCGTTGACCCAGGCACGAACGTAGAGCCGAAGAAAGATAATGCCGCAATAGCCTATCTCTACCAATCCCTCCCGGAGGAACTTATTCTGCAAATCGCACACTGCCTCCATGCAAACGAAATCTGGGATGCGTTGAAAACAAGGCATCTAGGTGTCGAACGGGTCATGGAAGCACGATTGCAGACACTAAAAGCGGAGTTCGAGTCAACCTCTATGAGGGATTCTGAGAGGATTGATAACTTCGCAGCAAGATTGGCAAGCCTGGCCTCTCGATCAGCAGCACTTGGAGCCGTGATTGAAGAACCAACATTGGTAAGGTAGCTGCTGACTGCTGTCCCTGAGAAGTTCCTGAATATAGCTGCTACCATTGAACAACTGGTGGACCTGAAGACGGCCAAGTTTCAAGAGATAATAGGAAGATTAAAAGCCTATGAGGAACGGACCACCGGAAGGAACTCGAGCAGTAACCAAGACCACCTCCTCTTGTCATATGAGGAGTGGGATGCCAAGAAGAAGAATGAAAGATATCAAGGAAAAGGCCGAGGGAATGGGATTGAAGGCCGAGGCAGGGGTAGAGGCCGTGGTAGAGGCGGTGGACGTGGCAGGGGCAATGGCCGAGGGTCAGGCCCCATGGAAGGAGGAAAGGCCCCGGATAGACAGAAGAAAGACAGGTCCAAGCTGCAATGTTTCAGGTGCGATGCCTATGGGCACTTCTCAGCTGATTGCCCAACCAGAAAAGAAGAAGAGCACTCGAATCTAACTCAGGCACAAGGTGGGGAGGGCCCTACCCTACTAATGGCAAAGCTTGACCACGATTTCAAAGAATGGATCAATGTGAGTGAAGAGAAGGTGTTCCCAGAAAAGTATGAGGCCCAAACCGAAGGAGACAACATGTGGTACCTGGATACGGGTGCTACAAATCACATGACTGGAAACAAAGACCTGTTTTCATCATTAGATGACAAAACAGGTGGAACTGTACGGTTTGGGGACAACTCATGTGTAACCATCGAAGGTAGGGGATCAATCTTACTTGAATGTAAAAATGGTGAGCAAAGGCTGCTCACAGATGTGCTGTACATTCCCTATCTTCGATCCAATATCTTCAGCATTGGTCAAGCAGAAGAAGGAGGCTGCGAAATCAGGATCAAGCATGGAACTTTAACAATGATTGAGAAGGATGGAACCGTGGCGATGAGAGTGCCAAGGTCAACAAACCGACTCTATAAAATCAAGCTTACAAAAGGGAATCCTATGTGTTTAAAGGCGGAGATGACAGATCCAGCATGGCTATGGCACGGTCGCCTAGGTCATCTGAATTTTGACACAATGAAACGGTTAAAGAATGTAGTGGATGGGGTTCCCACCATAGCTCACCCAAACCAAGTGTGTGAGGCCTGCCTGGCCGGGAAACACACAAGGGGAGGGTTCCCTGAGCAGTCCCCATTCAAGGCCGAGGAACCTTTCGATCTAGTTACCATGGACCTGTGTGGTCCAATTTCCCCAACAACCCAAGCAGGAAACAGGTACATGATGTTGATAGTCGATGATCACAGCCGTTTCGTGTGGGCATACATGCTGAAAACAAAGGATGAGGCACTTGGAAGGTTCAAGGTGTTCAAAGCAATGGTCAATACTCAGTTCAAGAAAGGAATCAAGACCCTGAGGACAGACAGAGGAGGTGAGTTCACATCAGGGGAGTTCAACAAGTTCTGCGAAGAAGAAGGAATTTCTAGGCAACTAACGGTCCCTTACACACCCCAACAAAACGGGATCGTTGAAAGAACTAAATTGCACAAGAAGTATTCTAAAAGCCATGGGGATGCCACAACACTTCTGGGCCGAAGCCATAAGACATTCGATTTATGTTCTGAACAGACTCCCTACAAAGATTCTGAAAACCAAGACTCCATATGAGCTGCTGAAGGGAAGAAGACCGAACCTGGAACACCTGAGGGTTTTTGGCTGCATAGGGCATGTAAAAAGACCCTCAAACCAAGTAAAAAAGCTGGACAATCGAAGCACTCCAATGGTCTACCTGGGAACAGAACCTGGAACTAAGGGGTATCGAATGATGTAATTGGTACCAGAATATTTAAAGAAACAGCAAAGAACACAAGAGATTTTAATCGGAATTCCTTCTCCAATTTTATTGTCTCATAGAACTGATTTACATCCATCACCATCAACCCTATTTTATAAGAAAATATCCCTAATTCTACTCCTTCAAATCAGGGATCTATATCCTATTCCTTCGGATATAAATATCTATCTATTTAAGATTATCTTATTCCCTTTAAGATAATCATAATACATAAACAAATAATAATCAGAAAACAAAACATAAAAACTGATTACAATTATAGTCCCTTGACTATATAGTGTTACTCAAGATTGGCTAACAATCTCCCCCCCAATCTTGAGCCCAACTTTGCTTTCTAAGGTTCTGATTCTTCAATCCTTTCCATCCCAAGCAGTTCTCGCATTTCTGCAAACTTCAGTTTTGGCAAAGCTTTTGTGAGAATGTCAGCCCTCTGCTCTTCTCCACTGATATGTTCTACTCTGATCAGCTCATTCTCCACACATTCACGAATGTAGTGAAACCGTGTGTTAATGTGCTTACTCCTGCCATGAAATACTGGATTCTTCATTAGGGCAATTGCTGATTTGTTATCCACCTTTATCACCACTTGTTCTTCTTCTCTTCCAGTAACTTCAGCAAGTAGTCCTCTTAACCAAATGGCTTGACACGCAGCTGATGTTGCTGCCATGAACTCAGCTTCACATGAGGATAAGGCAACCGTTGGCTGCTTTTGTGAAAGCCAAGTAATTGGCTTATTGTTGAAATAGAATACTACTCCGGTAGTGCTCTTTCCATCCTCTTGATCTGTTGAATAACTACTATCACTATAACCCAAAAGTGAGTTACTTCCTCTTCTTTGATAGTGGATACCCAAGTTAATAGTTCCTTTCACATATCGGAGAATATGTTTGACTGCCTGCTGATGAGTTATAGTTGGTGACTGCATGTACCGACTAGCATATCCAACCGAATACATTAGGTCTGGACGTGTATGGGTAAGATACCTGAGACAGCCAATTATCTTTCTGTATTCAGTAGCACTTGCCCCCTTGCTTCCATCTTCCTTAACAAGTTTGAGCCCAGGTTCCATTGGGAATTTTGCAGGATTGCAATCATCCAAGCCTGCCATCTTTAACACCTTCCTTGCATAGTTTGATTGAGCAATCTTTATTCCCGTCTCTTCTTGCTTAACTTCTAAGCCCAGGTAGTACGACAACAAACCGAGATCACTCATTTCAAATCTCAGTTTCATTTGAGTTTTGAATTGAGTAATTTCTTCTATGCTACTCCCGGTAACCAACAAGTCATCTACATAGATAACAAGTATGGTGAGGTTTTCCTTTGTTTGCTTTGTGTAGACTGCTTGTTCTAGCTTGCACCTTTTGAAGCCATTCTCTTTCAGCACTCCATCCAGCTTTATGTTCCAGGCCTGTGGGGCCTGTTTCAGCCCGTACAGGGCTTTATTCAGCTTATACACCTTTCCTTCACATCCTTTCTTTTCGAATCCCTGGGGTTGTTCAACGAAGACTTCCTCATTCAGGTCTCCATGGAGGAATGCTGTTTTGACATCGAGATGATGAACAAACCAGCCCTTTTGTGCTGAAATAGCAAGTACCAATCTTACTGTTTCAAGTCTTGCTACGGGAGCGAATACTTCATCATAGTCCACCCCATGCTTCTGGATGTAACCTTTGGCCACCAGCCTCGCTTTTTATCTTGTGATCAGACCTTTAGCATCCTTCTTTATTTTATATACCCACTTCAGACCAATGGGTCTGTGACCAGCAGGTAGCTCAGCTAGCTTCCATGTGTTGTTCCTTTCTATGGAAGCTATTTCTTCTTTCATTGCTTGTTCCCATACTCCTTTTCCTGCTGCTTCTCTGAAGTTAGTGGGTTCTCCTTCTGTGAGAAGGAGATCATACACTTCATCTAAGTGTTTCCAGCCCTGAATTGGAGTGTGGTCATAAGTCCTGTCTCCAGATTCTCGTGGGTCAGAGGAATTATAAATGTTTGGTGAACCTGGAAGCATTGGACCTCGTCCTTGTACTCTTGATCTAGGGCTGCTGAGCAGTGAGCCTTGGGATGCTTCACCATCTGTCATCCTTTGTGGGCTTCCAGGTGGTGTGTTGTTCGGAGAGTCTGGTCCTTCTTGGCTGATTGGTTCCTGGTCTTCTTCATGATGCTGTATGATGAACTCTTTCTCTGGACTTGGGTTGCTGCTTTGATGAGGATGCCATTCCCATTTGCGTGCTTCCTCAAAGGTGACATCCCTGCTCACCACTATTTTTCCTTTATTCACATCATACATTCTATAAGCCTTTGTTCCCTGTTCAGTTCCCAGATGCACCATAGGAGTGCTAGGAGTGCTGCGAGTGTCAAGTTTCTTAGCTTGTCCCACAGGTGTTTTCACATGCCCGACACATCCGAACACCCGCAGATGGTCAAGTTTTGGCTTCTTTCCTTTCAGAGCCTCGTAGGGAGTCATTCCTTTGAGTGCTTTTGTTGGTAGCCTGTTGAGAAGGTAAACCGCATGCCTTACAGCTTCTGCCCACAGGTTCTGTGGCATGCCCATTGCACTAAGCATGCTTCTTGTGGTGTTCAGCACGGTTTGGTTTCTTCTTTCTACCACTCCATTTTGCTGGGGGGTGTAGGGAGCCGTTAGTTGCCTTGAGATTCCTTCATCTTCGCAAAATTGTTTGAACTCGTTTGAATTGAATTCTCCCCCTCTATCCGTTCTTAGCACTTTTATCCCTTTTCCAAACTGATTTTGTGACAACGCTTTGAACTTTCTGAAGTGATCCAGTGCCTCGTCCTTCGTCTTGAGCATAGACACCCACATGTACCTGCTGTGGTCATCAACTATCAAGAGAAAGTACCTGTTTTGTGCTTCCGTGGCTGGTGTGATTGGCTCACATAGGTCAGCGTAGACTTGATCAAGTGCAGCCCCTGCCCTGTAGTTGGTTTGATCAGGAAAGGCTTGTCGCTTGTGCTTTCCTGCCAAGCAGGCCTCACACACTTGTGTGGGGTGTTTTATTGATGGTACTCCTTCCACCAGTTTTCCTAGCTTTCTGATGGTGTCAAAGCTGACATGTCCAAGGCGGGCATGCCACAACCAAGTAGGATCAGTGAGTTTTGTGAGCAAGCAGGTAGGTTTTCCAGTCTTGAGCTCAACCTTGTACAACCGGTTTGGCGATCTCTTCACCCTCATCAGCAACGAGCCATCAGCATCAATCAAAGTCAAGACTCCTTCCCTGATTTGGGCTTCACATCCCCCTTCATCAGCTTGGCCCAAACTAAAGATGTTTGTCTTTAGGAATGGGATATAGAGGATGTTTGTAAGAAGCCGTTGGTCCCCAGTCTTGCATTCCAGTAGGATAGATCCTCTTCCTTCAATCTTTACACATGAATCATCTCCAAATCTTACTGTTCCCTCCACTTTAGTGTCAAGCGTTGAGAACAGGGATTTGTTTCCGGTCATGTGGTTTGTCGCCCCTGTGTCAAGGTACCACACTTGATTTCCATCATCTTGGCCTTCATACTTGGCTGGGAATACAGTCTTTTCACACAGGTGGATCTGTTCTTTTGGATTTTCTTCTGCCATCAGGAGGGTAGGGCCATCGGCATTGGCCTGGGACAGGTTTGCTTGGTCTTCATTCTTCCTGGTCGGGCAATCCGCAGAGAAGTGTCCGTAGGCATCACACCTAAAACACTGGAGTTTTGATCTATCCTTCTTTGTTCTGTCGGTTGTGTGGCCTCCTTCATGTGATCCTTGTCCTCTGCCACCTCTACCCCGACCTCCGGATCTTCCCCGACCTCTTCCCCTACCTCGAGTATCTTGGCCACTCCCTCGGCCTCGACCATAGCTTTTGTCAAATCTCCCCTTTTGGTCTGACTCATCATGAGTCAGAAACAGTTGGTCCTGACTGGAGTTGGAACCTCAACCTCCTATTCTCTCTTCATAGGCTTTCAATCTTCCAACCACTTCTTGAAGTTTGACTGTTTTGAGATCCACCAATTGCTCAATTGTTGCTGCTATATTAAGGAATTTTTCTGGGATAGCAGTCAACAATTTTCTCACCAAAGTGGTTTCCTCAATAACAGCTCCAAGTGAGGCTGATTTTGATGAGATCCCGGCCAGCTTTGCAGCAAAATCATCTATCTTCTCGTTATCTTTCATCCTTGCCACTTCAAATTCGGCCTTGAGAGTCTGCAGCCTTGCTTCCATCACTCTTTCAACTCCCAGGTGCCTTGTTTTGATGGCGTCCCATATATCCTTGGCATGCTCGCAGTGGGCAATCTGCAGCACTAAGTCTTCTGGAAGAGCCTGGTACAAGTAAGCCACGGCTGAATAATCCTTCTTTGGGTCGACGTTTGTTCCTGGGTCGATCGCCTCCCAAATCCCATGAGCTTTAAATATTGCCTTGATCCTAATTGACCAAATAGGATAATTGGTCGAAGTTAGGACTGGGCATTGGAACGGAAGACTTCCTCCTTCCTTGACATTCGCCAGTTGCTTCCCAGCATCTCCGGTGTTCGCCATTTATGTCTCTCCTTCGACTCTTGATTCTGGAAATTGATCCAGCCCGTAGGATCGTCTTTTCTTCGCAGGTCCCTTCGAATCCACGCTCTGATACCAATTGATGTAATTGGTACCAGAATATTTAAAGAAACAGCAAAGAACACAAGAGATTTTAATCGGAATTCCTTCTCCAATTTTATTGTCTCATAGAACTGATTTACATCCATCACCATCAACCCTATTTATAAGAAAATATCCCTAATTCTACTCCTTCAAATCAGGGATCTATATCCTATTCCTTCGGATATAAATATCTATCTATTTAAGATTATCTTATTCCCTTTAAGATAATCATAATACATAAACAAATAATAATCAGAAAACAAAACATAAAAACTGATTACAATTATAGTCCCTTGACTATATAGTGTTACTCAAGATTGGCTAACATCGAATGCTCGATGTAGATAAAGGAAGCATTGTGGTTAGCCGAGATGTTAAGTTCGAAGAACATCGAAGCTGGGAATGGGGAAAATCCTTGGGAAACATTGAGAGGGAATTTGAGCTTCAATTCCCTCAAGTTGATACTGATGAAGGATCAAGCAGCCAAAGTGATCAAGCCCCATTCAACACAAGTCATGAAACAAACGCTGATGAAGGATCAAGCAGCCAAAGTGATCAAGCCCCATTCGACACAAGTCATGGAACAAACACTGATGAAGGATCGGATTCAGACTTCAGCAGCCCTGAATCAAAAGTCCGAGGAAGAGGACCACCACTGCCAGAGTCTTCTGCCTTCAGCAACAGATCTGATCCAGCCCGAGCCCCTGAAAAGACCTACGATGACTCACCAATCCAAGGTTTCAAAAACCTAGAAGAAGTATATGATCTTCTCATTGCTGAAGGGGAACCCACGAATTTTAAAGAAGCTGCAGGAAGAAAGGAGTGGGAACAAGCTATGAGAGATGAAATAGCTTCGATCGAAAGAAACCACACCTGGACCTTGGTAAATTTGCCAAGTGGTCACAGGCCCATTGGTCTCAAATGGGTCTACAAAGTGAAAAAGGATGCAAAAGGAAAGATTACAAGACATAAGGCAAGGCTCGTCGCGAAGGGGTACATTCAACAGCATGGGATTGATTACGACGAGGTCTTCGCTCCAGTAGCTAGGCTGGAAACCGTGAGGTTGGTGCTGGGTCTAGCAGCTTATGAAGGGTGGCTTGTACATCACCTTGATGTAAAGACTGCCTTTCTCCATGGAGAGTTAAACGAAGAAGTTTTTGTTAAGCAGCCGGAAGTTTTCGAGAAAAAAGGACAAGAAGACAAGGTATACAGGTTGACAAAGGCCTTGTATGGCCTAAAACAGGCTCCCCGAGCCTGGAATGTAAAGCTTGATGGCGTTCTCAAAGAGTACGGGTTCATGCGGTGCAAACTGGAACAGGCTGTGTACACCAAGAAGACATCACAATATATTACAATTATTGTAATATATGTGGATGACTTACTGGTAACAGGGAGTAGCCAAGAACACATCACACATTTCAAGAAACAAATGGAACGAAAGTTTGAGATGAGTGACCTTGGTCTACTTAGTTATTACTTGGGACTGGAAGTTTTGCAGGGAGAATATGGCATCAAGATCAATCAGAGAAGCTATGCTAACAAGATTCTGAAACTGACCGGGTTAGAAGAGTGTAACTCAGCAAAGTTTCCCATGGAGCCTGGCCTTAAGTTAATGAAGAAGATGGAAGTGGAGATGTGGATGCAACTGAATACAGAAAGGTTGTAGGTTGTTTGAGGTATCTCACTCACACTCGACCAGATCTACTCTATGCTGTTGGATATGTTAGCAGGTACATGCAGTCACCAAAGACATCGCATCAGCAAGCTATCAAGCATATACTTAGGTATATAAAAGGAACCACAAATCTGGGAATCAACTACATTCGAAAAGGAAAAGGAGAGTTGCTGGGTTACAGTGATAGCAGCTATTCTGTGGATCCAGATGATGGGAAAGGAACAACAGGAGTGGTGTTCTATTTCAACGAAAGACCAATCACTTGGCTCTCTCAAAAACAGCCAATAGTAGCACTATCTTCTTGCGAAGCAGAATTCATGGCAGCCACTGCAGCTGCTTGCCAAGCGATCTGGTTAAGAGGACTTGTTGCTGAAATAACAGGAAGGATGGAACAACAGATTGTGATTAAAGTCGATAATAAATCTGCAATTGCGCTTATGAAGAACCCAGTTTTTCATGGGAGGAGCAAGCACATAAATACAAGATTTCACTACATTCGGGAATGTGTGGAGAAGAATCAAATTAAAGTGGAGCACATAAGTGGTGAAGAACAAAGGGCGGATATTCTTACGAAGGCGCTGCCAAAAGTCAGATTTTCTGAGATGAGAGACAAGCTGGGAATGGAAGAAATAAAGGAAACTTAGAAGACAATGCTGGAACCAAGATTGGGGGGGGGGGGGTGATTGTCAGCCAATCTTGGTAAAACAAATAGTCGTGGGACTATTATTGTAATTATGTCTTTAATTTTTGTTTTTTACTTTGTTTGGAATGGATTAATTCAGAAGGGATAGAATTAATTCCACTTTAGATGGAGATATATTCGAAGGGATAGATATTATCTCCGAGGTTTAAGGGTTTTTGATTTCTAGCTTATCTAGAAGTTTTCTCTTTATAAATAGGGTGATTCAATGGATTGTAATCACATGCTTTTGAAGGAATAAAAGTTTAGAGAAGGAATTCCAAAGTAATCTGTGTTTCTCGTTCTTATTGTTTGAAAGCGATTGGTATACAAAGCAAGATCAAACCAAACAGAAATTAACACACAAGATTATGGAATTCCTTCTCCAATTGTTATTGAGGTGCATGATTCCAATCCATCGGAATCAGCCCTTTAAATAAGCATAAAACATCCGACTATTATGCCTACAATTAATCAAACATAACAAAGTTTATCCTAATCCTTTTGGATAAACTTCTATGACAACTAAATCCCTTCTAGCTATCATAATTAACAAAAACAAATCAAGAATTAACATAAATACAAAACAGTCCCTTGACTATCAAGATTGGTCAACAATCACCCCCCCAATCTTGATTTATGTATCTTCTAAGGCTTTGTTTCTTCAATCTCTTCCATGCCGAGCTTCTTTCTCATTTCCAAAAATCTGATCTTTGGTAAAGCTTTTGTGAGTATGTCAGCCCTTTGATCTTCCCCACTTATGTGCTCTACCTGAATTTGCTCTCTTTCCACACATTCTCTTATATAATGAAACCTTGTGTTGATGTGTTTGCTTCGGCCATGGAAAACTGGATTCTTTACCAAAGCAATTGCAGACTTGTTATCAATCTTGATCACAATTGGCTGCTCTCTTTCATTAGTAATCTCTGCCATCAACCCTTGTAACCAAATGGCTTGACAAGCAGCTGCTGTAGCTGCCATGTACTCGGCTTCGCACGATGACAAGGCTACAGTGAGCTGTTTTTGAGATAGCCAAGTCACTGGTCTTTCATTGAAGTAAAAGACTACTCCAGTTGTTCCTTTTCCATCTTCCATATCCACCGAGTAACTGCTATCACTGAAGCCTACCAGCTTGCCCTTTCCCTTTCGTTGATAGTGAATTCCCAAGTTTGTTGTGCCTTTTATATACCTGAGAATGTGCTTGGTGGCCTGCTGATGTGTAACCTTTGGTGACTGCATATAACGATTGACATATCCCACAGCATACATTAAGTCCGGTCGTGTATGTGTGAGATATCTCAAACATCCAACAGTTCTTCGAAACTCAGTAGCATCCACATCTTCACTTCCATCCTCTTTGGTTAGTTTGAGCCCAGGTTCCATAGGAAACCTCGTGGAATTGCAATCCTCTAACCCAGACATCCTTAGTATTTTCTTGGCATAGTTTCGCTGAGTTATCTTGATCCCTGATTCTACTTGTGATACCTCCAGACCCAGGTAATAAGTGAGGGGTCCAAGATCACTCATCTCGAACATCCTTTCCATTTGTCTTTTAAACTGACTGATCTGGTGTTGGCTGCTTCCTGTTACCAGAAGATCATCTACATATATCACGACTATTGTGATGTCTTGGGCTGCCCTTTTGATGTACACTGCTTGTTCCAACTTGCACTTGGTGAACCCATAACCTGTTAGCACCCCATCAAGCTTTGTGTTCCAAGCTCGTGGGGCCTGTTTCAACCCGTACAAAGCTTTGGTTAGCTTGTATACTTTCTCTTCGTGACCCTTCTTCACAAAGCCTTCGGGCTGTTTAACAAATACTTCTTCTTTCAGTTCTCCATGAAGGAAGGCTGTTTTGACATCAAGATGATGTACAATCCAGCCTTTATGAGCCGATAGAGCGATCACCAATCGAACGGTTTCCAACCTTGCTACCGGGGCAAACACCTCATCGTAGTCTACCCCTTGTTGTTGTATATACCCTTTTGCCACGAGCCTTGCTTTGTGTCTTGTTATCTTCCCGCTTGCATCCTTCTTTATTTTGTAGACCCATTTTAGCCCTATGGGTCTGTGACCTGGTGGCAGACTTACTAGATTCCAGGTCTTGTTCCTTTCAATAGAGGCAATCTCTTCCTTCATTGCTTGATCCCACTCAGCCCTTCCACTTGCCTCTTGAAAGGTTTCGGGTTCTCCTTCACTTAACAGCAGCTCGTATACTTCAGTCAAGTTTTTGAATCCTTGAACTGGAGTGTTGTCGAATGTCTTCTCAGGAGCTCGGGAGGGATCTGATTTATTGCTGATCAGAGGAGTGCTTGAGCCAATTGGCCCTCTCCTTTGGATTCTGGACTCGGGGCTGCTGAATTCTGAGTAGTCATCACCTTCTGGTTCAGTTTCCTGATTGCTTGGGTTGCCTTCTCCATGATCGGGACCCGCACTTGGTTCATCTGCTTGTGCAGGTTGTGGAAATAGGACTTGGAATTCAGCTTCTAGTTCCCTTTCAGTTGTGCCCCAGTCCCAACTTCTGTCCTCCTCGAATCTGACATCTCGGCTCACCACCACAGTTCCTTTATTGACATTGTACATCCGATATGCTTTAGATCCAGATTCGACTCCCAAATGTACCATTGGTGTGCTTCGGTCATCCAACTTTCTTGTGAGGTGTGCAGGGGTTTTCACATGCCCCACACACCCGAACACTCTTAGGTGTTCTATATTTGGCTTTCTTCCTTTTAGTAGCTCGTAGGGTGTTATTTCTTTCAAGACTTTTGTGGGTAGTCTGTTCAAAATGTAGACTGCTTGTGTTACTGCCTCGGCCCAAAATTGTTGTGGCAGCTTCATAGCTTTCAGCATGCTTCGGGTAACATTCAGAACGGATCGGTTCCTCCTTTCCACAATCCCATTCTGTTGAGGCGTGTATGGGGCTGTGGTTTGCCTTGCTATTCCTTCCTCCTCACAGAGCTTACTGAACTCCTTGGAGGTGAACTCTCCTCCTCGGTCGGTCCTCAATATCTTGATTTCCTTACCGAATTGGGTTTTTACCATAGCCTTGAACACCTTGAATCTTTCATACGCCTCATCTTTAGTCTTTAGCATGTGAACCCACATAAATCTGCTATGTCCATCTACAATCAGCATGAAATACCTATTGCCTGCTGGTGTGGTTGGGGCAATTGGTCCGCATAAGTCCATTGAGACCTGATCAAACGGTGCTAGGGCTTTGAAGGGAGACTGATCAGGGAAGCTTTGTCTCGAATGCTTTCCTGCCAGGCAGGCTTCACACATTCGATTTTGCTGAGTTATGGTAGGTACCCCTTCAACAGATTTCTTTAACTTCCTCATTGTTTCAAAGTTCAAGTGACCCAATCTGGCATGCCACAGCCAAGATGGATCCTTGATCTCGGCTTTCAGACAGGTTGGAGTTCCTCTCCTCAGTCCAATCTTGTATAATCTGTTAGGTGACCTTTGAACTCTCATTAGAACCGCACCATCATGGTCCCATGAGTGTCAACGTTCCCTCCTTGATCCTTACTTCACAGCCACCTTCTTCTGCTTGGCCTATACTGAAAATATTGGTTTTCAGATAGGGAATGAACAGCACATTTGTCAGCAGCCTCTGGTCCCCATTCTTGCATTCGAGCAAGATATTTCCTCTCCCTTTGATGGTGACACATGAGTTATCTCCAAATCTTACGGATCCCCTTGCAGAAGTATCTAGGGTTGAGAAGAGACTTTTCTAGCCCGTCATGTGGTTTGTGGCCCCTGTGTCCAGGTACCATGTGGACTCATCTCCTTCTTGGGCTTCATAATTGTCAGGGAACACTTTCTCTTCACTGACATTTATCCATTCCTTGCTTATTTGGTCAGTCACGGTCATGAGAAGGGTGGGACCCTCTCCTATGTTGGCTTGGGTCAGGTTCACTTGTTCATCAGCTTTTCTGGTCGGGCAGTCCGCAGAAAAATGCCCATAGGCATCACATCTGAAGCATTGAAGCTGGGATCGATCTTTCTTCGCTCTTTCGGGGTGTTTCCCTCCCTCATTCGAGTTTGGTCCCCGTCCATTGCCTCTGCCACGCCCCCCGGCTCTGCCTCGGCCTCGTCCCCTCCCTCGGCTGTCTGACCCATTGCCCCGGCCTCCTCCTTGGCCTTTATCTTGCTTCCTTCTAGAATTCCACTCCTCATAACTTAGAAGGAGGTGGTCTTGACTGCTTCCTGTGCTTCGCCCGGAAGTTCTTTCTTCATAAGCTTTCAGCCGCCCAACAATTTCTTGGAACCTTGCTGTCTTCAAGTCCACGAGCTGCTCGATCGTGGCAGCTATGTTGAGGAATTTTTCTGGCACAGCAGTTAGAAGTTTCCTCACAAGTGTAGACTCATCGATGGTTGTTCCAAGTGCTGCCGATCGTGATGCGATCCCTGAGAGCTTTGCCGCAAATTCGTCAATCCTCTCAGTTTCCTTCATAGAGGCTGCTTCAAACTCTGCCTTCAGAGTTTGTAGTCTGGCTTCCATTACGCGCTCAACACCCAAATATCGGGTTTTGATTGCATCCCAGATCTCCTTAGCATGTTGACAATTTGCGACTTGGAGCACAAGGTCTTCTGGCAAGGCTTGATAGAGGTAGGCGATTGCAGTGTTGTCCTTCCTTGCATCCACACCGATCCCTGGTTCTATCACTTCCCAGATTCCATGCGCTCGAAAGATAGCCTTGATTCTAAGGGACCAAATAGGGTAGTTGGTCGCCGTTAGAACCGGGCATTGAAACGGCAGGCTTCCTCCCTCCTTAGCGTTTACGAGCTGTTTGTTGGCGTCTCCTTCAGCCATCGGTCTGGTCTTGATCTTGTATCGGCAGCTTGATCGGCTCCTTTGATTCAGCTACGTTCGTCCCCTCGCTCTGATACCAATTAAAGCAATTGGTATACAAAGCAAGATCAAACCAAACAGAAATTAACACACAAGATTATGGAATTCCTTCTCCAATTGTTATTGAGGTGCATGATTCCAATCCATCGGAATCAGCCCTTTAAATAAGCATAAAACATCCGACTATTATGCCTACAATTAATCAAACATAACAAAGTTTATCCTAATCCTTTTGGATAAACTTCTATGACAACTAAATCCCTTCTAGCTATCATAATTAACAAAAACAAATCAAGAATTAACATAAATACAAAACAGTCCCTTGACTATCAAGATTGGTCAACAATCTTCAAGCTGAATATCCAATTCCACCCATTTCAGTAAATGTTTTTCCATGCCTTGATTATTAAAAATGCATGGTTGAATCAGTTTGAGGCCTGTAATGGACACTATTTTCAATCAAATAAATTGATTTGAGACAAACATGAAGAATCAAATCAAGATAGATATCACTTCCTTTATATCATCATATAACACAACTTTTACCTTACCATGTTTCTTTAAAATAGAACACTCAATACTTTCTCATAAAACAAACAAATTTCAAAGGCACGAACAAACTTAAGTTCTATGACTGTTGATGCTTCCAAGATCCAAAACAACCCTAATCGTTGCCCTCTTCCTTCCTAACTTTTACAGTTTTTCCCCATTAATTCAACAACAAAATATCGCGAATTTGTAATACAATCTCTAATTATGACCTAAAAAAAAGATTTCCACTTCTATCGTATCTGCCGCTTTACTAATCATTACTTGATCTTGGAACTAATAAAAGCGTATTAACAGCAACAAATTGCTAGTGATTACCCATCACCAAGATTCAACACGAAGGAATGGAAAGTCGACAACCATCAACAGCAATTTGATCAAAACAAACTTCAAAAGGGAAACCGGCTCCAAAACAATCAACTAAGCTATTAATTGATTTGTGTGCTTAAAATTGAAGTTGCATTAACAGAAATGGGCATTTATATGGTAGCTATGAACTGAATTTACCTGCCAAGGATTCGAAGCTAAATCCTCCCCGGCCAAGAGTAGGGGTGTTCATCGGATCGGATATCGGGTTTTTCGGGTCGGGTTAATCGGATTGGAAAATTTTGAGATTCTATCCGAAATCCGATCCGAATTGGAGAATATCCGATCCGAGTCTATCCGAATTGGGATTCGGATATATCCGAATAACCCGAAAATCAGAAAAACTTTATTCATTGAATCAGACAACTGCATAAATAATTGAAGTCATTACCCATTAGACAGAAAAAGATTTAACAAAAACTGGATAAATTAACATGATCTGAGAATCTCATGTACTCATGTAGCTATTTCTCAATACAAGAAACTAATCGAAGAATAATCACTTTCTCAAATCATCACTTTCTCAAATCACAAATATATAAAAAACCATATAACTAAAAGCGCAAATTAGAACAACAAATATATATTAACATGTATTACCTACAATTCAGGTCAAAAACATGGAATTCAAAAATTAGACTTGAAAAAAAAATATATATTATAATTACGTACCTGCTCTCGTGTGAGTAGGGTTTCTTTCATTTCATCTCTTGGCCGGGGAGGATTTCGCTTCGAATCCTTGGCAGGTAAATTCAGTTCATAGCTACCATATAAATGTCCATTTCTGTTAATGCAACTTCAATTTTAAGCACACAAATCAATTAATAGCTTAGTTGATTGTTTTGGAGCCGGTTTCCCTTTTGAAGTTTGTTTTGATCAAATTGCTGTTGATGGTTGTCGACTTTCCATTCCTTCGTGTTGAATCTTGGTGATGGGTAATCACTAGCAATTTGTTGCTGTTAATACGCTTTTATTAGTTCCAAGATCAAGTAATGATTAGTAAAGCGGCAGATACGATAGAAGTGGAAATCTTTTTTTTAGGTCATAATTAGAGATTGTATTACAAATTCGCGATATTTTGTTGTTGTATTAATGGGGAAAAACTGTAAAAGTTAGGAAGGAAAAGGGCAACGATTAGGGTTGTTTTGGATCTTGGAAGCATCAACAGTCATAGAACTTAAGTTTGTTCGTGCCTTTGAAATTTGTTTGTTTTATGAGAAAGTATTGAGTGTTTTATTTTAAAGAAACATGGTAAGGTAAAAGTTGTGTTATATGATGATATAAAGGAAGTGATATCTATCTTGATTTGATTCTTCATGTTTGTCTCAAATCAATTTATTTGATTGAAAATAGTGTCCATTACAGGCCTCAAACTGATTCAACCATGCATTTTTAATAATCAAGGCATGGAAAAACATTTACTGAAATGGGTGGAATTGGATATTCAGTTTTCTGCCTTAAGCAAAACACAGGCCTTGCAGATTGATTGACCAAAACATAGGATATTTGATATGATTTACTACTTGATACAGTTTGATCAACCACATCTATAGATTTGAAATGATACTCGTTCATGTATGCTATTTTTTCATGCTCAACATCTTGTAAAAGAATATCAGTTTCCTGTTTATGTCAAAAAAAAGTACTAATTTGAGAAAATTGTTTCACAATGTTTTCATGAAGACAGGGCAGGTATCTTGGACTATTATAATGTCTGGAAGGAGTCGTATGCCTCGAGGGCCCCGTGACGGCCCAATTCCAGTGGTGCATCGTGGCCCACCTCACCCTGCTGTTCTTGAAGAAGAACTTGAACTCCAACATCATGACATACAACGGATTGTGGCAGAAAATGCACATGTGGTTGAAGAAAACGTCACCCTTCAGAGGGAGTTGACTGCTGTCAAAGACGAGATTCATAGGCTAGGCCAAATCATTCCAAAACTGCATGCAGACAGAGAAGCACGGGCCCAAGATTTAGTTGAGAGAGGAATGAAGCTTGAGGCTGAGCTTCGTGATGTGGAGCCTTTGAGGGCAGATGTCAGTCATTTAAGAAATGAAGCTAAAAAATTAAATTTGTTGAGGCAGGAATTATCTAATCAAGTTCAAAGTCTTAGCAGTGATAGCAGTAGATTGAGGGCTGAGAATGAGCAGGTAGTGGGTATGAAGAGTGATATTGATGGGATGCGTAAGGATCTTGCAGAAATGAGGTATTTGTATTGATTTGATTCTTTTTCTTTTTTTCTTTAATTTGGTGATGTTATATTTTATTATTTATGCAGGAAGGATTATGATATGATGAAGAAAACAAACGAGGAGCATATGATTCAAAAGGAAGCAATGGAGAAAAATCTTATTTCAATGGCACGTGAGATAGAGAAGCTCCGAGGGGAGCAGATGAGAGCACGTGGACTTGGTATGTAATTATATGACCCCCTTCATCGAATTCAAGGGTACTTGCTAAACAATAAGAACAACAAGTGTGTGTTTTTAAAATGAATGTAGGTGGTGGAGGATATGGAAGCCCTGATATGAGGTATCCAGGTGGCGGATACGGTGGTGTGTATGGCGCTGCTGGTGGTTGGGGTTCTTATGACCTTCGAGGAGGAGGAGGACTGCCACGCCATTGATGTTGTCAAGTCAACATCTTCATCTGCTGTTTGAAAAGAAAACTTGTCAACTTAAAGTGAAATCTACACTTGGTCTGATGAATGTATGGTAAAGTAATGTAATTCTGTGGGTTTGATGATATCTATTAACTTGGCTGCCTGGTGGTTTAAATTAGCAAATAAGCCGCTTGATTTCAATCCAAAACACAACATATAAAATGGAACCAAAAAGAATAACAGCACCATGGATGTTAACGAGCCGAATCGAGCGACGGTTTGCTCGTGCTCAGTCCATTTAAAAACCGGACGGTTCATCTTGGTTCGGATTTGCAAAATCGAGCCAAATGTTGTGCTCATTGGTCGACTTATTCTAAAACCAAGCTGTTTGGCACGGTTCGGCTTGACTTGATTTAAAATTAAATTTAATGCAAATTTAAAATATTTATATCAATTTCAAACTGAATAATTAAAAAATATTAAGTTCAACCACATAAAAAAAAATGATGTTTGTAAATTACAAACTGTTGTAATATGAAAGCGTAAAAACTTTTAAAATATCTGAATAGTCTATCAATACCATCATTCATTAGTTTGAATACACTGGATGCTTTGAATCAAATAGATTGTACATATTTGATTAGTTATCAAAAAGTGGTGGACATGACAATGACGCGTGACCCGGGATATCACCTGGCTTTGTGTCCGAGCCAAAAGGGTTTTACGCTGGAAGTTAAAGCTTTCTGCCCGGTTTTTCCCTCGAACGGTTGTTTGACAAGTCTTCGACTTCAACCAACTTGGCTTGTAAGGAGGGTTGGATAGAGCCTCCGCTCAATCGCAGCATGGGGAGCCTCTTTAATGCCACTGAAAAATACACATCTGCAATTGTAGCATGAGTGTAAGGCTGAGGTTTCGATACTCAGTCACTACACTCTGAGGCTGCTTCAACCGTCGTTCTAAAAAACAACTTATTTGAGGTTGCTCCATTTTACGTCGGATGGACATTTGAATCAAACAAAAAGATTCGAATCAAACGAATGAGCCAAAAGTGCAACTATCTAAGCGAGCGACGAGTGAGCTTACCTTGACTTGTTTATAGACTGAACTAAGCATGCTTGGCTTGTTTAAATATAAGTAAAATTCGAACGAGCTTTTTCCAAGCGAGCATCGAACGGGGATCTTTTTAGACAGTCCTAAACAACATCACATCAGCTTATGCCAAGCTTCAAGTTTTATACACATTTTGCTTTTGGTGGCTGATCCCCAAGTCTTCGTTTTGAAGGCTCGCAACAGGTACACGTAAATATAGAGAGAGGGGTGTTTAATTCAAGTTTCAATATGATTTGAAGAATATCAGAAATATGGATGAATAATCATAGTTGACTAAAACAATTAGTTTTTGTGATTTAGTCCTAGTCACCACATTGGTTTTAAAAAGCAAGCAACAAGGCCAGATGTGTGTGAAGGGAGGTTTAGTGTAAATAGACGATTAAAAGTAATTGGTGAGGTGAGGAGTACAACGTTTTGAAAATCTTATTTTTAATATAGAGAATAAGATTTCTCCTTTTCATAGCATAAATAGTTTGAAAAATAATGATGATATTTAACTTATTTCATATTGAAAATATGTAGAATTACATTTAAAAGAAATATCAATAGTGACCATCTATTAAAAGGTTTACTCTATAACTAGAACAGATCTTCGCTGTTGAAGATCCACATGAAAGAATGTAAAACTATAGTCAGTTAATCAAGAAATCAGATTTAGGGATCTTCATGTCCTGAACAAGTTGTCGTTGTAGAACTGGATTTAGGGGTATTCGTGTTCTCAACCATCATGAAATCAACTTCGTTGATGTTGCTTCATTTTCCAATTATCGGTTTGGATATTGTGTCTCTTTATCTACTAAGTTGTGATTTTAGGCTTAAAGTTTGCCCATGTTGCTTTTGCTTCCAATTTATGTAATGTTTTTTTTACTGAAATATTGTTACTTATGTATACTTGGCATTTTTTATCTACACTTTTTTGGTTTTATGTTTGATACGAAGCATCCAATTGTTAATGCCTTCTCCATAACCTTTATCAAGCTGCCATGTTGGTGGTTTTGAAATGATTAAGGGGGTGTTTGTTTGGATCTGAATACATCTGAATGGATCTGAATCTGAACCATTCAGATTCAGACTGTTTGTTTCACTAAAAAATATCACGTCTGAATGGCCCCTAACATCTGAATGGAGATCTGAATGGTTCAGACCTTAACACAAGTCTAAAAGAAGAAATTTCACAATGGGTCGTTTATACCTTTTTCATTTTTGCCCTAGTTCCTCTCCTTCTCTTCCAGATTCACGTTCACAGCTCCCACCATGCCCTCGATCTCCTCCTCCCACCCCAGCCCCCGTCGATCTCCGCCTCCCAACGCAGCCCAGTCGATCTCCGCCTCCCACCACAGCCCCTGTCGATCTCCGCTGCTCCACACCGTCGACCATCTGATCTGGTACTCTCTCTCTCTCTCTCACTAGAGCACTGTAGATCGGTCGCCGCCGGCGGTTCAGAAGCTCCGGCCGCCGTTGGTTCAACCACCTATCGCCCGTTATTGTAAGCACCTATCACCAGCAACTTCAGTCGCTGCGTCACACACCTATCGCCGTACCTCTCGTCCGGTATTGTAAGCACGATTCTATTTCTTTTTTTTTTCTGCGATTTTGATGCTCTGATTTTTGATTTATTTCTTTTGCTGTGATTATATTTTGTTGGAGCTGTGATTATATTTTGTTGGTGCTGCACGATTCTATTTTGTTGGTGTTGTGATTGTTTTGATTTGTTTTCTTTTGTTGTGATTGTAATGTTTTGTGATTTGTTTGATCTTGTTTCTATAATTTTGTTCAACATGGGTAGAAAACTTGTTTCTATAATTTTGGATGCGTGAATTTTATCATGAGTGGATTTTATTTTGTATTTATTATTTGTATTATCACCGGAAAAAAAAGACTTCAGAATGGTAAAATAGTCATTCTGTCAGATGTGCAACCAAACAGTCTTAACTGGTTCAGTACTTAATGATTCAGACCCTCTTAATCATTCAGACATCTTAACTATTCAGCACTTAATGATTTAGATGCTACCAAACGGCCTCTAAATGAATCTAACATCTAATTGTATAAGCACGTGTTGTTAAGAATTCGTACTTATAAGGGAGGTTATTTGAAATTTGCTATTAATATAATACATTAATTTAACAAAAACTATTTGAATTTCATAATTTGGATTATTTTGTTGTGTAAAGAAATGGGATGTAGTCCATAGAGGTTATTTAAATTTGGATTAATGTATGGTGTATTTTTATTTTTCTTTTGATTCAAGTATATATATTAATTTGTTTGATGATTACCGATGTTCCTGCTTGGCAGGTTATTGGTGTATACATCTTGCTATCACTATGTCAAATAGTTAGTAAGTTTTCATTTACAAGTTATCGTTGTTTGTTTCATTGTTGTGTTAAATAGAGTTAAGAATGACTTGAGAAATGAAACACTTGCTTTTAGTAATATCTAAAAGTTAATGATTTGAGTTTATGCTGAATTAAAAAGTAGCTGAAAGCATAAGCTTAGTTGGAGATGTAAATTAATGTCTACAACTTCCTTTTAGAAGCAAACATGTATGTAGTTTGCAATCGAATTCTAAAAAAACAAGTCACTTAGGGTTTGATGGTACCAAAAGTGCATTTGTTCTAACGATACTAAGGCGTGTGAAGATGATCTTTTCTAAAATATAATGAAGGTTTAAGTCTCATGGTAAACAAAAAAGGTGAAAAAGGTTGCTTGTTAAAAAAAACTTAGGTGTTGCCAATGTTAGATAATTCATATCATTGAATACCCACACCGAAGCACGTTACTATTTACTAGTTATTGTAGAAAATCGTAGGACCTCCCATACTCATGGTGGAAATCAAACTGCCCCATACCCAATATTATTTACATTTACAATTATTCGTTAAATTAGAGGTAGGAAAAAAACTGGACCCGGAACCGACAACCTGAACCGGAACCGGTCATACCCGAACTGGTGGGTACGAACGGGTAAGGTTTTTCAGACATATTAGAACCGGAACCGGAACCGAAACCGGAAAATCGGAACTGGTTCCACCTGAACCCGGCCAAAGCCCGAACCGGAACCGGTCAAAAATCGGTTGGAACCGGTTAAAACCCGGAACCGGAACCGGGTATTGACTTTGTTGACTAGAACTGGAACCGATTGGAACCGGTTCCAAAAAAACCCGATTTGTGCACCTCTACGTCAAATCACGAAGGTACGCATACGTAACTCAATAAGTTTCGTATGTAACTTATAAAGTTACATATTAACATATATGTAATCAATATGTGTAGCATAAAAATTACATATATGTAGTAATCTAAAATACATATTTATTTAATTTTTTTCTTTTTTACATTTCTTATCTTATATTAAAAAGAAATAAAAAAGAAAAAATGAAAACAAAATTTAATTGGTAATGATGTGATTAGTTTTCTTACTTTTCTCCAAAATGATGTTTTATTAAGAACCCTCCCCAATATATATATAGGGAAGTGTTCAATATTTCAAATTCATGGCTCATATAGAGTTTAAGGATTTTCTCTTTAAGACTGGGTTTTCATTGGATTCAATTCCTATATATATATATATATATATAGAGAGAGAGAGAGAGATGATAAAAAATTAACTCTTTCTTATTGCGTTAACCGAATAACTACGTCTTATTACTTTGGGCCGACGTTAATGTAAATATAAAAGTAGGTGTTTTCTTATAATATAAGCGGACCCTACATTAATTAAAAAATACGTATACCTTTATATTATACTTTAATGTGGGCCCAAAGTAATAAGATGTAGTTATTCGGTTAACGCAATAAACATTGGTTAACATTTGATCATCTCCCTATATATATATATATATATATATGATAACAAAGTGACTTGAACAACCAAATTAAAACTCTCAAAGCATTCACAATCGATTTCTCATCTCATCCCTATAATTTAATTAAACCTCACTATCTCACACATTTATCCTTTTTTCAATGTCATTCTCCATATCTACTTGACATCTCATTTAAAAAAAAAAAAACTTGTTTAAATCTTTATTGTTACTTTTTACTCTCATTCATAGAACCACTCATAAAAATAATATAAGGTTAAACCTTAAATACGAAAATGAATGTAGGGGATGGAGATGGGACGAGACACCTCACATGGGAGAAATTTTGTAGTTTTCATAATTCTCCTACAATTTAAAGATGACAAAGCTATTGTGGATGCTTTTAAACTAAATTAGTGATTTTAGTATTAAAAATATAAATACAGAATAAAACCGTAATTTACCATGCAAATTATATTATACCTACCTCAAAGCAATGCAACCAAATGCTCTTGTTCACCTAAACAAAAGAAAAGAAGAAAAATGCATTTTCTGTTCTTTACCTGCTACAAACAAACCAGATACTCACCTAAACGCCAAAAATAGTATTATACTATTATTATCAATGCACGAGATACAAGTCCTCTAACATGATGTACATGTCATTCCATCCTAAGATTAATGCTGTTTCAACATTCTCACAACTCCTTTCGGCATACAACTATTAATGCATAGCCTACTTAGAGCATAAAAAACAACACTCAATTATATATATATATATATACAAGGTGTAGCAGGCTGCATGTACCAGCAAACAGAGAGGTTAAAAAATGCCAGAATACTGTGTAACAGGCGGTACTGGCTTCATTGCAGCTTACATTATCAAATCGTTGCTTGAAAAAGGTCATACAGTTCGAACCACTGTCAGAGATCCAGGTACACCTTTTCTTTACCACAATTTGTGAATACTAAATTGGTTACTCCTATTAAAACCAACAAAGCACCCTCTCTATCTTATATAAGCCGGAGGACTCCTACGAAGCAGCCTCTCTATCTTATTTCTAGATAGGGTAAGGTGTGTCTTTTATATTTTCTCCCATATTCCACTCAAAGTGGAAGTTTAGCTGGGTATGCTTGTTGTTGTATTTATATAGGGGTTGTATCTTATGAAAATCCAATTTTAAAGATAATATATATATATATATATATATATTCTCTCTCTCTCTCTATATATATATATATATATGGGTATGCTTGTAGAGTTGTAGTAGTAGTAGTAGTTGTAAACCCATATATATATATATATATATATATATATATATATATATATGGGATGGTTCCATTGTTAACACTCCCTTATAGCGTTAACCCATTAACCCGGCGTTTTTTTGCCCGAATCTTTGTTTTTTTGTCATTGTTTTTGTTATATATAAATAGTGGGGTTTCTTTTTTTTGTTTTTGCTAATTCATCACCGCTTAGAAATTAAATCAAAGTGTAAGGAACTGTAAGTTGCTTACACTTACTTACATCAGTTAGTGTAACTCAAACTTACAATTGATTTAATTTCTAAACGGTGATGAATTAGCAAAAACACAAAAAAAAGGAAACCTCCCTATTTATGTACAATTAAAACCATGGCAGAAAAAACAAAGTTTCGGGCAAAAAATGCCAAGGTTAACGGGTTAACGTTATAAGAGAGGGTTAACATTTGATCATCTCCCTATATATATATATATATAATTTTCAGAAAGAATTATGATTAGGTCAAAAAACCATGAACTTACGACTTGCGCCTTCATTTTCTATATATATATATAGGGAGGTATTCTATTAAGAACCACTTTTATGTTAGGACTTGAGAACTGCATAATACACTTATACATTATGCTTTAAGTTTTGTACATAGAGTGGTTATTTAAAAGAGTAAAATAGTAACTTCTCATACTTTAAAGAAAAATTACTTTTATACCCCGAAAAAATATAGACCAAAATTAGTTCCTTTGGTTCTTTCATATTTAGTAGTTCTTAATAGAATAAGTCCCTATATATATATATACAATTTTCAGGAAGAATGTGATTAGGTCAAAAAAACCATGAACTTACGACTTGCGCCTTCCAAGAAAATGTTCATTTGTAACTGGAAGATTAGAAAATGCATCGCTCTTCTGTTAGTGTTGTATAGCGAATCTTATTGACTTTATTGACTTGACGAACGTCGCCTAATCCCATACATCAAACACATTTACTGCAAAACTCTTTAATGAATGAGTCTCATTGAATACTCAAAAACCTATCCTAATTTTGTATGTCCATTGAAAAATTACAACATTTTTTCTTACCTTAGGTTTTAATGGTACCACAGTTTGTCTCAGACCATTTTGCTATCTAGTCTTATACTTAAACAAGACAATCTTGAAAGTTATTTTGACTGCAACTTTTTACGAATCATTGTTTATTAGAAAATAGTACGAATTTAATTATAACTTGGAAATTTTAGCAAAAATGTAGCACGGAAAAAAGTTTCACGTAATTTACAAGTCTTTTTCTAGTCATTTGTTTAGATTGTAGAACAATTGAAGATGGAAATTAAATACTATTTTAGCCCTAAGAAAGACTACTTGAATTGGAACCAGATTACATCATTCAAGATGGGTTTGTTTTGATCTGGTTTTCAGTGATTCTCATCATATGTTAACGGCATAAAAACTTGATATATTTAACTAACCATCTTCCTGTTTATATCATTAGAGTATGTATCCTTAAGGCAATCATGGAATGTTACATTCCTTGAATGTTAGTCAATCCAAAACAAGATGGACAAGTCACATAATGTAAAAAAATATTTTTTAGCTTTTTCAAATTTAATCAAATTACATAACATAAAGTTATAAAGTATCAATGATTTAACATTTCTCATTCAAACTACACTCTCCCTTGTTAAGGGCGACTTCAGTGACACGAGAACAAGGGGACAAATAACTTAAAAGAGAGAATATTAATCTTTCCAACCACCAATTGATGATTTATGATTCAGATTTCATTCAAAATTGATTGAAAATCACATATAGTCATGAACATAACAATATGACTGATGCATTTATTTTTACCTATCTTGATTCAAGATGACAGTTTACGGGTGCACAAACACAAGTATTATGACAATTTAATAACATTTTATGCAACTATTTCTTCTCATCAGAAAATGTGGAGAAAGTAGGATACCTGTTGGAGATGAAAGGGGCCCATGATAGACTAAAGCTTATGAAGGCTGATCTAATGGAAGAAGGAAGTTTTGACCAGGCTGTAATTGGTGTTGATGGGGTCTTCCACACTGCATCTCCTGTGATTGTTCCATACGACAAGAATATCCAGGCAATTTTTACCTTTAAATTTGTATTGATTTCAAAAACCTATAGGATCAGGAAAAAAAAGAAGCTCTGGCGCTTCTAAAGTTCAAAGGTGATATAAAAAATATTGCAACTTTTATAACCACCATTTTCCCGTCTGAATGTCTTAAGCAGTTTAGGCCTACTTTAAATATTCAATTAAAACAAAAATGTTGCAGGCATAACAATGCTATCATTTACAGGAGACATTAATTGATCCATGCATAAAGGGAACTATGAATGTGATGACATCATGCAAGAAAGCAAAAAGCGTAAAAAGGGTAGTGCTGACCTCGTCCTGCTCTTCGATCAGATACCTTTATGATGTCCAACAAATTTCTTCTCTTAATGAATCACATTGGAGCGATACTGAATACTGCAAACAGTACAATGTAAGAGAACATTTGCAACTTTAAAGTTCTCTTTCAGTGAATTAGTCTTAATGATCATCATTTGAACTATCTTTAGTTGTTGATTACACTCAGCTTTGGTATGCATATGCAAAAACAATAGCAGAAAAAGATGCATGGAGTGTGGCAAATGAGAATGGGATTAATCTTGTGGTAGTAAACCCTTCATACGTGGTGGGTCCATTGCTTGCACCACAACCAACTAGTACACTTAAGATGATACTTTCCTATGTCAAAGGTAATAAAAACAATTTTGGGTTAGTACATTACTTGTATGAATGTAGGATTAATGTTTTGAACTAGAAATAGAAAAATGAACATGTTGGGTGGATTTGGTAACGATCAGTATTTGAAAAAGAGATAACAAAATCCAACAACTTTTACTAATTTAGAAATTGAGCTACACAAACTTTTGTTTATCAGGAGCCGTAGAAGAATACCCAGACATGACAGTAGGATTTGTGCATATTGATGACGTGGTGGCAGCTCATATTTTAGCAATGGAGAACAAAGAGGCTGCAGGCAGACTCATATGTTCAAGCACAGTGGCTCACTGGTCTGAGGTCCTTCAGATGCTTAAATTAAAATATCCATCTTATCCTTATGTAGACAAGTAAGCACACATTTATCTAGAAATTATCCAATATTAGATGTTCCATGTTACTTACCAAATATATGTGAACTCCAATAGATGTAGTAGCCGAAAAGGGAATAGCAACCGACATTGCATGGATAACAGCAAGATATTACAACTAGGATTACCTCCACTGAAAACACTTGAGCAAATGTTTGATGACTGCATCAAAAGTTTCCAAGAGAAGGGATTTTTGTGATGTTTATCATAACTAATGAAGTAATAACATCCTACAATATCATATTGTTTATGGTATATGTAGTGACTGAATCTTTTTCCCTTTCATATATGAAAAGCTTATATTCAAGATACAGAATTCTGACAACTTACCATGGTATTGGATGATTGGATCTGCAAAGTAGGGCTCTGGTATATAATCCAAATTAAGCCACACGTTCAACAGGAAATGATATTATTTCGTTATAAAGAATAAATAATAATAATGATAATAAAAAACTGATACGGCGGAATGAAAACCATAGCCTTTTCTAGTTTGTGAACTGTGATGTAACACACAAATTAACATAAATCTATGATTGAAATCAAGTAAAACTGAAACATTTGGTACCTTTCATTGCATCAAGAAGACCAATGTGAAAAACTAAAGTACAAGTGTCACACTCCCAATTTCCCACTCGTGGTGTCAGTTCACGTGGGTGTGACGTGGCCAGAATCACAGCTCATGGTCATATAGAACAACTCTATATGCGTTTTCAAATACATGTTCAACATACACTTAGTAAAATAGTTTGCAGCGGAATATTAAATCAGATTGCAGCGAAATAAATAATGTCATAACATGCAGTGGAAAATCATAAGTTTAATACAGCCTTGTTTCAAACAGAATAAAAGTTAAATTGTTTTCAAAAGACAGGAAATCAAATGTATGCGGGGTACTATGCTCATATCCCCTAAGTGCTTTCCTGCTTCATGTGTCTGTCATGCTAGTTACCTGAGAATACAAGTTTATAAAAGTGTCAACACAATGGTTGGTGAGTTCACAGGTTTTGATATACATATATAGTAAGAAATCGTGTGTCATGTTGTTTATCAAATGTTAGTACCGAGCCCTAAGCTCCAAGTGTGAGTGCGTCACTACCGAACTAGACTTGTTTGTCATTGCCTCCACTGTGTCTCGTGTACACAGTAAGTTAGGTCAGAGTTTCACGGGTTATGACACTCAGTCAATATTGGGCCCCGTGGGGTTAGTCACACCCAAACGGATCCATTCAAATCTACCACGTTGTTCGTACATTAACGGTAAGACTTTGTGAGGGTTTGTTACGAGTTCAACACTTAATGTTTGTCTAATAACCCAGCATACACAGTAAAATGGTTGTCATAGTATAAATGTTTGACTCGATGCAACTAGTATTCTCCCCCTATTTGAAAGCGTTTGAAAAGAGTAAAGAGGGGTCGTAAACTCACCTTAGTGTGCGAGTAATAGAATGCGTAAGCTCCTCGAGTAGTAAGCGCGTCGGTCACCGGCAACCTATATTGTATACCGTACGTGAGTTTGTGTAAGTGACTGTGCTCATGCTCGTGTTAGTGCTCGTGTTCGTGTTAGTGCTCGTGTTTGTGTCCGAAAACCCTTGGTTGTTCATGTTTGTTCGTGTCGGTTCACAATGACCGTGTTAGCTCATGTTGGTCCACATTGACCGTGCTTGACCGTGTTTGACCAAAGTTGACTGTGTCAAGTCGACGACCCGTTGGTGAACCGTGTGACGGTTTGTGAATCGTGTAGCAATCGTGTAAGTGCTCGTCGTGTGCAAAACGCGCAAGTCGCGTCTATGGACAACTTACTATTTATAGTAAGTTTCCATTTATGGAAAGTTCACAAAGCATATCGATTTTAGAGTTCTAGCATGCTCATTAGTCCTACGTGATCATGTTGACACACAACACATCATCATACGAAGTCACATAAGTCGTTTATAACATGTTTGCACACAAAAGTTTCCTAAAATGGAAAGTTTCCGTTCCTAGCATACGTGACATTGGAAACCATCTAACTTAGCATATGTCCATCATGTCAAAACATAATAAATCACTTAGCATGCTCAAATCACACAAAATGTTTACAAATTGTTTTTTGTAAAAATAAAGTTACTATAAATAGTAACTATGACATTTTTCATACAAATGATTACTCTAAGTCATTCTAATCCATTTTTACACCATAAATCATCACAACATGCCATTTAGCATCATTTAAACATACGAACATAGTCCATGTCATCTTTTAACAATACTTCATTAATAAAAGTTACTAAAAATAGTAACTATGCTAACTTTGACCATAAACATTATTGAAATCATATTTCAAGCATCCTAATCATCATAATATCATCCAAGTAGCAATTTCATATACATGCATGACCATCCATATCATCCATAACACTATTTTGTAACTAAAAAGTTACTATAAATAGAAAGGTTTGTAAAATCATGTTTTCAGCCATTTAAACTAAATCTAATCATGTAGCATGCTCCCAATATCATCTATGAACATAACAACATACTCAAAATCATCCCAACAATCATGGATCATACATGCATGGCAATCTTTCAACATTTTATATATAAATCATGAGTTTTATCAACACCCAACATATAGATCATCATGAAACACCATTATATCATCATGGATCATCATTTATCATAGGAATATCAACAAACCCAGATTCAAATGGGTGAAAATTCGTGCATGTGAGTCTAGTGAGCTTGCATGTGTGTGTAATAGATGTGAAAGTGGGTTTTGAGCATGAAACTACCTTCCAAAGCTTCAAAGTTCCTGAGATGTGATGAGGACAGCCTCTAGGCCTCCTGGTTTGTGGTATCTTGCAGTGTGACAATCCGACTTTTCGAGTTAACCTCGTTAACCCTCGTAGGCCCAATAAGGCCAATAAAAGCCCAACAAGGTCAATGAAGGCCCAACAAGGTCAATGAAGGCCCAATAAGGTCAAAGAAGGCCCAACAAGGCCAAGGAAGGCCCAGGAAGGCCCAATGAGATCTAGGAAGGCCCAGTAAGGTTAAGATGGGCCCAATGAGTTTAAATTAGGCCCAATGGTATTTTGTGAGGTCCAATTAGTTTAATTTAAGCTCAACAATGTTCAATTAACCCGAGTAGTGACAATTCGGGATTTTTAGCTAGATTTTGTAAACCAAAATGTTGTGTAATTGAACAAAATCAAATCTAAGAGATTTGAATTTAGAAAAATCAAGTCTAGAATACTTAAATTAGGAGATTTTAACTTGTAAAGGAGTAGAAGAGTAAATTTTGACTTTTATGAGTCAAAATTCGTACTTAGTGGCAATTGGATTCGAATTGGATATTGAAACCAAGTTATAACTGAAATTTATGGAGTTAAATCATCACATTAATGATGATTAATAAGTATTAGACGTTATGGGAGCATCAATCATCGGATTATAAGAAAAACCGTTTCAAGTTATTGAAACCGTAGCCCTCACAATCAAAACCATGAAATTCGACTTCCATCTTCACAATTGCATATTCCTACACCATAATCGGCACATTCAGAGCCTTTAACATCCATCAATTCGATCATTGAAGCCTCGTGTGGAAGAACTTGATTTCAAGGAGGCCGAACACAACCCTCAAGTGGAACTATACCAATCGGGCGTCAAAACAGGTAAGATTTGACACCTACACAACCTAAAAGAACCGATTAAGGATAACCATATCTAAATTTCAACTGATAGCATCGATTTGATAGAGTTCGGGTTCTAGGGTTCTTAACAAAGTCGATTTTGGGGGTTTTTAACCAAATGAGCTTTAAAATCGAATTAAACTCCACCAATAGTTTCAGAAGGGTTCGATTTAACTAAACCATGTATCAATTTCATTAAGTTACAACGATTTGATGGATTTTAGTTCTAGGGTTCTTAATGGGAATCGGTTTTGGGGGTTTCGCATCAAATAAACTTAAGAATGAAATTAAATGGTATGGATAGTTTCAGAAAGAACCGACCAAGAAAAAGCCTAAGTTAATTTTAAGGAACATAAATGAATTTAATGATTTTGATTAAAATTTGGGGTATACACGTTCGAAACATATGATATCACGATTTAGGGTTCTAAGTTGAGAGTTTGATTGAATTAATTCCATAATGGGACTCACTGTGATGATAGGAATGAAAACCCTATGGTTTTGAGTTTAGCCGGATTCGAATTCGTGGTCAAATAGGAAGATTTTGCTTCGGCTAAAATAGGTAAGGGAATTGGACTGGAAGAGGAATTAAAAGAATTAATTCCGGATGAATGATGCGATACCCTAGCGGGCTGAGTTGGTAGATCATGTGTGTTGCGAGTAGGAGGTCGCGGGTTCGAGCCGGGGGGGTGGCCGGTTTTTGGGAAAAATACCATTTTTGGTATTTTTGGAATATCTTTCACATACGAACTCCGTTTTAATCCGTTCAAGTTGCGTTGGAACCGTAACGAGAATACGAACGTATTAGAATAATAAAATTCATATTTTAACCTGAAAATGAAATCGCGTATAATTACGATTAGTTAAATAAAATCAAATATGATTTTATTTAAACGATTTCAAAGGCACGCGTATATATACGTATGCACATTTCTGACACTTTAACATACGTGTGTTAACACGTATGTGATTTCAAGCACAAAACGACATTCCGAATAACTCTAGGTTATTGTTTAAACCACAGATTCTTCGTAGAGGATTTCTACGCAAGTTCACAAGTATTTGATCATTCTGCTAAAAACAAAGGTGCGTACACGGCCCCTTTCTTACTTTAACTGTTTTGGGGGAGAAAACATGTGCAACAAACGCTTTAGATACATATCACTTGCATGAGTTAGCTGTTTACATTAAGTGCAAATATAGCATTATAAAGCCTTCCATTTCGAACCGTTTAGTTTGCCGGAGTGCAAAGCGTGGTAGTTGAAGATAGATCTATTGGGTTTGACAAACCTCACTTGGTAGATGGGATCTACGCAGGTGTTTGACTGACCAAACACACACATTGCTATTGTTCGTGCTAGACAATAGTGTCAAGGCAAAAACATGCTATAGCATGGCAACTGGTCAGCTTCGGTGTCGACCACTTGTGTAAATAGTTTATATGACTAGCTATCATGACTGTGCATGTGTGATTATGTTATCTACAACTTGTTACTCAAACTGCTGTTTTGAACATTGTGATTATTTAAAACCTGTGTTATGCACCAACCTTTGTGTTGACTTGATTTACATGTTTTCTCAGGACGCTAAGGCGCGCGTTAAAGGTGGCATGGACTAGGAGATAGAGTCTCATGCATTTTAAACATTTGGAATATTTGAATTTGAACATTTAAGAATTTTGTTTTGTAATGTTTACTTTACAAGTGTTATTGTTTTTAAACGCTTCCGCAACTTTTGTAAACTCTGATGTTATGTTTAAAGACCAAAGTATGTTTTGAAAATTCATATAGAGGTCTTCGCTATGTCTAATGATCTGAGATCCTGGTTTGTCACGTTCCCAAACGGTATGATTCCGTTAGTTGAAAATTGGGGGTGTGACAGATTGGTATCAGAGACATTGGTTATAGCGAACTAGGTTTGCATTTGTAGACTTAGACTATAACTGTTAGACATTAGACACTCACTTACACGATAGTTTATATGCATTTACATATGGCATTTTGTAACAGACATGGCATCATCATCTACACCTACTCACACTGAGGAACAAATAGTAGTATTGTCAGACATCATGACAAGGAGGGTCGAACCATTGGATGAAACGATCCAAACACATATTCAACAAAGGGGGAACAACCAATATTGGCGATGGTTTCCTGATCTCATACGCAGCTGGGTGTGGGAAGAACGAGTGCCACCACCACCAACTGCCAACACTGCTAATAGTCTTTGGACGTTACCTGCTCTTGGATATCCATTGGAACAGGCATTTGCTGCTTTTGTTGCACGCATGGAGCGTGAAATCCGCAACATGCGGGAAGTAGCAGGGATGATCACAGAATTGCTTGAGAATAACAACTGGCTGACACAAATGTGGGATAACCTCACTGAGGAGTTGGTTAGGACTAATGAGGAACAGGAAAATCTGGTGGAAACGATCTGGATGATGCGAGGGACGATCCTCGAACTCACTGCACGACTAGAAACTACTGAGTTACGTGTAGCTGTAGCCGAGGCAAGGGCTGAGGAAGCCAATGCACGGGCTGGTGCAGCGGCGATTGAAGCCAATATAGTGAGAGACTTGGCTGGGGAGGCCATGACCCTCATCACTGGGCATATGCGTTATCAGCATGGTGTAGTGACTGGTCCAGCAGAACTGGAAGATTCATCATCAACCGTTGATCAACCAAACGATGGAATCTAGTCATTTCATTTACTTTTAATTAACAAACTTATATGAGTGGGTTGTACTCATAAAAGTAGACTTAGTGTTTAGTTGTTTTACATCTCTTTGACAAACAATTGTAAGCACTAGTTTATCATAAATGATTGAGAATCGTTACCTTAATGGCTATGGTAGTGTGTTACATTTACTTTGTGCATGAGTGGTGATTATGCGATGGGTGTAGTCTCATTATGTATATTTGTAAATAGGAAGATAATGGCTGGAGAAAACATTAACATGACCGCAACGGAACTTGAGGCACTTATTAACACTCGAATTACAGAGACAATCGCAAACTATACGCAAACACACCAAACAGGATCACATGATCCAACGGGGGGACTGGTAAACCCACAAGTGTGCACGTTCAAGACATTCTTGGACTGTAAGCCACGTAATTTCAAAGGATCGGGAGGAGCCATTGGACTTCTTCGATGGATTGAACAATCAGAATCGGTGTTTGAAACGTGCAATTGTCCGGAAGAAAGCAAGGTCAGATACGCTATTGGTACTTTGGAGGGTTCAGCCTTGGCATGGTGGAACTCTATCGTACAGACACTCGACTTGAATACAGCCAATGCCCTTACTTGGAACGGATTCAAAATCCTGTTGCAGGAGGAGTATTGTCACCGTAATGAAATGCAAAAATTTGAGGATGAATACGGGCAACTCAAGATGAAAGGTTCTAATATTGAGGAATACACTACTCGATTCCAGCAATTAGCAAGACTCTTACCGCACAGGGCAACTCCACCTAGCAAGTGGATCAAGAGATACACTGGAGGGCTGGTATCCTAGGTTCGAAAATTGATCATATCTGCAAATCCTACTACCATACAGCAAGCTGTTCAACTGGCACACCAACTGACTGATCAAACGATGCAACAAGGGACACTACCCAAACGAACAGTAACAGCTAAAGTGGGAGACCACAAAAGAAAATGGGATGTCATTGATTCAAAGAATTTCACTCAGCAGTCATTTCAGCAGAACCGCAAGCAGGAATCAGACAGAACCCATCACAATCCAAACAATAACCAACAGTCATCGGGAGGGTATAATGGTAAATACCCAAAGTGCAACAAATGTGGATTCCATCACTTTGGGAATCAATGTGACAAGTACCGATGTCAGCGATGTAGGAAGATAGGTCATGTAGCAAAAGACTGTCGAGGGGAACTGCAGGCAAGCTCACTCAACCGGAACAACACACAGAAAGGATGTTTTGAGTGTGGCTTATCAGGACATTTCAAGAAGGAGTGCCCACGACTCAAGAAAAGAAGGGCTAATGACATAACTACAAAAGGAAACAGCAACAACAACACAAATGTTGTTCGAACAGGGCTTTTGTGATTGGAGGACGACAGGCACGGGAAGATCCCAACGTCGTTACGGGTACGTTTCTCTTGAATTATCACTCTGCCTCTATGATATTTAACACTGGTGTAGATCGGGGTTTAGAAAACCCATACACTATAGAACTAGCTAATGATAAGTAGTTGTTGTAAACCATATTTCTAAAGGATGTGTTCTTGACTTGATGGGTCAAACACATGACATTGATTTTATGCCTACTGTCTTAGGCAGTTTGATGTTGTCGTTGGCTGGTTAACCAAAAACCAGGCTGAAATAGTATGCTATGAAAAGATCGTTCGTATATCTTTTCCGTATGGAGAGACACTGTATGTACAAGGTGAGAAGCGCAGTACGCCACTGCGTCTCATATCTTATATGAAAGCATACAAATGTCTGCGTAAAGGTCATACGGCAGTTATAGCACTTATAACTGAGAAGCCGGTAGTTGAGAAGAAGATAGAAGACATCCCAGTATTTCCAGAAGACCTACCGGGATTACCACCTATCAGACAGGTGGAATTTCGAATCGACCTTACACCAGATGCAGCACCGATAGCTAGGGCGCCTTTTCGACTTGCACCGTCAGAGATGCAAGAATTATCCACACAATTACAAGAGTTGTTGGATAAGGGTTTCATACGACCTAGTTTTTCACCGTGGGGAGCTCCAGTTTTGTTTGTTAAGAAGAAGGACGGAACCTTCCGTATGTGTATCGATTACCGGGAATTGAACAAGGTCACTATCAAGAACCGGTATCCGTTACCCAGAATTGACGATCTGTTCGATCAGTTGCAAGGTTCGAGTTACTACTCGAAGATTGATCTCAGGTCTGGTTATCATCAATTAAGAGTTCGGGAGGAGGATATTCCAAAGACAGCATTCAGGACGCGCTATGGCCATTATGAGTTCTTGGCTATGCCATTTGGGTTAACAAACGCTCCAGCTGTATTCATGGATCTCATGAATCGTGTTTGTAAACCTTATCTCGATAAGTTTGTCATTGTTTTCATTGATGACATTCTCATCTATTCTCAGACCAAAGAAGAACACGCTGAACATCTCCGATTGCTACTAGAATTACCGAAACAGGAACAATTGTACGCTAAGTTCTCGAAATGTGATTTCTGGATGCGAGAAGTAAAATTCTTGGGTCATATAGTTAATGAAAAGGGTATACATGTTGATCCAGCAAAGATTGAAGCGATTAAGAATTGGGAAGCACCAAAGACCCCATACCGAGGTACGACAATTCCTTGGTTTGGCGGGTTACTACCGACGATTTATTGAGGGATTCTCAAAGATCACTCAACCACTCACAGCTCTTACGCACAAGGGAACGAAGTATAACTGGACGGATAAACAGGAAGCTGCATTCCAGTTATTGAAACAGAAACTCTGCAGTGCGCCAATTCTGTCCTTACCGGAAGGGACGGGAGACTTTGTGGTGTATTGTGATGCATCTGCACAGAGTTTGGGATGTGTGTTGATGCAACGTGATAAAGTGATTGCTTAAGTTTCAAGGCAACTGCGATCACATGAAAAGAATTACACTACTCATGACTTGGAGTTAGGAGCAGTGGTTTCTGCTTTGAAGATTTGGAGGTATTACTTGTATGGAACTAAGTGTACAATTTACACTGATCATAAGAGTTTGCAACATATCTTTGATCAGAAGGAACTTAATATGAGACAGCGACGATGGATTGAGTTGTTGGACGACTACGGATGCGCGATTAAGTATCACCCGGGAAAAGCTAATGTAGTAGTTGATGCTTTAAGCAGAAAAGACACAACAAGACGGGTTCGCGCACTTATGATGACGATACATACTGACTTACCTGACAAGGTACGCAGTGCTCAGCTCGAGGCTTTGAAAAAGGAAAACTTGGTACAGGAATCCTTACGAGGAATGGAAGAACAACTGGATGTTAAGTCTGATGGAATTCGTTATTTCATTAATCGACTGTGGATACCTTTGTATGGAGGTTTAAGGGAACTCGTGATGGATGAAGCACACAAGTCCAGATATTCAGTCTATCCGGGATCAGACAAGATGTATCATGACTTGAAGGCACTGTATTGGTGGCCTCACATGAAAGCTGATATTGCTAAGTACGTTAGCAAATGTTTGACTTGTTCGAAAGTCAAAGTTGAATATCAGAAGCCATCTGGTTTATTGCAACAACCAGAGATACCGATGTGGAAATGGGAACAGATTTCGATGGACTGCATTACTAAGTTACCCCGTACACTGAGCGGTTGTGATACAATATGGGTAATTGTCGATCAATTAATGAAATCTGTGCACTTCTTAACAATCAAGGAAACCGATAAGAAGGAGAAACTGACTTGCATTTACATCAAGGAAGTGGTAGCACGACATGGCGTGCCAATTTCCATCATAACAGATCGGGATGCCCGATTTACTTCCAACTTTTGGAACTCACTCCATAAGTCATTGGGGACTCGCTTGGATATGAGTACCGCCTATCATCCACAGACCGACGGTCAAAGTGAACGTACGATTCAAACGCTCGAGGATATGTACGAGTTTGTGTAATTGACTTTAATGATAGCTGGGAAAATCACTTATCGTTGGTGGGATTCTCTTACAAATCTGGAACCGTATGGTAGAGGTTCGGGATCGACAAAAGAGTTACGCTGACAAATGACAAACAGTTGGAATTTCAAGTAGGAGACATGATTCTTCTAAAAGTGTCATCTTGGAGGTGACACCATCCATAGGACCTTTTGAAATCCTAAAAAGGATTGGTCCGGTAGCTTATCAATTCAATTATCGAATAAACTCAATGGAGTTCATGATGTATTTCATGTTTCGAACTTGAAGAAACGTTTTTCTGATGAGACATTGGTAGTATCACTTGAAGAAATGCAAGTGGACGAACAATTACGATTTGTTGAGGAATCAATTGAAATCATGGACCAAGAGGTCAAACAACTCAAACAAAGCAAGATTTCGATAGTCAAAATTCAGTGGAATTGAAGATGTGATTCTGAACTCACAGGGAAAAGGGAAGACCAAATGATGAAAAGTATCCGCTCTTATTCAAAACAACAACAAACATTATGAAGGCACGATAAATTTCGGGACGAAATTTCCTTCAACAAGGGGATGATGTGATATTTCACACTTTAACTGTAAGCACAAACAAGCACAAACACCTTATACTATTGATTTTAGTATGAACAACTGGGCTGAACACCAGCTTTGCAGAATGCAAACACAAACATTTTATATTAGTACATACATGATCGATTTCAAACAATGTACTACATTTCATGGTAGTACAATCATGAGCGATTAAACAATAGTAGTACTACAAATAGAAGGAACCAGAATAATTGTGTAAGGTAAATTGACGAGTACAGGGGCCCATGTAATCGTGAATTTACAGGTACACATGAATTTTGGAAGTTTCTATTTTGTCGACTACATTCAAACATTTGCTATGTGTGAGATTACATAGTACAGTATGCAAACACTTTATTCAATTGATTTTGTTCTTTGCTATGTGCTACATTATATTCTATACATTTTGTGTGCTACATTTCATATATGGTAGTACATACATGATTAGTTACACACATTTTGCTATGTGCGGGGGTTACATAGTACATTACACACATTTTACTATGTGCGGGGTTGCATAGTACAAACGGTTATAGACACTCACTATGTGTGAGGTTACACAACACAGTATGATCAAACACAAACAGTCACAGTTAGGTGAACTAACTAGTGTACACGCAAACAATCACATTGAACAATCACAATTGAGTTGTGATGTTGCAAGCATTAGACTTTGTGTGCGAGTACACACAAGCACACAGAATGATCAAATCACACTAACACGTACGATTTAAACTCTTAAGTAGTTTCCTAACTACTCCTAACACTTACTAATTTTCGGGACGAAAATTCCTTCAACAAGGGGATGATGTGACAATCCGACTTTTCGAGTTAACCTCGTTAACCCTCGTAGGCCCAATAAGGCCAATAAAAGCCCAACAAGGTCAATGAAGGCCCAACAAGGTCAATGAAGGCCCAACAAGGTCAATGAAGGCCCAATAAGGTCAAAGAAGGCCCAACAAGGCCAAGGAAGGCCCAGGAAGGCCCAATGAGATCTAGGAAGGCCCAGTAAGGTTAAGATGGGCCCAATGAGTTTAAATTAGGCCCAATGGTATTTTGTGAGGTCCAATTAGTTTAATTTAAGCTCAACAATGTTCAATTAACCCGAGTAGTGACAATTCGGGATTTTTAGCTAGATTTTGTAAACCAAAATGTTGTGTAATTGAACAAAATCAAATCTAAGAGATTTGAATTTAGAAAAATCAAGTCTAGAATACTTAAATTAGGAGATTTTAACTTGTAAAGGAGTTGAAGAGTAAATTTTGACTTTTATGAGTCAAAATTCGTACTTAGTGGCAATTGGATTCGAATTGGATATTGAAACCAAGTTATAACTGAAATTTATGGAGTTAAATCATCACATTAATGATGATTAATAAGTATTAGACGTTATGGGAGCATCAATCATCGAATTATAAGAAAAACCGTTTCAAGTTATTGAAACCGTAGCCCTCACAATCAAAACCATGAAATTCGACTTCCATCTTCACAATTGCATATTCCTACACCATAATCGGCACATTCAGAGCCTTTAACATCCATCAATTCGATCATTGAAGCCTCGTGTGGAAGAACTTGATTTCAAGGAGGCCGAACACAACCCTCAAGTGGAACTATACCAATCGGGCGTCAAAACAGGTAAGATTTGACACCTACACAACCTAAAAGAACCGATTAAGGATAACCATATCTAAATTTCAACTGATAGCATCGATTTGATAGAGTTCGGGTTCTAGGGTTCTTAACAAAGTCGATTTTGGGGGTTTTTAACCAAATGAGCTTTAAAATCGAATTAAACTCCACCAATAGTTTCAGAAGGGTTCGATTTAACTAAACCATGTATCAATTTCATTAAGTTACAACGATTTGATGGATTTTAGTTCTAGGGTTCTTAATGGGAATCGGTTTTGGGGGTTTCGCATCAAATAAACTTAAGAATGAAATTAAATGGTATGGATAGTTTCAGAAAGAACCGACCAAGAAAAAGCCTAAGTTAATTTTAAGGAACATAAATGAATTTAATGATTTTGATTAAAATTTGGGGTATACACGTTCGAAACATATGATATCACGATTTAGGGTTCTAAGTTGAGAGTTTGATTGAATTAATTCCATAATGGGACTCACTGTGATGATAGGAATGAAAACCCTATGGTTTTGAGTTTAGCCGGATTCGAATTCGTGGTCAAATAGGAAGATTTTGCTTCGGCTAAAATAGGTAAGGGAATTGGACTGGAAGAGGAATTAAAAGAATTAATTCCGGATGAATGATGCGATACCCTAGCGGGCTGAGTTGGTAGATCATGTGTGTTGCGAGTAGGAGGTCGCGGGTTCGAGCCGGGGGGGTGGCCGGTTTTTGGGAAAAATACCATTTTTGGTATTTTTGGAATATCTTTCACATACGAACTCCGTTTTAATCCGTTCAAGTTGCGTTGGAACCGTAACGAGAATACGAACGTATTAGAATAATAAAATTCATATTTTAACCTGAAAATGAAATCGCGTATAATTACGATTAGTTAAATAAAATCAAATATGATTTTATTTAAACGATTTCAAAGGCACGCGTATATATACGTATGCACATTTCTGACACTTTAACATACGTGTGTTAACACGTATGTGATTTCAAGCACAAAACGACATTCCGAATAACTCTAGGTTATTGTTTAAACCACAGATTCTTCGTAGAGGATTTCTACGCAAGTTCACAAGTATTTGATCATTCTGCTAAAAACAAAGGTGCGTACACGGCCCCTTTCTTACTTTAACTGTTTTGGGGAGAAAACATGTGCAACAAACGCTTTAGATACATATCACTTGCATGAGTTAGCTGTTTACATTAAGTGCAAATATAGCATTATAAAGCCTTCCATTTCGAACCGTTTAGTTTGCCGGAGTGCAAAGCGTGGTAGTTGAAGATAGATCTATTGGGTTTGACAAACCTCACTTGGTAGATGGGATCTACGCAGGTGTTTGACTGACCAAACACACACATTGCTATTGTTCGTGCTAGACAATAGTGTCAAGGCAAAAACATGCTATAGCATGGCAACTGGTCAGCTTCGGTGTCGACCACTTGTGTAAATAGTTTATATGACTAGCTATCATGACTGTGCATGTGTGATTATGTTATCTACAACTTGTTACTCAAACTGCTGTTTTGAACATTGTGATTATTTAAAACCTGTGTTATGCACCAACCTTTGTGTTGACTTGATTTACATGTTTTCTCAGGACGCTAAGGCGCGCGTTAAAGGTGGCATGGACTAGGAGATAGAGTCTCATGCATTTTAAACATTTGGAATATTTGAATTTGAACATTTAAGAATTTTGTTTTGTAATGTTTACTTTACAAGTGTTATTGTTTTTAAACGCTTCCGCAACTTTTGTAAACTCTGATGTTATGTTTAAAGACCAAAGTATGTTTTGAAAATTCATATAGAGGTCTTCGCTATGTCTAATGATCTGAGATCCTGGTTTGTCACGTTCCCAAACGGTATGATTCCGTTAGTTGAAAATTGGGGGTGTGACATGCAGCAACAAAGAGATGGTGTAGTGGTGATCGATCCCCAACTTCCTTCTTCAAGATTCTAATCTTCAAACCAAGCTTCCACAAGCTTGTTAATGGTTTCTAACAGAAGAAAAATGGAGTTTTATGGTGGGGAAGACGAGAATGGTCGAAATATGACGTGCATAGTCGAGTAAAATGATGAAAGGGAGTAGACTAGCCATAATGGTCTTGGTTTTATAAAGATTTGGCGTCTGGATGTCGTCGCGTACAGCGGAGAAGGGTCCAAGATTCCTTCCGCGTAGCGCGAAGTAATTCGGGATTCAAATTTTCCCGAAACTCGTCGCGTATCGCGATAGAGTCTCTAGTGGGACATCGCGTACCGCGATGGGTCCACAGAGAGCCCAATAAGCCCAATTCAATGCGTTTGATCCATTCGTTTCCGTTTCCACGTCTACGAATTATCGTTTGGTCTCGTTTGAACTTCCAAGTTCAATGTGTGAGTGTTTCGTGAGGTTTCAAGTGTTGTGTTACACAATGTGCTAGACGTGCACCAACGTTCGTATGTTTTGACACGTGTGTGCTGTTTGTCGATAATTTCACGAATTATCTGGTTGTGTGTCGGTGTTTGTACTGTCGTGCCACGTGTACATAAACCATTTAAATGAATATTTAAATTAATAGTAAGCTGACCTGGAAAAGCATATCAATACGACAATGCCTAAACCCATCTGTCACAATTGTATTCGAGAATTACATCATTAATGACGAAATCACATGTGGTCGTGCTTGAAATCCACGTTGATTTGATGATTTTAATTATTACAGGTTGATAGTATGCGAAAAATGGCGTTAGTAGATCACAAAGAAACATCCATCACCTAATTCTTATTCAAATAGATGACCAACCGATTTAATGTCTAGAATCGTAACTCGGAAATGAAGAAAATGAGTGTAAGCAAAATCGCGAAACGAGGCTCCGATTTCAAGATACACTGAATCGAAGATAATGTTAAATAAGAGATCATATATTTTGAACTCTTTAGGTATTGAAATTATAACCATTGGAAAGAGATCAAAAAATCGTGAACGTAGGCGAAAACCGTGCGTAAAACGGAGTTCGTATGCTCCCGGAATCGTGAAACGAAGAAAATAAAAAAAAATCAAGGAAATGGATTGGGGAGTTACGCCCCAGGCCAAACCTCCGCCTGGGGCGGTACGCCTGGAATGGTATGTCGGCAAAACTTGGTTTAAACGATCAGATTGCTTGGAAATTATCAATTCTTCAATATTTTCGATCCCTTTCACCTCCAGAAGAACTAGAACCCTTCTGGAATAGCAAAAACTTCATTTCAAAGCCTTTCAAACCTCTAGATCACACCCAGGAACGTTGTTACAAGCTCTGATCGTTGTTTTACCCGCAGAAATCCGTCAGATTAGGTAACGGTTCATTTTAATCTTCTAGCTTGATTTTTATTGATTAGATCTTGTTTTTGAACGTAATGAGATAGTTAGGGTTGTTGATTATTTTCCTAGATGATGGCTAGGATTGATTATAAACGAAGAACTCGAACTGTTAACGGGTAAATCCTTGTTTTGAGCCGTTGTAATGCCCGGTTTTCATAAAACCACAATAATGGTTATAATGGTTTAAACCATTTGAGTGTAACAATTATTATGATTGTCTTGATCATTTTCTTGAAATGCTAGGTTAAATTCAAGTATTTCAAACTAATGACAAGCATAAAGATAATCACCGGAATAACGATCTGATGTTTATGATAATAGTCAGATTAGTACATTGAGCATGTTTATTAAACCTATTTTAATATCACATTCTCATGTTTCATGATACCTAAATGATCAATAACAAGGATTGACTATTCCTAAGCCAGAAATTCATCTAGGAAATCGTTAGTGAAATAATCAACAATCAACATCTATTTGATTAATCCGAAAAAGTCGTGATTAATCCATTAAGTCATAAACTCCTTAATAAGAACCTAAATCATTATAGGTTCCTTGTTTATCGCACTTTGTGCAATATTAATTTAAGGAGGCTGATTAAGGATTAAGATCAGCTTGATGACTTGAACTACGATTCCTTGTTATAAAAAAAATCAAGGAATATTCTGATAATCTAATTCAAATTCAAAGAACTCATAAAACATTAATGAATTGCAGAATCCTCTTCATATTTTGTGTGAAACTTCAATAACATAGGTGAGACTCATAACCCCTTTTCTTTTCTTTTGCTAATAATGCGAGGTGGAACATGTAAACTATTGATAAGTCAAACATTTTAAACTATTGTGGAAGCAAACTATTGATACAATGCAAATCATTTACATGTTTTGGTTATACAAATGCTGAATGATGCTATTCTTATGCAATATCATTAACTTGATTCGTCAAGCCCCCGGTAGTACTGGTATGGTCCATATGCGGGAAACCGCGAACACAAAAACGCGTGCTCCAACTGCGGGTTGGACACCACACGAACTGGATACACGTGGTGTATCACACATGGAAAGCTATTGCAATAGGTTTGATATTTGCATGCTCATTGGGTTTGTATTTCAATACATTTATATGATGAGCTTGTGCTATAATTTCTACTCAAGTTTATACAAAATATGTTAACTCAAAATGTCAAAGTACCTACCTGATCACTTGTGATTACTATATCATGAAAATCATTGTTTGAACAATCATTTTAAATCATCAAAACTTATGTTTCTCACTCAACTATTCGTAGTTGACTTTTATCTACATGTTCCAGGTTACAAATCACCCACCAGCTCAAGAACGGTGGAGCAAGTATCTATGTAAACCAGAAGTCAAGGGAGATCTTCAACTATGGCTATGTAATCATTACGTCACGCGCCGTGGATTCCGCACGCGGCGCAGGGTGTGACACCATCCAAGGTGGCGTGTTTTCTTCTTCTACAATCCCACTTAGTGTTTGACCACTATCATCATTATCACTGTCACTCAATGGATTAAGAGTGAACTCCTATCTGAACCAATTGGAGCCACATAGAACACCTTTTTGTGGGGTGACCATTGTGGGGTTTTGTGGTTTTCAGTGAGGTGATGACGTGGCAGGAAATTTCAGTGGGGAGGAATTTTCAGTGGGGTGACCGTTGTGGATGGTCTAATGTGAGCTGGTCGTCTTTTTTTTTTCTTCTAAATTTATATATATAAGGAGAATACATGTGATCATTGCATTGCATGTGAATAGCGAAGATTACTAAATAAATATATATATTTTTCAACAAAAAAAATTATGCATGGTTGGCTTGCTTGTTAGAGGCATGATTGTTCAATGGAAGGTTGATGTTTCAATTGCGTCAAACAACTTTTTTTTTGTGTGTGACAGTCACGTTTATGACAAGTACGCTTTAGGGTTTTATGTCAGAGTGACAACAAATCTGACTTACTTTTATATATTCGATTTGATTTAAAAAATCATGTCTTCGTTCTGATTTTTGCAAACGTAACGAAATTATGAATGCAACGCTCCCACTAGTTTATTTTATACTAGTTTACAAATTACCTTTTCTATTACACACGTTTAATAATTAAAACTATAATGCAACTAATATAAATTTGTTTAGTATAAATTATATCAAACTAGTAATTTTACCCTACAATAATAAAAAATTATTGTACATAAATGTTGTTATGGTATCAAACGCTTTATTGTGTGCACCATTCGAGCCTTTCATGGTCCAGACAGAGGCTAACGATGTTTAACTCACCAAATATCTTATAATCAGTTGCTAGACAATCTTAACCAACCTTTATAAGTTCATCATATTTGTACATGTTCACTGTTCCAAAAAAACATAACGTAACAAAATAAAATTCCAACTAACTAGTTGCAAGACGAATCGATAATATTGAAGTCATTGCTGGTGATGCATGGTTACAAGACAAATCTAAAATACCGAGTGTTTGATTTAATATGTTGTTAATAATTAGATTAATTGGCATGAAACAAATCGATATTGTTTTTGTATGCATGTCATGTTAAACTAAGTTGTTTAACTGTGCATGTCTTATGTTAAACAAGATGCAATAATAGCATAATGACTTGTGGCAGACTATATAAACTACTCGTTCTCATGTTGAAATGGCAACCATGTAGACCTAGTTGTATGAACTATGTTGATTTTCTCTATAGACCCATGTTTGATGTTTGTTACATTATTTTCTTTGCTTTGAAATGATATTTATGGTTTAAGAACAATGCTTTTAATGTGTAACCTAACTTGAGAGGACTCATGTGTTTGGGATGTTTCATCATTAAGTTATATCCTTGAAAAACTATTAAACAAAAGCACAAGAATATGTTGAATCATATATCATAACACATTGTTCAATAGAAATACTATATTTTTTTAAGTACATCATGATATATGTTTAACTTAACATAGAAGTGATCGAAACAAGAAAGTTTTATATCTTTGTACATCAACCACAAAATGTCCAATGTAATAACATAAGCAAACAAACACCAAACAACACTGTCTTTAAAACCATAAAAACGATAGACCCTAGTTAATTCTGTGTATGAGGTGCATAACCCGGGTAACAACAACCTAGATGGAGTTACAAACCTAGACTAATATGTGATAAAAAAAAAAAATAATAATAAGAATGAGATTTTGGAACATAATTGGAATATCAAGCGAACCTCAAGGAAGAAAAAAAAAATTCAGGTTTTATATGACAAAGGTTATTAATCATTGATATGATAACTGCACCAATGGTTGTCATAATAATATACCATCTACAACCAATTTTAAAACTGATGTGAAGTTAAAATACACATGCATGGACACACGAGGAAAAAACAAAGCAAGAGACAAGTTCTATCAATCCTTTTAATCTCATATATCTTAATATACTTTTTGCATTTTTTTTCCCATAAAATACATAATTTTATGCTCGTTAATATACAAAATTTTCTATGCTATTTTAAAAACAACATATAAAATTTTTAAAAATTATACTAACTTGTGAAAGTTAATCACTTCTTTATGAGTGTTGACAAAGGAAAATTTTTGCAAACCTTTTAAAAATTTTCCCCCGTGTGATAGATAGGGCCATTCACAATCCGGTTTCAAACTGTGAAACCGTCCAAACCGATTTATGAACCTTTACATATTTATAAATGGCCGATTTATAAGCATCTAGGCATGTAAACGAACCGAACAGTTCATGAACTGTTCGTGAACTGTTCGGTAAGAAGTTCGTTTATGTTCGTTTATTTAATAAATAAACGAACATGAACATAAATTTTGTGTTCGTTTAATTAAATGAACGAACATGAACACACCTTGTGTTCGTTTATTTATGTTCATGAACAGTTCGGTTATGTTCGTTTATTTATGTTCGTTTATTTGTGTTCGTTAGTGTTCGTTTATGTTCGTTAACTATGTAATGTTAGTTTTTGTTCGGTTAACTAACTAATTTACAAATGATATGTATTTACATTTAAGAGACTAGTCGTTTGTGCTCGTTTATACTTGTTCAATTGTGTTCGTTTATGTTTGTTCAATAGTGTTTTTGTTCGTTTATGATTGTTCAATGGTGTTAAAAAAATGTCCATTTAAGTTTGTTCGTTTATTTCAGTTCGTTTGTGTTCATTTATGTTCATGAACAGTTCGTTTAATTTATTAATGAACGAACACAAACGAACACGAACATATTCATTTTCTTAATAAACGAACACGAACACAAAATTCATGTTCGTTAATATGTTCGTGTTCGTGTTCGTGTTCGGTTAAGTTTAAATGAACGAACACGAACATGCCTGTGTTCGTGTTCGTTCGGTTCGTTTACAGGCCTATAAGCATCTTTATGATGGCTCAGATTGTCAGAATAATTTATTTTTTTAATAACATTATTCGTTGCAATTCAATGTTCTCATTTATGTTTATAGGTATAAATGTTTTTTTGTCAACAAAGACAATGTTTTATTTATATTAGATCAAGTGGTTAAAATTATAATAGCATGAAAAATATTTTATCCATACTTGGTTTTAAATCTAAATTCTCTCAATTATACATATATGATGCACATAATGAAATATGTATATGAGATTATAATTAACTTATTTTTATATACTATTAAATACATTCTTAAAATCGATTTAACGTCAGATAAGAAAATGTTATTTAAATTCCAAATAAGACAATTTACTCTCACATATAATTTACAATGTTAATAAATAAAATTAAAGGCCAATCGTTATCAGAAGCAGACTTGTTATTGAAACAACCAGTTTTTTCACAAAGAATTGTACTTTGTTTTATCAAGAGTTAAAAAGCAAAGATCGACCTAAACTCATAGCGTGCATTTTACACATACCCCAGGCGCGTCGTTTTAACCTTTCCCGGTGTTTTTTTTTTTTTTGAACGGCAATTTGGATCACTGACGGGTCATAGACCCACCCGATCATATCCACACCCATAGGAGGAAACCCACCATAGGTGAGAGAAAACCCCCTAGCCTAGCATGGAACCCAAATTTTGTTCATGCCAGGACTTGAACCCGTGACCTCCCCAATATTAAAGTCACAAGGTATCTCCCCTCAACCGCTTGAGCTAACGGCCCGGTGTGCCTTGAGAAAAGGGGTATACTTTACTTGCACAGTTGCACCACCCACAGATGCAAACAAGTCGAATTCCATATTCCATTTTCCGATTGCTTCTTCTGATTTATCTCCTTTTGGTTTCCTCACCAAAATCCATTGCATATTTGATTTGAGCTGTGATTGCAACCGACAAATTGAAGATGAAGGTTTTTGTGAAAACATTGAAGGGCACTCACTTCGAAATCCATGTAAAACCTGAACACACGGTTGGTCTCCTTTCAATTCGCTTGTTTTTATTATCCTTTCATTGATTCGTTGCGTTGTTATGTTTATAGGGAGTTAGGGTTTAGGTTTGCCTGATAATTATGTTGAAAGCATTAATTATTATTGTCTTTGGAACCGTGATTTTTTTGAGGGTCTGTTTGATGTTATGAATTAGATTGTACCTTTGTCTTCTAATGTTAGTTGTTTTATGTTTGATGAAAGATTGGAAATTTTTATTCATATAACTGGAACATATGAAACTGTGCAGTCATGGTTTTAGTAAACTATCATGGTTAAAAGTGAATTAGTCGAATTGGAAATTGTTTTTGTGTGCTGCCACCAAGCCTGGAGATGATTGTACTTGCCTTTTTTTTTTGTTTGAAGTGAATGGCGATCATTCAATAGTGCAACGAACTAAGCATGTTATTTTTCTGTATAGTTGTTAATGTTTACGGTTACTTAAGGAATTAGTTAAATTTTGAATAGCTAAGTCATTGAACTGGTGTCATACTGTCTTGGTGGTCCACAAAGTGATTGCTTGCTTACTTTAAAAGGCAATGGCAGCCACATGTTTGATTTTTTGAGGGTAAACAGTGTAATGCTGTAAACAATTAAGTTGTTCTCAATATCATTGATGTTAAATGTGAATTCAGATGTAGGACCGTGATCAACAAAAGGATAGCAGTTTTAGTGAGAAATTTTGGCAAAGGCTAAGGCTTTCACCAATGCACTTCTGGTTATGTTGAAATTCTACTGCCTATTTTAAGGAACTGTTTCAATTTTTTATTGCTAGATGTTAACCAATTGGAATATGTGGAAGTAAACATTTATATGTCACTTGACCAGTTTGTAATTAACTTGATATGGTCTGGTGAATGTTTTGTGCTTATTCGTTCACATATTAGTTTTTGTGTATCTTTATTTTTTCTAGTTTTGGAATTAGTTAGCTTGAATTCAGGCAGTAACTATAATCCATGCTAGTGACAGACAAAACCTTTTTTTTTTTGCTTTTGTTTTTGTTCTATTCGTCAAGGTTAGGATAAATTTATGTTGTTTAAAGTTACATATGACTACTACATATTACAGCATTCTGATATGTTTTTGAACCTCAAACAATGTGATTGATGAAATTTTGATTTATTTCTTTTATATGAGAATGGATAGATTATCACACAGTTTTCTTTTTCTTTTTCGCAACATACTGAATTCTATTACATTTGTCAATCATTAATGTTTTTGTTAACATGTTTGATGCGATTGGAGCTTTCTTGTGCAGTTGTGCTAAGTTGGAAAATATCTGGCACATGATATATTAAGTTGTTTCAATCTATATTCCTTTTTATTGTTGTTCTTCTTATGCTCCATTAAGACCACACTTCATACTTTCCTTCTGTTAATCAATTTGTTTGAAGTTCTGTAGATGGTGCTAAAATGGTGTGATTAGTGATGCAGGTTGCTGATGTAAAAAAATATATAGAAACTGTTCAGGGACAAGATGTTTATCCTGCTGCTCAGCAGATGCTTATCCATCAGGGTAAAGTGCTTAAAGATGCTACCACCTTGGAAGAGAACAAAGTTGCTGAAAGTTCTTTTATTGTCATTATGTTATCTAAGGTTACGTTAACTCACCTTTATCTCCAGACATGCAGGCGTTTTTTTATTAATCAAACATGTTTTTTAGAAAGAGAGGAAGTTGTTTTGTTTTTACTAAACTAATTTTTAAATAATGCATGAATTGAAACTAAGGCTGGCAAAACGGGTCTTAACGGGTTTTAACAGGTTTCAGACGACGCGATTAATGAAAGTATAAACATGAAAACGACTTATTTAACACTTAGTTTGGTGATTTAAGCATGACAGTTCTCTATTTTATGTAACAAAAAAGAAAAATGATGAAGTTTAGACTCTTAATTTTTATTATTTTTAAAAATGTAAAAAATCAAATAGTAATTTTTTTTGCTAAACAGGTCTAATCGTGTCTTAACAGGTCTCAATTTTGCCAGCCCTAATTGAAACAAAGGACTTCACTTGATTTGTTGGGAGTTTATGTTGGCTTATTTCTAGAAGTGTAAATAATGCATGAATTGAGACAAAGGACTTTACTTGATTTATTGGGAGTTTATTTTGGCTTATTGCTAGAAGTTTATAGTATATTTTTCCAATATATATATATATATATATATATATATATATATATATAGGATTGGGATCAAATAATAATACGGCGATAACCCATTAACTTTGCCAAAACGAAGCCGAATCTTGAATTTTTTTTTGAACATCATTGTAACACAATTAGAACACCATGTTCAGTTTTGAGTTTGGGCTAATTCATCACCGTTTAAAAAATATCATCGTTGTAAGGTTTTTGCTACAGTACTGTAAGTTTTAAATATTTAAACACCTACAGTACTGTAAGAGCCCAAACGGTAATGAATTAGCCCAAACTCAAAACTGAACATGTTGTTCAAATTGCGTTACAATGATGTTTAAAAAAAAATTCAAGATTCGGCTATTTTTTGCCAAAGTTAATGGGTTATCGCCGTAAGAGTGGGTTAATATTAGAACATTAGATCATTAATCAATGGCTATGATTAAATTAAGTTGTTGGAGGGTATTTTAGTCATGCCTACTTTTGTTGATTTTTTATCAAATTCCCCCATATTCTTTAAACGTTCATAACTTTTACATTCGAAATTATTTTTTGAAAAAAAAATACCATAAAAACAAGCATTTTTTTATCTTCAAATTAATACAATTTTTGCTATAGAAATTTTTTGTTTTTTTAGTTCATTGTGTCTTTTGTACATGTCATTGTGTCTTTTGTGTAGGTAATTGTGTCTTTTATGTTTCTGGTCAATGTCGTGTTTTCATGAACAATTTAAGACATAATAATGTTCCATTATACATAATGTCAAGCAAAGATGACATAATGATAAGTATAAATAATACAATAATCATGAAAAAAGACACAATTACCTGTAAAAACGACACAATGACGAGTCATTGTGTCTTTTGTATAGGCATTGTGTCTTTTGAATAGACATTGTGTCTTTTGTGTTTCTCCTCAATATTGTCTTTTGTATATACATAGTGTGTTTTGTACAAGTCATTGTGTCTTTTGTACAGAATTGTGTCTTTTGTGTTTTTGCTCAATCTTGTGTTTTCCAAAACAACTTAAGACACAATGATGTTGCATAATACATAATGTTAAGCAAGGATGACACAACGACGAGCATAAATAACACATTGATATTTAAAAAAGACACAATTACCTAGTAAAAAAGACACAATTATCTTTAAGAAAAACACAAAAAGATAATTATACACAAATGTTTAAAAGACACAATGAGCTGAAAAAATTTATTTTTTTTGTAGAAATATTATACTCATTTAAAAGATAAAAAAAAATGCTTGTTTTTATGATATATTTTTTTTGAAAAAATAATATCGTATGTAAAAGTTATGAATGTTTAAAAAATATGGGGGAAAGTGGTTATGACTAAAATACCCTCTAACAACTTTTCCCTCTAAATTTTTTTTAATTTTTCCTTTTAAATTTGATCTCATAATCTAATGATCAATACTCCTTCTTAGGTTTTTTAAGATAAAGAGACTATTTAGTTGATCCTAATCCTATATATATAATATTCCATCATTCTAGCTATCCAAATAAAAATTTATTCTAGTAAGCAATATAGGTGATGCATTTTTTCAATTCCATGGGTATAAAAATTTTCATTTATTTTAAAGAAATAGTACTCCGGAGTAATATAAATGCAGTACTAACTATTTATAGTGCTTCACATTATACTCTATCTGTTTTATATTGGTTAGCGATGATATCAGGGTTTAGTTGCATTGATCTGAGTATATCTATTTTTATTGCATTTTTATCTTTTTATTTAACGTCTTTTTTCTTTTCTGCTCCCCTTTCTTCTAATTTTATCATTATTTATGAAGTGGGTGATTCACACACCCTACAATCCTGCTCATAAATCTACACCTTTTTCCACCATGAGACTTGAACCCTCAACCACTTTGGGGAGGGACAACTTTCCTACACATCTTGGTAGTTCTAGGCCATTAGGCCTTTTGGTTTCTGCTTAGCTTCATAGTCACTGCGCTGCGCATATCTAATATTAACCTGTTTTCAATTAATATTTTATTTTCTTACTTGTTCAGAGTAAGGCACCCTCCGGTCAAACTTCAACAGAAGCAACTGCCCCTAAGGTATTAACTTATATGCTTAAATTTATTGTTTTTCTCTTTGAGTGTTGTTTTAGTTATGTTTTCAATTATCTTATTGCTGTTTTTGAAATTTGTGTGTAACGTGGCCTGAACCTACATTGTCATACAGGCACCTCAGACAAGTGCCCCTCCCCCGGCACCAGCTGTCACTCAGGCTTCTCCTTCAGACGTGACACAGTAAGCTTATGTTGTAACATATTTTGTGTACATATATCTCCACTGTTTTCATATCTACAATTTCTGCTATCAAATATACTTTTCTCTTACTGCAGATCTGCATCTGTTCCTTCAGCTACTCTTGCTTCAGTTCCAGCAACTACCATGAATGCTCCGTTAATATTTCACTAATAAGACGACATAGCATATTATTAAATTAATAAGCACTTATATAGTCATATTATGTCGTTTACCGAAGTAATTTAATGATGATTGGTGATAATATAGGTCAGAGAATGGATATGATCAAGCAGCATCAAATCTGGTTGCAGGAAGCAATTTGGAGGGTACAATCCAGCATTTGCTTGATATGGGTGGAGGAATTTGGGACAGAGATATGGTTGTCCGTGCGCTTCGTGCTGCTTTCTATAATCCAGAAAGAGCTGTTGAGTATCTCTATTCTGTAAGTGTGTTGACCCTTCTTTTTAAAATTTTAGAATGGCACGTGAAATATACAATGAATGAAAAATACATATATAATGTCAAAACTATATGTATAATGTCAGGGAATTCCCGAGCCAGCTGATCTACCTTTAGCAGCAGGAGCTGCATCAGTGCCAGGTTTGCAGGCAGTGAACCCCCCTACTCAGCCCACACAACCAGCAGTGGCTGTGCCTTCAGCTGGACCTAACGCAAACCCCTTGGATCTCTTTCCTCAGGTATTTTTGTTGATTTGTCAATGTTATTATTTCCGTCATGAATGTGGTAATGATGAAGATTTTACATTGGGCCTAGGGTCTTCCTGACATGGGCGCAAATGCTCCTGCTGGTGCTGCAGGCAGTCCACAGGCATACATACTAGTCTGCATCCACACACCACACACACTCAGGGTTCACCTCAATTAAATAGTAACTTTTATTTCTGTTTCCAGTTCCAAGCACTTCGAGCCATGGTGCAAGCTAATCCACAAATCTTGCAGGTATATGTTTAGATGCATGTACACATACACACACATACACACATGAGTCAATGCATGATGGTGGCATGTGATGTTGACAGCCCATGCTTCAAGAGCTGGGGAAGCAAAATCCTCACCTGGTGAGACTCATTCAGGAGCATCAGACAGATTTTCTTCGTTTGATTAATGAATCTGTTGAAGGCGGAGAGTATGTTGTATGATATTTTATACTTGAAAATTGTTTATATATTGTTGTTGATTAATACGGAATCTCAATTCAGGAATGTACTCGGAGATCTTGCGGCTGCAATGCCTCAGGCTGTGACCGTCACACCCGAAGAACGTGAAGCCATTGAACGAGTGAGTTAAGTTATATAAATTCCTGTTTTTCCATCTGGTTGACTAATAAACAGAACATTACTAGAAAGTGGTTATATTTGATTCAGCTTGAAGAGATGGGATTTGATAGAGCACTAGTATTAGAGGTGTTCTTCGCATGCAACATGAATGAGGAGCTGGCAGCCAATTATCTATTAGACCACATTCATGAGTTTGAAGACTAGTTGTAGCATTGTTGATAAAATGGTTATATACTAGGATAATAAGTCTCCCCTGCCTTAGCTGCTGTGGTTATTATTTTTTATTTTTTATTTTTTTGTAATTTCTGAGTGGTTATACTTGTGAAAATATGCGAGTATCAGGAAATTGGACTGTTACAAGAATTTATCGTTTCTATTTTATTTGAACCTGCTATGTATATTTCACCCCTTAGTGTAATTGGTCTCATCATGGTCATCTGGCTTACCTTCTTTTTGATAACATCATACCATTTTGGGAAATTGGTTTTAATTCATAATAACAAAACGGTTTTAGCTTGTGTAAACTGCCTCATGCAAAGGTATCAACTAAACTTAACACAAATTGAGAGAGGAGGGTGGTGAACTGGATATATTCATAGCCTTTCTTCAAAGATGTGTTTTCTCGCATATGGTCTTGCTTTGCAGCTCCTGCCAAAGCTTATGGAGACTAAGTTATAGCCTTTGAAAGGTGATTTTTATTCTTATAATATTTCTGTTTACTTATAGTACATAATGCTGCTAGTTAACAAAATTATAAGCTCTGAATACAGAACTAAAATATAAATCTCACCATAAAGTGTATCGTCATTACCACCTTCATAAATCTCAGTTTTTTAAGGCCAAAGAATAAGAGATAAATTTTCTTTTCAAAGTCGATTAAATGAGTGTGAGATGATGAAGATGGATTGTATGAAGACACTGCCTCTTTCTTCAATTGCGGATGCATTTTGTTGATATTAAGTGGTGTTGGTTGCTTTTAAATTCGCTGAGATGTGTTAGATTAATCTTGATCAAGTTTACAAGTTCAGGGGTTGTTTTGATTATTAGATATTTATGTTTTTAGATTAATTTGTTTTGTTTATTTTAGCAGGTTATTAGGGATAATACTTTGACTTTTTGGTATTGGTTTTCTAAATAGGGGTTAAGGATTTATGGTTAATTGTACTTCAATTTTATTCAATAAAGTTTTGTTTTTTCTGAATTCGTAATCTGGTTTTGAGGAAACCAAGCTTCAATTGGTATCAGAGCTAGTCAAGCTCATACCATCGACCATTGAAGGGCTCGTTTCAGGCAACTAAATCGAAGATTGATTCCAGACGAGTAGGCGACTAAATCGAAGGGTGATTCCAGGCGAGTAAACGACGAAATCGAAGGCTCTCCCCAGGAAATCAAAAATCGATTGGAACCTGTGCGATTTAGGTTAGAGTGCTCGAAGTTGATTGATCGAAATCTGAGAGGGGCTTCAATTGGGTCGTTTGGGAACAGTAAATATCTCGGTTGTGACAAAATTCAATTGTGCCAGGCTCGAACGTGGATTTGAAAGCTGTGAGTTTTCTTTATTTTTCTCAATCGCGGTCGTTTGGGATTTGTGAAGAAATCGATTGGAGTAAACTCGACTGGGTTATGGTCGAAATCAAGTCTGGAGGCTGTGAGATTTGAACTGTGGTGAGGAAAGAAGCCTGCGTGGTACAAGGAGAGACAGCCTGTGTGGTTTAGAAGGAGATTAGTGTGGAAGGAGACCTGAGTGGTTAAGAAGAACCTGTGTGGAACCAACCTGAGTGGTGATCGGCTGGAAAAGTGAGTAGAAAACTTGTGTGGTGCAGTTTGAACAAAGGAACCTGTGTGGTTGTTAAAGACCTGTGTGGTGGTGGGAGTAGGAGGAGAAGATAACCTGTGTGGACCAAATTAAGACCTGTGTGGGCTGTGTGTGAGGCGATTAAGAAGCTTTTGTCTAAAAATCTGTGTGATTTGATCCTGTGTGGAGAGTAGAAGAGATAGCATAAGGAACTAGAGGTGCTGGACATGGTTTAAAAAGGCGAACCGAGGCGCGCCTTGAGGCGTACGCCTCGGCTAAGGCGTCAAGAAAAGGAGTTTTGAGGCGTAGCCTCAACAGGGTAATTTGGAACTTAAGCCTCAGGTAGGTCGAGGCGGATCTAGGCGAGAGGCGGGGTGGTGAGGCTTAAGCCTCACCACAGTCGGCATTTTTTTAATTTTGACTTGTTAATTTGACCTCTTTTAAGTAAATTGAGAAACGAGAAACCTTACTTGTTATCAAGCAGACGTAATACTCCACCAATCTCACAAAAATTTCTTGATCGGCGCTCAAAGGGTGATCGTCAGCGGTTCTCGTTGGCGGTCGGAGGTCTCTATGGTGGTCGGTGGTCGTCGGTAGTCCTCAATTGAAGGTCAGCGGCGCTTAATCAGTCCTCAATCAACTCAGATTCCTTTGATTTCTCTTCGATTTTGATTTCTGTGAAGCTGTTCTTGATTTTCCAGAGAAGGTGAGAACTCACGGCCTACAATGGAAATTGTCTGCTAATTGCTATTAATGTTGACTGCTTTTATAGTCAAATGTGCTTATCCAAACATAAGTTACATAACTTGTCCCTCAAGTTTATCCTAGTACAGAAGTTGACCTTTATATTTGATGATTAATTGTTCAAAGCTTTTCTGTTTAATGCTTTATGTTCGATTATACAACGAAATCTCATAAAATAGAAAAATCTACCAACATTTGCACAAATAAGTATTTTTAAGCTTAAATTGTGATACATATGATGTTTATTTTATATTAAATTGTGACTTTTATGAGATGGATATATAATTCTCATTATTTTTAATAAAGTTTTGAGGCTTACGCCTCGGTCCGCCTCGAGGCTTACGCCTCGTGAGTCTAACAGAAAATGCCTCGAGGCTTGTTTCCGCTTTTTAAACCTTGGTGCTGGAGCAATTGTGCAGGCGGGAAACCAAGGGAATATACCATTGCAATGCCCAAAGTTGACTGCTACAAATTACACAAGCTGGTCAATCATGGTGGAATCTATTCTACAAGCATATGGATTGTGGGAAGCCGTTGATCCGGTGACAGGAGGAGCGGTCGAGGCTAGGAAGAACTTAATGGCAAGAGCTTTTGTATTTCAAACTCTACCCGAAGATGTTTTGCTTCAAGTGTCAAAGCATAGACTTGCAAAGGATGTTTGGAAAGCAATTCGTGTAAGGTATTTGGGGGCTGACAGAGTTCAAAAGGTAAGACTCCAAACTTTAAGATCCGAATTAGAGATGTTGAAGACGAAGGAAGGTGAATCTGTGGATGAATTCTCGGGCAAACTCAGTGGAATAGTTACAAAGTTCAAGAGCCTTGGATCAAATTTGGAAGATGAAGTTGTAGTAAGGAAGCTACTAAATTCAGCTCCAAAGAAGTTCTTGCAAATTGTAGCTTCAATAGAACAATACTCGGATCTTGAGACTATGTCCTTTGAAGAGGTTGTGGGAAGATTGAAGGCATATGAAGAAAGGATAAAAGACCTTGATGATAAAGAAAGTGAGCAAGAGAAGTTGTTAATGGCTAAAGGTGAAGAGCAAGAAAAGTCAAAGCCAAAAGAACCTAGTTTTGAAAGGTATGATCAAGGTCGTGGGTATAACAATGGTGACCGTGGTAGGGGATATAGAAGAGGGAGTGGTATAGGAGAGAATGGACGTGGAAGAGGCATTGGGCGTGAAAGTTTTAGAGACAAAAGTGAGCTAAAGTGTTATGAGTGTGGCAAGTATGGGCATTTTGCATATGAATGTCTTAATTGGAATGGAAAAGAGGAGGAGACAAACTTAACTAGAGTTCAAGGGGAGGATGGACCAGCATTGCTTTGAAGAATGATCCTTATCAAGATTAAGGAGGAGATTGTTGGATTAATCTTGATCAAAGTTTACAAGTTCCAGGGGTTGTTTTGATTATTTGATATTTATGTTTTTAGATTAATTTGCTTTGTTTATTTTAGCAGGTTATTAGGAATAATACTTTGACTTTTTGGTATTGGTTTTCTTATAAATAGGGCTCAAGGATTTAGGGTTAATTGTACCTCAATTTTATTCAATAAAGTTTTGTTTTTTCTGAATTCGTAATATGATTTTGAGGATACCAAGCTTCAAGATGGAATGGTCAGCCATCATATTCCTAATCTGGTAATCAATGGATACATACTGGCCAAACACTGAACCACCTTAATTTTATTAGTGGGAGTGGTTGATTATATATTATCACCAAGTTTCAGCTTGAAAAGGTTTTTTTTTTTTTTTTTTTCATTTGAGGGATGAAAAGTAGAAATCTTTGATGGTGCAGGGACATTATTTGACTAGTATATAAAGAATTGTAGAAAACAATCTTTCATTGTTGTTGCTGTTGTTTTGTATGCATTGGTGTGGGACAATTGACACTGATATGATGATTCCTTGAAGTTAAAAGATGGTAATCTTTTCCATTAATAAGTTGCACCTCATGCCTTAGAAGCTGTGCCTTGTTTATACATTTTACATCTCACGCCTGCAGATACCCACGCCCTTAATCTATACTAAACTAAACTAAACTAAGATAACTGGAAGTTGCAGAAAACATGTCTGCTTTTGAACAGAAAGAAGACAAGTCAAACAATCCGGCCACGCTTGCCTCCCTCGAATCCTTGACCTTTCCTTCGGTAATTAAATCCCTTATTATCTATCTAATTTTTTTTTTTTTATTTTTAATTTTATTTTTTTTATAATATACACACCACATTATCTTCAATGACAGGTTCAGGAAGTTGTTATCTTAGCAGACTATGGATGCAAAATGTGTCAAGATAGAGTTGCAGACATCGTTTCCAAATTCAACGGTAACTTTCAAGATTTCTTGATTTTCCGGAAGAAAAGTCAATTTAGTGTTTGTACTGTTCAAACTTCAAAGCGATGAAATACCCATCCCCTATCCCATCCTATCTCGCTTAATTCGTCATTTGTTTCCTTTTATTGAAACAATGCAGATCGCTGTACTTTTCTTCTTCTTCTTTAAGTACAGCATTATATAATATACACACCACATTATCTGCAATGACAGGTTTAGGAAGTTGTTGTCCTGTCTCGCTTAATTCATCATTTTTAACTTTTCACAATGTCTACCAGCATTTTTATTTAATAAAAATAAAGAACGTGATAATTTATTTAATTGATGGTGGTTTCGAACTGATTTCTCATCTTCATAAATATAGCATATTTTTATTTATAAATGTAGGAGATATGGAGTCAATGGAGATGCTAATTATGGAGAAAAAAATAATCCTGACGTTTACGAGCTGCAGCTACTCCAAAGCATATCAAAAAAAGCTTAAAGTTTTTGCCGGCTACAAAATCTTCGTGCATAAAATTTATAGTGTTTTACGCTACTATTCAAATGCTTGATAAATATCTTGTTTTATTTTTGTAAAAACGAAATCTAATTAAATGTAAGAAAACAACATTGAATACAATTTTTGTGTTCCCATGGGATCTTCCGCTCTTAATCTTATGTATAGCTAATAGCTAGCTCATTCAATCTTGTCCATCTCTTAGGATTCAAGATCACAAATACGGCTTATTTTTACATGTTTTATTGCAAAAAAAAAAAAAAAAAAAAAAAAATTTATTTGACCTAAAAAAATAAACAAATAAAAAAAAGTTGTTCCTCGGTCACTTCCAAGTTAAACATACGCCGCCCTCTAAATCATATATATACACACACACACACACACTAGAATCTTGTGTATTACACGGGTTCGGTAGTAAGAAAACATAAAATTTTTAAATGTATATATAATCAAAAGCTAGATAATCTTTTAAAAATAAAAAATCGTATAAGGTAAAGTCACTTAATACAAGAATTATAGTTTGTGTTTAATTTATTAAAAACCTAAAATAAGGGGTTTCTAATTGGGTATAAAACAATTCATATAAAAATTAGTTTTGGGTTAAGTAATAGGCGGGAAAATGTAAATTTTGAGATGCTAAAAAATTGACAAGTGTCTCATAAATATACTCCTTTATTAGTTTAAGGAGATTGCTACCAATGATCTCAAGTGTGGTGAGACAAAACCTTGTGCGTTGGTTACAGCAACAGTTTTAGAGAGATTAATGACCGACCTCGAAGTACTGATCAAATAAAAGTTAATGAGAGTGTTCCTAGCTACCTTAACTAATAGGGTAACTAGGGTATCAAACAACAAAGTGTTTAGGTGGATAGTGTATCGTTAATTGATTTAACATACTTTAACTAGACGAGAAATTGTAAAATTGATTGATGAGTGTTTGAACTTTAGTAAGAAATTTATCTTGTAACAATTTAACAACGAAAGCAATTAATTTGTAATTTAATTATGAAAACGAATCACATCCGGGATTTAAATTAGAAGGAAATTAGGAACCTTTATGATTTAATTGATCAAGACAATCACATAGACATAACTTGTTACTTCTAGTGTGAACGAACATTCGTGATTGGAAAACCTAATTTTAGAAATTAATTGATAAAAACCAATTAATGTTAATCCTAGAATATCAATTATCATTATCAATTTGAAAGTGATAATCCAATTGAAATTCAATGTTTCACAATTGCAAACAGAAAAGTCAAATCGTTCGATTCAATACGAAAAGCAACATAAAAACAATTAAAAAGATAGAAACCCACTATTGTTTGTAGTCAAGTACAATTGAAATCATATAAATCCCTAAACCTAACTAACCATTCACCCGGGCGTGATTTCAACGGAATTAGCCTTGCATCTTCATTCGGTTGTGTGCTAACATCAATTCGGGAATATCTTAGGTGTTTGGAATGGTTAATTGATGAATTCCTAGGCTTTGGAAACCCCCTAGAACCTTCAAAAGTCGTCAAAGTCGAAGATAGGTCAAAACCCTAGGTTTTTGGACTTAAATAGGTGGCAAAACGTGAAAATTTCGGGTTTTGGGTGCCCTGGCGTATCATACGCCCGCTGGCGTATGATACGCCCACCATCATATTCTAGGTGGTTTGGCTCTGTGATACGCCACCAATACGCCATTTTGATACGCCATTTCATGAAAACCTTCATTTTTGAATATTTTGGCCTTTCAAACACCATTCCTCAGCCACCTATTGATTCTTGGACATCAAACATTCATATTCTTTGCCCGAAAACCTGCAAATCATCAAAACACCCAAACAATCACCACATTTCATGTATTTAACTCATAACAATGCATCATTACGCACCTAAATCACATGAATTTACCCAAACCATCAATTACATTGGGTTGGGTTTTTGCATGTTTTGAGCTTATGTCATTTGTAGCAAAATCGCACACCAACGATCCCAAAATTTCAATTTCCAATGCCTAAAAACGTCACCAAACCAAAAGGCCTAGAAAAGAAAAGGTAATCGGTAACCACTCATGGAAAACATGATCCATGGTCCTTACAGCGATCCAATTTTTATTTTTAATTCTGTTTGTTCGTTTAACCGATTAAACCGAATGTATATTTAAATTTATTATTTTTATTAATACTATTTAATGTTGAATTTGGTTTTTAATTGTTTGAATTCCGAATTCGGCTTAGTTCGGTTTTCAAAAAAAAATCAAAAACCGATTATAATGAAAAACCGTAAACCGAACCATTGAACACCACTACCTATAAGCCACCACGAATAAACTAGTGAAGCCATCAAACTATCAATAAACCAAGGATCCTAAGCAATATAACAAATTATTAATAACTACATTTTTGTCTAAACATTAATCAAAATCAAGCTCGTTTATATTATAGTCAGGTTAACTATGATATATTTTTACTTATCTACGTTTTGGCATAAATATTAATCAAAACTCAGTCCTTCTATGTTTCTGGTCGAGTTACTTATGATATGTTTTTGCTCTTTTTAAATGTGATTACATGTTTTGTAATTAAAAATTTTACGACACGATCTTTTTACCATATTTCAGTTCTCATTTTTCTTAACATTTATTTACAACGACATAACTTATTCAGGATTTTCAAATGTATTGTTGTAACATGCTTTTAAAGTATAAAGTCTATATCCTATATCATATTAAATTTGATTTTCACAGTAAATTTTCTTTTTTTTTAGTTTTTAAAAAAATGCATATAATAGTTGGTTATATCGACTGATGATGACATATTGTTCGTGAAGAATGAGGCCAAGATCGACGCCAACTGAATAATATCTTACCTTTATATAGTATCTAATTCGATACATCTCTCTTTTATGTATCTAAGACGCAATATGCGTGATGAAATTCGTAAAGATGAGATTTTGATTAGATGGCAGAATGATGTTTATACGGAGTAATTAAAACTCTAACATTCCAGCAACATGAAGAGCTTGAACCCACTCTCGCTTTACAATGGTTAAAATGTTTCTACAACTGATTTTTAAAATAAAATTAATAATAAATAATACGAAATTGGGCGACTTATGTTGTTCCACGTCTCTCTCCTTTAATTTTGATCTGATCATATGAAATCAAATCAAACCACGAGTTGTTCGGTGGCAGAATGGCGACGGTGACGGCGACGGCGACGCTGTTATCCAGCAATTTACGGCAAGCTGCTTTGAAGAGTCAGGTTTTGTTGAGAAGAAGTGAAACAGTTGGATTCAATCGTAAAGCATGGGAGTTGCGAAAAACGGATGGTATCACATCTGTAACATGCCCTGCCTCTCGCCGGAGTTACTCCGCCAGTGATTCGGAATTGGATGATAACACGCGGAGGATCCTACAGTCTGTATTGTGGGCCGCCGAGGGAGTATATATCATATGGCTCTTCTTGCTTCCCTATGCCCCTGTATGTATGTATGTATGTATGTATGTATGTATGTATGTATGTATGTATGTATGTATGTATGTATGTATGTATGTATGTATGTATGTATGTATGTATGTATGTATGTATGTATGTATGTATGTATGTATGTATGTATGTATGTATGTATGTACTTACTTTGCTTTCGATTTATGAGAGAGTTGTGTATTTTTACTTTCCTTGCAGGGAGATCCAGTTTGGGCTATAACCTCAGATACAATCAATTCCCTTGTTGGCCTTTCTCTTAATTTCTTCTTCATTCTACCACTTACCAATTCAGGTAGTTTAATAAACATGTAACTTTAAATCCTATCTATTTTGAAAACAAACACTTGGTACATGTTAAAATGTACTAAAATTAATTTGATTATTCAAAACCCTATTTTATTATTAAATTTTAATTGACCACGTTTCTAGATTTAGTTTTTCACACCTGAGTTTTCATATGATACAAACTGTGTGTGTGTCTGTATATATATATTTGGCATTGAGTTGATTCTTGGCAGAGAAGCTGGAATTCATCTGCTGATTGATGCTCCTGTGCTTCACCCTGTAAGAATTTTTAATCCCAACTACTAATTTCCATATAAATCTGTTTATTATTATTATTATTATATGACAACAAGTTATGCTGCTTTTTCCCAGATGTCTGAAGGATTGTTTAATTTTGTTATCGGGTGGACGTTAATGTTTGCTCCTTTGCTGTTCACTGATCGCAACAGAGACAGATATAAGGGATCACTTGATGTCTTGTGGGGCTTTCAGATGTTTCTTACCAACAGTAAGTAACTTGTATACATAACTTGGATGTCATCCTGTTTTACTAATTTTTTCGCTTATAACATGCAGCATTCTTAATACCTTACATGGCTATTCGATTAAATAAGCCAGACCACCCTGACTACACTCCAAAAAAGCTTCCCAGCTTGGGTCAATTATGGTGAATGGTGCACCTGTTGTTGGACTCATTGGTGGAGCTGCTTGTTTTGTATCAATACTCTGGGCCTTTTTTGGGCGGTTAGACCAGAATTTTGGGAGCATCGCAGACAGATGGGAATTCTTGGTGAGCTATCTTGGATCAGAAAGGCTTGCTTATGCTTTCATATGGGATATATGTCTCTACATGGTTTTTCAGCCGTGGTTGATTGGAGAAAACCTTCAAAATGTCAAGGAAAGGAAGGTGAATTTAGTCAAGTACCTGAGATTTGTGCCTGTTCTTGGGTTAGTTGCTTATCTTCTTTGCTTGGATGTTGATGAAGAGGTCTAACTGGCGTTAATGATCAACAAGATCTTTATAAACCTCATTTCATTTTTTATACAGTTTGCAATGTTGTTTTATTAACAACTCATGGATCATAAAAGAAATTTCTTTATACATCTACTTCAGCAATTCTACTGGAGATAATTTTAATTGTCAAAGTATAAGAAAATGACAGATGATGCCGTATGCCCTGTTCCAAGAAGGTCGAAGACAACAACTATGCTGACTATTAATTAATGTTGGCTGTTTGTTTAGTAATCTGAAACATGTTTCTTTATTAATTCTTTTCATTTGTAAGTTGTTAATGTTATGATGGTCTATATGGAATTTCCTATAGTCAGAAACCTAAAAACTTCAGTTTATATATTTATACAATTGATTAGTTTGCTATAGGCGTTTTAAAAAAACAAGGTTGTTGTGTTGTGTCTGAATTCGCAAGCCAATTATTTTTTAAATCAAGAGAGTTTCCGCAAGATTGATGCAAATACACAGTTCATTGTGATACCATCAAACACTTGTTGCTTTATCTTCTGATATATGGTAGTTCATTAATTAATTCTTCTCATTCCTCTTTTTTTTCCCAACATTTGTTCAGAAGACTCGTGCGTTATTTCTACAAGCTCTTAGGTTTATGGTGTCATCTGCCAGTTGTTCTTTCATTCCTTCTTTCGTGTTCTTTGCTGCCTTCACTCTAATTTCTCATCCACTGTCTACATCTGCGATTGAGTGGTGTTTCTCCACTTTCAGGTTATTTTTTTACATCCTATTGTTCTTCCCTTGCTTTGTTCGTTGACGTAATTTCTATCCACAATGTGTGCAATTACACTTTTCTTAAACTCATTTTTATGCAACCTTCAACACTTCATGGCTAGGTTTGGTTTGCTAATGGAGTTGTTTACTGTTGATTAATTTTGTGCACCCACCAACTGTTTGTTAAAATGTCGGCAGGAAGAAACAACTCAACTTGTCCATACTTGCGGAGGATGAGTTCCCATACAAAACAGGGTCTCAAAAAGTTAGTTGCATGATCCCTCATGCATAACACAAATCTAAATCATGTGTTTATAGAGGGTAACCCAATTAATAAAACCCTAAAACAATCCTCAAGACCACTACAAGTTTAATGAGACTACATGGGTCGGCCAGCCACCAGACTCGTGACAGACCTAAATTACCAACATTTAACAATTCAAGTAGCAATAAAGTTATCATGACTTTATAATCCTATAATGAAAAGCATACATTGCGTCGATCAAAGCCCACAAATAACTAATAAGTGGTGGCTTATCACAATTTACAACATCAAACACCCTATCTAAGTCCCACTAGCAGCTTCTAAACTAAGCAAGTATACATCAAATATTCAGTCCTTTGGGCGCGCTAACCACAACGAACTCAATGCACGAAGACGTGACGTGTAATCACTGATGACGAGAAGCGCCCTTGCAGCCTGCCTGGTTGTCAGTATCCGGTGCAATTGTTGCAACGTTTGCTGCCTCAGTAGATCAGCCTGCCAAGACACAACTAACCAATATTTTTTACATGTTCTTTTTATTTTTAAAAAAAACACGAGGGCTAGATTTTACCTGATGAAGGAAGTTTTCAAGTGTGGTAAGCTTGCTCATGGCTATAGCCATCTGACCCATGTAATCGGCTACATTACCTGAGCTGGTGAAACCCACAGAGAGTGTGTCAACAAGTGATTGTTGCAAAGCTTCCATCCCTTGAGATAGAGCATCTTCTGCTTGTTGTGATGACTGCTGCAAATTGCATATCCCCATCAGCTGTTGATCCGTCAAAGGCTCCAGATGGTTCCCGAGTATCTAAAAAACACAAACCATCAATGGCAATGGTATGTACTGTAAGGAGTCAAAGTTTTGGTCAAACCTTGAGAAGCTCGGAAGAACGAAAGCCACCAATCCACATGAAGCAGCGTTCAGCTGGTGACTTCCACATGCCCGAAAGCATGTGAAATACATCAGATTTTGCAGCTATGCTTTTAAGACGGAATATTTCATCGTAATGTAACATAACCGCTTCAACTAGAAGACGAAGTTCATTATCAGGAACATGAGCGTTTACTGCGGACCGTACATCATTAATTAGCCTTTGATGGTCGTCTAACCATCGTGCATAATCCATGTCAAATGCTAAAGCTCCTGTGTTGGTAAGTTTTAACATTTCTTAAGGCACAAAATATATAATAAGACGGATTAAACAAGTATTTTATATGCCTGCGGTCGACTAAAATGTAATAGCTTAGGAAGTTTCAGCATGTTGCTCAGCTGCAATTTTTACGCGATAAAGAGTCCCAAAATCAAAAGTTATTGTTTAACCGATAACTTGACATGTAAAACTTTCATGGCAAGTAAATTGCAGTACCGTTTCCAGCAACCAAATTACTCTGATCTCCAGAAACTCCACCACCAACAAACATACCCTACAAAATTACAACAGAATAAAATTCATTTCTTTTGAGATTTGTATATATATTTTTTGAACAGCAATTTGAATCCACATCCAACAGGAGGAAATCCAACATAGGTGAGAAAACTCACTAGCCCAGCATGGAAACCTATTTTGTCCATGCAAGGACTTAACCCGTGACCTCCCCAATGTTAAGTCCCGGGGTAACTTCTCTCAACCACTTGTATTTTTAGATACACATAATTTATGAGCACCTGCTGCTGTGCTCGTTTAAGCTCCTGCTCAAGCTGCGTAAGCTTGAGGCGACTGTTTTCCAGCTGCTGAACATACGCCTGCATTTATTTAATAAAGGGATTCACTTGAAGCAAATGCAAATCATGAAATAATTAAGACGGTGCAAAATGAAAAAAACAATAACCATACTTTCTTCCTCAATCGACTTTTCCTAGCAGCTTCTCGATTCTGAGCCAGCCTTCGAAGTACCTGATCGGGAAAACACACTAAACTTTACATTGAATGTTGTTTGACTAAAATTACGTCATTCAGAAACCTTCACCTTCTGGTCTCCAATCTTTCCCATTGATGAAACTTGAGCCCCATTATGAACACTGTTTAACTACAGAAAAAACATTAATTCAAAAATCTTCATCACATGGTTCAAAAGATGAAAGAAAAGATATTGGAGATGGTTTACAAACAAAGACCTGATTTTTATCATCAGTGTCAATATCAGTGGAACTGTCAGTTTGTTGGCTGTTATCTGCAGTGGCAGACTCTCCCCAGTTGTCAAAATGCCCTTTCCCCATACCACCGCCATCTGCCACCATCGCCTTCTGCTGCTGCATCATCAACTGCCCGGTCGTGTGGTCAATTGAACTCATATCTATACTTGATACAAAGTTCTAAGAAAACCAACAAACCCAAATGAATTTTTCAATCACTCATGATATATACCCATGTTTAAATAATTACCATGTGATGTTGGCGAGACTGCAAGCTATTCGAAAAAACAGCTGCATTCCCTGCTTGTAAGTCACTATATAACGAACCTACCAAACCCCAAAACAAGTTCAAAGTTTGATATGATATATATATTTTATATTTATATATACAGAGGGAGAGAGAGAACATATATATATGTATACTTGTGCTTAAATCAACAGCATCCTCATGGTGGAAGGCAGGTGCGTGTTGAAGGTCTCCAAGATCCGCAAAACGCGCATCAGTTCTTCCATTTTCATTCGCTCTGTTGCTTTTATTTATCATCCATGACCCACCAATCATCGATTAAAAAAAAAAAAAAAACACAGGGAAGGGTATACATATAAGTAGAGAATATGTAGGTACCTCCTAATGTAGAATTGTGAATGACAATACAAGTCTGAAGCTGAAAGGGGGTGAGCTGAGCTTTGCATTTGGTCTTCAATGGCGGAAGCTGTAAAATTGGTGATCTTTTTATTACTGGCATGAGAAGATAGCGAATCAGTACGGTAGCCTTTTCCCAAAAATAATAAATAAATAATAAATAATAAATAATAATAGTCGTAGTGTTGATAGTGATTCTTTTGTCATTATTGCTCTCTTTCCCCCAAGTTTGAGCATTTTAGTCTCCCGATACGCCACCAGTCGTCCCAATATACGCACCTTCTTTTCAAGGCCGCGCGTGACCCATATAATCAAGTTTTTTCAAGCTAACCATTTGAGTGCATCTAAATTATTAAACGCTGAATAGTTAACAATATTTAAACTATTAAGTGCTGAAGTAATTAAGATCGGTTGGTTGTACGTCTGAATAAAAACTAAAAAAAACTTTTTTTTATTAAAAAACCCTAGCCCCCGTCGCCGTCCATCTCCTCTCATCTCAACTCCAGCCGGTCGCCGCTCGTTTCAACCCCAACCCATGTCTCCGCTCGTTTCAACCCCAATCGTTCGAGGTTCGAACCCTAAAACCAGAACAATGGAGAACAGCAGAGAACCCCTACCCCATCGGCCCATCGTTCGAGGTTCGAACCCTAAAACCAGAACAATGGAGAACGGCGGAGAACCCCAGCCCCATCATTCGAGGTTCGCAACCCCTTCGATCTTCGGTTACATATCGCAGCCCTTTGATTCAGCCCTTTTGTGCGGCGGTGTAGCGATGAAGGTGGAGAACGGTGGAGAACAACAGCTGTGACGGGGGTGGAACCCATTCAGGCGGTGGTGGTGGCCATTCAGACATTCCCAGCCTCTTCTCTTTCTCATTCTTATTCAGAGTCTGTCTCAAGTCTGAACCATTCAGACATTAGTTCAGACATTAGAACCCATTCAAATGAATTTTTTCCCCAAACAAAAAGTCTGAATATGAACTATTTAGATTTAGACTCATTCAGATACAAACAAACAACCCCTAAGTTACGAGGTCCTTCAAATAATTGGATTGTATAATGCTTTAGTTTGGGTTTTTCTAAGGGTGAAAAAAACCGAAAATACTGAACTAAAACCGAAATTTTCAGTTCAGTTTCGGTTTTTCATATTTTAAAAATTGAAATAATTTGTAATGTTATTTAATATATATATATATATATATATATATATATAGGGTTTGAATACTTTGAAAACTCGATCTTAAAGAGAAAACCCTTTAACCCTGTGTGAACCGTTATATCAAACTTTTATTAGATTTTAATTAATTAAACATAAATAACTTATGATTGATAATTAAAATTGAATATTTAATTTAGGGTTTTGAAAGTAAAATACCAATTTTACTCTTTTAAGGAGTAAATTAGACTTTTTTTAATTTTTTCTCTCTCTCATCTATCCTCCTTTCATTTTTTTTATTTTCTTCTCTTTCATCTCCTTTCTTTCCTCTCTCCTCTCTCATCTCTATTTGTTCTTTTTATATTTGATATTAACTAAAAAATATATTTTATAAAATGTCAAAAAAACGAACAAAATGTATAATTTTCATACAAAATAAAAAAAATTATAACTTATTTTTTTCAAGAAACAAAAAATTTAGACGCGTGTAAAAAAAGTACACAATGTATCAAGCATAATTTATACTACACAAACACAAGTATTACATATTCTCAAACGCAATAAACACTACACACGTTTATTTTTTACATATAAAACAAATATTGCATATGTGTAATTATACACAAGCACATCAAATTAACCAAAAACAAAAAAACTACACGTGTAATTTTATACAAATAACATATATGATATTAAAAAAACACATTTATCTAAGTTCAAACATTTATTATACAATAAACATATATCATCTAAAAAACTATAACTGAAAAAAAGTACACATATGTATACTAAAAACATACAACTTTTAATACACGAAGTACAACTGGTTCAAAATGGGTCTTTTTTTACACACGTGTAAATTTTTTGTTTCTTGAAAAAAAAAGTTTCAAGTTTTTTTATTTTGGTTGAAAATTATATATTTTGATCAAAGTTGTAGAAATCGTTAGGCGCTAGTCGGGCGGTGGGGTGGGGACTAGGGATTAATCGGCCAACTAATCGGCCTAATCGGATAGTCGGGCTTAGTCGGCCTTAGAGGACTAGCAATTAATCGATCTAGTCGGGGATTTTTACAACCATGATTTTGATCGTTTTTTGACATTTTAAAAATATATTTTTTAATTTTTAGTTAATATCAAATATAATGAGGAAAAAAAGAGAAAAAAGAGAAAAAAGAGGAGAGAAAAGAGAGAGACGAGAGAGAAAAGACTGAAAAGTTGAAAGAGAAAGTAAGAAAAATGTTATTATATATGAATAGAGAAAAGACCAAAATTACCCATTTGATTTAAATTAATCAAAAAGTATATAAGTTTGATCTAACAGTTGATAGATGGTTTAAGAATTTTCTCTTTAAGATCGGGTTTTCATTTTATTCAAATTATATATATATATATATATATATATATATATAGGGAAAGATATAAAAAATAACCCTTATCTTTTGCTACAACTACATAACTCATTTCAACCAATCATAAACTTACACATAAACTTTTCATTAAAATATAAAAAAGGGCATTATAGTCATTTTATCTTTATAAGTCTCTCCCTCTTTTTTAAACATTAATAACTTTTTATAATATATTATTTTTTTAAAAAAATTGCACCATTATATTCGTCTCATTTTTCTCTTTAATTCCGTTATAGTCTCGACTAATTTTTTTTACTTTTTTTAGATGCCATATATTTACATCATTGTAACGAACTTAAATATAACAAATTTATTTTAAATTTTTTTAAAAATGATAATTTATCGTGATGTAATTTACATTGACGTAATTTATCGTGATGTAATTTACATCGACGTAAAATTTGGTTTCGGTTTTTTTCGGTTAATTTGGTTCCGGTTCGGTTTTTTCGGTTAATTCGGTTTCGGTTCGGTTTTTTTTTTTTTTGCTTTTTGCTCATCCCTAATTTGTAACGAGCCTAAATACAACAAATTAGTTTGAATTGTTTTCGAACAATAATAAATTACATCACTATAATTATCATTGTTAGAGAAAAAAATCAAAATAATATGTTACATTACATCACTGTAATTTATCATTGTAATTATCATTGTTAGAGAAAAAATAAAATAATGTGTTATATTAATTACATCACTGTAATGTATCATTGTTAGAAAAAAATTCAAAATAATGTGTTATATTTATGCTCGTTATATCGATGTTAATAATGGGCAATGAGAAAAAAAATTAAAAAAACTAGTCAACATTATAACGGGAATTAAAGAGAAAATTACATCACTGTAAATAATGTGTTACGTCACCGTTAATTAAGTCTTAGTAAATTACTTTATTTTGTGTTACATTACTGTAATTTATCATTATTGGAAAAAATTTCTAATTAATTTGCTATCGTTAAGCTCGTTACAATGATGTAAATACATGACATCAAAAAAATAAAAAAAAAAACTAGTCGAGACTATAACGAAATTAAAGAGAAAAATGAGACGAGTATAATGGTGCAATTTTTTTTAAAAAATAATATAGTATAAAAAAGTTATGAACGTTTAAAAAAAAGGGGGGTAAACTTTACATAAATGAAAAATGTCCTAAATACCCTTCATAATAAAGACAAAAGAATTGACACGTGGTACGATCCTACACACTTACCTTTTTCAAGTAACCATTGGATGATAGTTAATGAGTTGTAACAAAAGATGAGAGTTATAAAAAATTCCATCCCCTATATATATGCTGCTATTTTTATACTTATTTAACGAGATAAAAACAAACAAAAAGACAAAAGGTCTATCATTGGAGATAATAAAGATTTGGATTATAACAAAAAGTCTATCGTTGGAGATAATAAATATTTGGATTATATGAACTCTACTATTTTAAATGGTGCAGGTCGGGATTATTACATATTTAGTTTTATTTTGATTAGTTGGTGTTCGAACAATTAATTTATAAATTATCTATTGTTAAACATGATTGTATTTTCAATATTGGGTGTGAGAAAAAAAAACTAAAAAATGTAAAAAACCGAAAACCGAACCGAAACGACAAAAAAAAATAAAAACTGAAAACCAAATGGTTTCTAACAGCTAAAAATCGATTATGTTGGTTTCGGTTTTAGTCAAAAACCGAACCTAACCAATCATACCCTTAGGTTTTTCCATAACACACCATGTCATCTGACAATCTAGTCTTCCACCATAGTTCGATCGACAACCACGACATGTCCACATTATCTCCACCACCACCTCAGCCTCCACCAATCCACTATTCTTAAACCCTACTTATGGTTATTACTAAGATTTTACGAGGTATGATTTATATATATAACAATCTTGTAAATTATGTTATATTATAATGTAAATCAATGGTCCATTAAAAAAATGTATTTACGTGTAAAGTATTTTAGTTATTTTAATTTTTACCTAAAATTAATAAATTTTTTGAACAAGAATTTTAGCTTAAAACTTCAAACTCGTTGCAAAAGTGAAACCAGAGACGCCTGACATGCAACATTATACATCTCTCTTTTTAGTTTACTGAAATCACACTAAAACGAAAGGCTCAATGGCTCGCATGAACGAGAGAACGGCGTGGTCTAATCTTAAAGTAAAAAAAAAAAAGAGTAAATTACGGTTTTGGTCCCTGTGGTTTATGTGTTTTAACTATTTCGACCCAAAATAAAATCTTTTATCAATTCAGCCCCTGTGGTTTAGATAATTATCGGTTTTGGCCCCTCAAACTTATTTATTATAACGGTTTTGGCCCAAAGTCTAACTATGGTTGGGGGCCAAAAATGTTAGTTTGTCTAAATCACAGGGGCTAAATTGATAAAATATTTTATTTTGGGCCAAAATAGTTAAAACAAACAAACCACAGGGGCCAAAATCGTAATTTACTCAAAAAAAAAAAAGGAAAAAAAGAAAAGAAAAAAAGGTAGTAAGCGTGTGGTTGGCGCGTGAGAGTGTTGTTTAAGGTGCACCTACGTCTGTATGTTGATATGGTAGGCTTGGTAACTTGCAGCAGGTAAGACCTTTCTCTCCATTCAAAGTGTTATCATCCCATTCATAAAGGATTTTAACTTTTTTTTTTAAATATATATACACATATTGACTTTAACTAAAAACTACGTGTTATACGTGGTGCACGCATATAATGTATATGTGTGTGGATCTTTAACGGGTAAAAGTAAAAGTGCATTAATTTTAACATTATTTTAATTATTATGTGAAAATAACGTTAAAATCGTTGGAATGATCAACTTCAAACGATAACTTTGAGCTTGGGACTCTTTTGGAGCAGCCCCTCTATCCCAATTGGGATAAGAATAAGGTTTGTATCTATCCTTTCTCCAGACCCTACTGAAAAGTGGAAATATACTGGGTAAGGTTGTTGGTTATTATTAGACTTTAACTCTCTTTTATTTTCCTACGGATGTTTCACGTTATTTACACGTCTAGTTTTTATTTTAGTATCTCACAGATCATATATATCTTGTAAGGTCTATACAAGGTGTATAGTCCTCTCTAAAAGATAATAATTCGACAATGAGTTGTCATGTATACTCTAGGGCTGTCCAAAAAGCTCGAAGCTCGGATTCGGCTCGTAGTTCGTTTCGGAAAAAGCTCGGATAAAGCTTGGCTCGGATAAAGCTCGTTTGTAACCGAGTCGAACCGAGCCATCTCATTTTATAATCAAGCCAAGTCCGAGTCAAGGCTGGCTCGACTCGTAGCTCGCTCGTTGCTCGACTCGTTTGTATAACGTGCTATACTAAAATATAAAATTATAGGGTTACTTTCAATAATAAATATACTTTAGTATTATTTTGTAAGTATGATAAAAAAGAAAAAATAAAAAAATAAAAGAAAATATGATATAAATATGGAATGAATCTCAATTATCACGTGTTTCACTAATCCCTCGTTCCTAAATCATATTCTTAATTCTTAATTCTCAATTCTACATATTCATGTTTCTTTACTCTTACTTCTCAAACCATAATTCCCAAATATGTTGGAGCCACAGTCCTCACACAAGACGTTTCACGCGCGGTTACAGCTATATGACGGTTGGTCTCAGTCACATGCAGGTCGGATATAACACGGTCACAGCCAGACATTTCTCGCATGTGGACTTTGTAGAAGTCAGAACTCAATGGAGAAAACGAGCCAAGTTGAGGTGAATGCGATTCAAATATTAAATTTGTTATGTAAAAACCGAGTCAAAAACGAGCCGAGTCCGAGCCGAGATTTCAGGCTCGGTTTAAAAACGAGCCGAGTCCGAGCTGACCCTGGCTCAGCTCGGCTCGGCTCGGCTCGGCTCGTGAACACCCCTAGTATACTCCATGTAAAGGACCCATACGGCCATACAACGCCTATAGCTCTATATGTGACACATATGAGTTCAATCATTGATACTTACAAATTATGGCAACCAATTATTAGACATATAAATGAATCAAACGAACACGAACATGTCATGTTCCTGTTCGTTTGTTTAACTTTAACCGAACAAACGATCGAACACGAACATTGAAACAAACGAGGGTTTCTTGTTCGTGCTCATTAATGTTCGTCCGTTAATAGTATAAATGAACAGTTGATGAACATATATGAACATATATGAACATAAGTAAACGCATATGAATTTAACTGAACAAACATAAACGAACATAATTAAAGAACGCAAAGACATACATGATTGAATATGTATAGTTAAACAAACATGTAGATTTTAAACTTGTATTGATATTAGCCTATTTCAATCTATACATTCTAAAATTTGGGTAAAATAAAAATGCCACAAACATGTTAGTTTATAATAAAGATGAATATATCACTGATTTTATTAAAATAAATGAATTTATTTATCATTAAAAATAAACGAGCGAACCTAAATGAACGAACATAAACAAACTTTCACAAACATAAATGAACGAACGGGATGTTTGTTCATGTTCGTTCATTTAGTTAAATGAACAAAAAATTAGCGAACATGAAGGAACTTTTTATTGAACAATCAATGAATGATTCATTAAACATTTGGTTCATTTACATGCATACTAGTTATTACCAATATGCGTCTCATAGAGGCATATGCGATGCGTACAAAGGGTATAGAGAGTAGGAGGTGGGTGTGGGAATAACAATGTCTATCTCTTAAGGCTTTATATCACAGTGTCAACACTTATCTACACTTTGATGCATGAAATCGTGGCAAAATACGGGATAATGGAAGAAGAATCCAGTAAGTAAACAATTAAGTATGTATGATGGATGGACACTTGAAAGGGGGACAAAAGAACCAAAACTGGGACTGACAACCCAAACTGGAACCGATTCTATCCGAATCGATAAGTACAAGTGGTTTCATTTTTACCCTGTCAAAACAAAAATTGAAACCAATCATAAACCGATAAAACCCGGTCAACCCGAACCAAACATAAACCGGTTCTTGACTTGTTAACCAAAACGAAAACTTGTTTGAAACCAAAACCAATTTTAAAAGAAACAAGCCCCTTTGTCCACCTCTAAATATATCCAACTACGTTAAATCCTTTCTCCATTTTTCTTTTGTGGGCAATTTAATATAAAAAGATATTTTTTTTTTATTTTTAAAATTAGTTTACACATATTTTGATTTAATATTTATTAATTTGATTTCTTTGTTTTAGCTTCAAAATTGAGTTTTGATTTACGAATATAATTTCTTTATTTGATTTAGTTTCAAAATTGAGTTTTGATTTATTTATACTTTACGAATGAAATTTGTTTATTATTTTAATTAAATATTTGCTTATTTATGTATGGGTGAAACGATAGATACAAGCAATAAATTTCTAGATGGATAATCTTGTATTTACTTTTCTTGAATTTGATATTTTCTAAATTTTAGAGAAATAAGACAAATTTTATTGATGTTTTTTAGTCAAAGTTTATTTAATTATATTTAATGCACTAGAGTAAGATATGATTGAAAAATAGAGTAGTGTATAATTACAAATGCCTTTTAGTTTTATGTTGCATCGAATACCCTGGCAAAATTCATTGTCATGTCTTTATCAATATCTGCAAAGCATTTTGGAATGCAAATATAAAACTATCTCCCATTAGAAAAATTGAGAACCAAATAAATATGTAAACTATTTCTCATATTTAGGTTTGAACCCATGATCTCATTGAGATGCAGATTCTCCTTAGCGGCAGGAAGCCTTTTGATCCTATTATATTGTAGCAAAAACTCAATTTCAATTCCAATACCATCAGGTAAGAATACCTTCATTCCGTCATTTGATTCATCTAAAAGTTGAAAGACCAGAAAACATGTCTTTCTTAATCTTGTTCCATCCCTTGGAAAAATAGTAATCACCATCGACAAATTTCCTAAAATTTACAGTCCCTTTATAAACTTCACTTGAGATTTAGTAAAGGTGATTAGGGAATTTTGTTGTTAAAATTCCGATTCACAAATTTAAATGGCAGTTTCGTTCTGCAAAAAATAATAACTTACAATATTCATAAGATTACGTTGAAATGCAAATATAAAATTACAATAAAACATAGCAATTGAAGTTGCAGATTAAGTAGCAGGCATATTAGATCATGGTGTGAGTCAGTGTGTGACCAATGTTTAAAGGAAGGATTCACATGAAAAGAGATAATGTTGTCATTGCATCATAAATTTCCAAATCAGCTACAAAATACTACTCGTGTCATTCTCCACCTCATAAGGAAGAAGCAACATGTATTTAACTGGTAGATATCTCGCGCGTTGCGGCGGGTATTTTGCCATGATTTTAAATATCAGAATGCAGACATGATCCCGTATATTAAGACGCAAATATAAAAAAAATGCCATAAATTTTGTCACTCCGACGTAAAATTCTAAGGTATAGCCGCCGTAAACGTGAATGCTATAAAAAAAACCGGCCGCAACGACTGTTAATCAGCAACAAAACAATAAATCAAGCTTTACTCCTATGTAATATGGACTCAAATAGGGGCGTTCAAAAAAATCCAAAATCCGAAATTTGAATCGTATCCGAAACTCGAAAAAACTGGTCCGAATTAAAGATTCGGATATTCGGATAGATTTGGATCAGATATCCGTTTTCCGAATTCGGATCGGATATCGGATATACAAAAACTTGTTTATTCGGATCGGATATCCGAATTCAATCCGAATAAACCCTGTTTATTCGGGTTGTTCGGATTATTCGGATGAAAAAAATAAGTTTATTCGGGTTTTTAGGGTTATTCAGATAGATTCGGATCGGATTGAAAATTTTTGAATTCGGGTCGGGTTTTGGATTGGGTCTTAAAGTTTTTAAATCCGAATAAACCGTTATCCGACCCGATGAACACCCCTAGACCCAAACTTAAGCATACAATGTTATAATTTATAAGAAAAACGTTATGATCATGACCAAAATGATATAAACGATACAAAAGGTCGATAATATACGAACATGGTATATGCTTGTGGATAACGCGCAAAATATTTCTGACCGTTTGGATTCGAAGTTTACATACATTTGTGAGGTAATTATGATCAAATTAATATATTATATCTATTATGCAATAATATAATGATGTGTTAAAAACATGTGTAATTTAAAATTATATGTGTAAAGTAAGATTATTATTATTATTATTTAAATAATATGATTTAATTATCTGAGCCCACATAGGAAAAATAAAAAGAAAAGGGCTAAAAGAAGAATTGAACATGAGGCAAATAAATAAGCTCATAAAACCTTTACCAGCCTATCTAGCCGTAAAAAAAGTATTATCACTGTAAAGGGAAAATCAATCAATCAACGTACTCAGTATATCCCGCTATTAGCATGCTAAGGCAGGGTCTGAAGAGGGTGAGATGTAGACAGCCTTACCCCTACCCCGTAGGGGTAGAGAGGCTGCTTCCAGTGAGACCCTCGGCTCATGATGCTTGATCAACCGTCCGAAACGATTTTAACGTTATTTTCACTGAATAAGTAAAATAACGTTAAAATTAGTGCAATTTTACTTTTGTCCCTCAAGAGCTGTCGACACATATATACATTATATGTGCGCACCGCTAACGGGGCGTTATCACTGTAAAGGGAAAGAAAAAAAAATTAAAATGTTGTTTTCAATGGGTCTCGAACGTCCGACCTTCCTTCTTGTCTCCTTGAGACTTAACCACCATGACAGTATTTCATATGATGCTATAATGTGAATATTATATATAGTTATTTACTTATTTTTATTATATATTTGGTTCTTTGAACGGTACCAAATTAATATATATATTAAAATGCAACCTAAATAAATAGTATACATATTAATATTATATTGAAATAGTGTGTGTATATATTGAAAAAATACGGTTCTTTCTAGGGTTTCGGTGGTGTTCGGAGATGGCTACAATGATTTATTTGTTCTCATTGAAAATCGATGTTTGCTTAGAAATTTGTGTTTTTTTTTTTTAATTCAACCAATTGGTTGCCGGTGAGAAGGATTTTATGAGTATTTTTTCTATTATTTTCATATTAATATTATATTGAAATATATATTATTAAATAGTATGAACAATGAATATATATAGTGAAAAAATGTGGTTCTTTATAAGGTTTCGGTGGTGTTCGGAGAAGGTTACGATGATTTATTTGTTCTCATTGAAAATTGATGTTTGCTTAGAAATATATATATATATTTAATTCAACCAATTGGTTACCGGTGAGAAGGATTTTGTGAGTATTTTTTTCTATTATTTTCGTAACATATTTGTATGGATTTTGTATGATTTTATGTTTTAACGGAAAATTAGAATATAGTTTGTGATAAGAGATTTGATATTGGTATTTAACTTATAGTTCTGCAAATGATATATAATACCCATTATCAGGAATGCATTGCGATAACCCGCCGCAACGCGCGGCGGGGAAAACCCTAGTTTAATATTATTATTGTTCCATCAGTTTATATATGGTAGTGTCTTTTATAATATACACAACAAAACAATATAGGAATTAAAAAAAAAAAAGCAATTGAATGTGTATAGAAAAGATTATTACAGCAAAAGTCCAAGGCACGCTTTAAACAAAGATGGAAGCCTTGTACTTGAATACATATCAATGATATTCTGTTAAAAAATAATAAAAATATTAAATCCAGATGTCAAGGAAAATATGATGATAATAATTACATAATGTTCAAATAAATTTTAAGGCTATCTGTATTCAGCAAATCCAAGTAACTCTCCGTAAGCGTTACTGTGACAACTAGTACCGAACCGTCCGGCAAGTCCGTATGGTGTGTGTACCTTCACCATTTACTGTGTGTAAATACAGTGCGTAAATAGTCGTACGATAACAGAACTCAGAAAACAAACCACCGTTGTATGTGTTTAAGTGAAAACTTAAATACGGTAAATACAACAACTCAAGAGAAACAGCAGTGTACAAACGGGTAACAAAAACAAATCGGTTGCGATCTGATATCCATAGATGACAGGAATCAGATGGCCGACAAATCAGTTGGAAAGCAGCACGATAACAGGATGTTTAGTTGAGTTCGACAGTGAGGAAACACAATTCAAACGTAATTTACAGTGTCGTTTTAGAATAACGAACTGACAGTGTGTTTGAGTGGGTGACGATTCACACAAACATATCTGTGAGTTTAACGTTCTGAAACGATAACTGATAACTAGAAAACCAAATCAGAAAGTGAAACTTACAATCGTGTTCGTACAGTTAGCGCTCTGTACGAAGACGCGCGTAAGTAACACGATCTGACGAAACGGAAACGAAACACGAAACGAACGATAATAAATTTAATAAAATCAAATAATTAACATTTTACAATTTTGAAACTCATCAAATAATTAAAATTATCTTTCTTTAACTTATTACGAATTAATTACGCGTAAAAATCCGGATACGCGACGAAACCGCGAACCAAGCGACCGAAACGGACCCGGACACCACACGTAATATAAATACTTTATATGAGAGTAATTTTCTCATTTTTCACAACCTACACTCTCTCTCTAGCCAATTTCCGGCCACCACCTCTTCACCACCAAAAACCACCTTCAAACACGCGTATCTCACTCGTTTGTGGACGGATTTGGGTGTTCTTGGTGTCCACGCGTAGCCCTCATCAAGCTCTACCAGAAAGTACAGTGGATCTGAAGCTTTGGCCACTCAAAATTGAGGTATGATGCAATAAAGAACACGAAAAAGAGGGTTTCTTGCTTTGTTCGACCCTCACACCCACCACCGGTTTAAAACCCATATACACACACACTTTGCATGTATGGGAGCTGAACTTCGCACCACAGAACCATGGAAACAACATAACAGAAAGATCAAGCTGATGGTGAAGACGAGCACACATGGGTTCGTGAGATGCATTCAGTAGACGAACCCTACTCCTTGCCGGCGAACCATGTGTAGCAGCCATCAGCCGAACCCCCTGCGCCTTGGCCGGACACTTTCTGATGGCCGAACCCACTACCACCCCCGAACCCTACTACAACCTTGCGAGCCCAGAAACGAACCAGTTAACCTCTCGCGAACCCTCCTGTCCACATCCATTGACCGAACCCTCCACGAGTCCTGCAAACCGGCGAACCCCGTGACTGCTCACGAACCCTTGATCACGAACCTTCGTCTGTGAAGCAGGAGTGTCACGAACCCTAGAGCCATGAAGCCATCATGTGCTGAACCTCTATGCTACCACCGAACCCAAGCCATGCACGAAACCACCCAGTTAAGCGAACCTTCAGGTGGTCATGCCTTGGTCGAATCTGTTGAGAGCTACGAACCATCCTCTCTAGCCGAACCTTGGTCCCAACTAAACCAAGGGTTCGCTGTAAATGGTTTCAACTCTATTTCCTTTAGTTGGCCCAACTTGGACACTGGCCCAGTTTCTTTACGTAGCCCAACAGGTTGGCCATGCATATTTAGTTCGGCCAGTTGGTTTCATGCGACCACCCTTGAAAACACGGCCAAAGGTTTTATGTGATTAGGCCCAGAACTTGCAATTCGGTCTAGGCATTTACAATTTGGCCCAATGAAACACATATTCGGCCCATGGGGGGGGTTGCCTTGGCCCAAGTAACTAGTCCACAACATCATGATTAGGCCCAAACTTCAGGCCCAACGAAATCCTAGTCGACCCACAATGAAATTATTCGGCCCACATTAATAAATTGTCTTAACACAACATAATAAACCAACCCGAACACAATTATTTCAAGATGTAGTGTACATGAGATTACATTTTAATGCAAAGATGACTTTTAAAAAGATAAATAATATTAGTTGAATGTAATTCATAAATTTAAAACATTAATTTACTATGATAATTGAAAAAGAATACAATTACAAGGAATGAACGTGTAATGTCCAGGTTTTGAGAATTCAAGAATAACCTTGGGCCGAATAAAGACTACGGCTCACTAGTGATAGCCAATGTGGGGCTAACACATACACGTACACGGACCCAATTACTCTTGACACTTATTTGTGAATTACAACATGAAATCAATATAGGACCGTGAACACAACCAATGCAATCAAGGAGCGCGTGCATTCTCATTTAAGCTAAGTCAACCATACAACATCAAGGTGAGTTCATATGCCCCTTTTCTTAATCTTAACTGATTTCAAAGCTCGGGGCTGAGAAACATGCTAAACTTTTAATTATTTAAAAGTTCATTTTAACATATTGCTTATATCATGATTTAGATAATAATTGCTTGTCTTTATTATCGTTTATCATTACATGCTTCATTGGTTGATGACATTATACATGCAATAGCTAGGATGCCATATGCTAAACCTAGAATTGTAACACTTTAACACCATAGAATAATACTCACTGTTAAGAATATATCTTACAAACGAGCATTATCCTTACACGATAGGACAATGGGGAAACCGAGGGATAACATACCAATAACAACTACATATAACCAGAATGACAATCATGATATTGTAACTTCATGATAACAAGATCATTCACACATTACTAACATAGTGTATAAGACAAGTTCTTATAACACTCCGTTAAGTTAGTAAGGACACACAACATCGAGATAACAGTTGAAACTATTACTGGTAATATCGAGGATGACATCAGGAAAATCTAATTCCAATATGTCATTCCCCGTACATGCTAGCATCATATTATAAGACTTGATCTTATAATATCATGCTTGTACTATAGTGAAACATATGAGGCTATATGAGACCAAATGAGACTAGAGAATGAGACTATAATGAGACTATATGAGGCCATGAGATTGTGACTACGTGATTAGGAAGTGATTTCTATAGGAATTTAGACAATATGAGTCTATATGAATCTATATGATGAAACTATATGAGCCTATGTGATGAGACTATATGAGACTATATGAGACTATGTGATGAGACTATATGAGACTATATGAGACTAGGTGCTGAGACTATATGAGACTATGAGATGAGACTATATGAGACTATATGAGACTATGTGATGAGACTATATGAGACTATGAGATGAGACTATATGAGACTATATGAGACTATGTGATGAGACTATATGAGACTATGTGATGAGACTATATGAGCCTATGCGATGAGACTATATGAGACTAGGTGAGACTACGCGATGAGACGAGGTGGAACCAGGGGTGAATTGAAATGGATATCCATCGTTGTATTACAGGTAGTGTCGTATGCAGTTAAGCATGTGGTGGGGTGGCGTCTGGGCTTGACCCTTTCGTATGCCCCTATATATAAGCATGCTTGACTGGATGAGACATTATCTGTACATCCAACCATGGAGAGGACATTGTGTGAAACATGGGATACAGTTATCAATTACAACTTGTGTGAACGCTGTGAACATGATTGACTTGATTCAATGGTTTTCAAATACTAAACTTATGAACTCACCAACCTAGTGTTGACTTGTTTTAAATGCATGTTTTCTCAGGTGACGGACAGGTGTAGATACATAGACGCAAGTATTAAGCTAATGGACTTTTAGAAGACCTAGCTTATTTTTGGCTTGCATACTTTTGGGATGACACAATGAATCACTTTTGCATATCTTGTACAGATACAAGATATAAACTCATTGATTCTTTTGATTAGATTTACTTAGTTAAATTATGAACACGCACTGTGTAATTTAACTTTGTAATTCTATATTATATGTCATGTTAGGATTTCTCATTATTTATCATGTGCCATGTAAACAATCTGATCATTTCGATTATCATTCAAGATATCGCGCCCCGGGAACCTTCCGCCCGACGGGAAAACCCGATCCGTTCCCGCCGGCCCGGGGTGTGACAGTTACACAAACAAATAAAACCATCATCCCTCTTAACATCCCCTCCTTCCCCTAAATGGGTGAATGCTACTTTCCCATGACGACGCTCACTCCCAACGTCAGGCATGCCGGGGTGTAGTAGGGTTCAGGCAGTCACCCCATTAAAGATTGCCTAGCAAATGTGATTTATAAGTGAATACGAAGAATGAGTTAATCAGTTAGATGATGAATAAATTGATAATGAGATGAAAGAAAAAGTAAATAGAACAACACTCACATATTCTTAATTAAGGTTTCAGTATGAAAGTTTAAATCAAGTGGCGATTAACATTCATAAGAACGTGACGAACTAAACAAACATACAACATCTTATCACTCAGATGCTCAATAAACTGATAAAAGAAGAGTAAATTGAATAACAAACAAATTAATGTTTAAATTGAAAACTAACAAAATTTTAATAAATTTAAAAAAAACATGCACATTTAAAATACGTTATTAGAAAAAACTAAAACATAAAAAACTAAAATAAAAGAAGATAAAGTTTGAATATTAATAATATTCATACAATATAATATTTAAATAATAATTATAAAATATTATTAAGGTTTTATACTTGTGTAATATTTAATAATAATTAAAAGGTTTTTAATAAGTAAGGGTATTAATTAATGAAAAAAGTGCTAATTAATGAATAAGTGAACATATATTTAATGTTTGTAGAACAGGATGATTTATAGTATGGTGTAAATAGCGACACGCAAAACTGAATTGTTCAATTGCTACACTATGTATATTTTAATATAATACCAGTAGGGTAAATTACCGATATAATTCTTGTAATTTGATATTATTTCACTTTTAGTCATTAGGTTTATTAAATTACCTATATGGTCTCAAACTTTATACATTTGTAAAACATATAGTCCTTAGGTAACCAAATTTCTTTCATACACTTGACCAAATTACGCTCACATAAGGACTATATGTATGTTTAAAGTTTGAGTCCACATGGGTAATTTATAGAACCTAGGGGCCAAGAGTGAAATATTAACAAACTACTAGGACTATTGTTGTAACTAGTACTAGATCGTCCGGCAATCCATATGGTATGTGTACTTTCACTATTTACTATGTGTAAATACTATGCATTAAACAGTATGATAACAATTCAGTGAAATCAAGTAACAGTTGTATGAATTTCAATGGAAATTGAAATATAGATATACAACAACTCATGTGAAATAACAACGGTGAAAACAAATGACAAAAACATATCGGTTGTGATTTGATGTCCACAAATAACACGAATCATATAGCCGACAATTTCATGAGAAAACAGTGTGAAATCATTCATAACAATGCGTAAACAGTTAAGTCAAGTTGAGTCCGTCAGTGAGAATGTTCAATATAAAACGACAATTCAGTACCGTTTACGAATAATAAACTGACAGTGTGTTTGCGTGGGTGACGATTCACACAAACATATATGTGGGTTTTTAACATTCTGAATGATATATGAAAAGTAGAAAACAAAATCAGAAAGTAAATCCGACGCCGTGTTCGCTCGGGTGACGATTCGAACGAATACGCGTGAAGGTGATACGATCTGATGAAACAGATAAAATAAACGCTTCCGAAACAATAAAATAATAAAAATAATCTTAAAAGATTTATTAGGAATTACAACATTAAAGAGTTTTAAAAGAAAACTATTTTATCTTAAACTAAGAAAAAATACGCGTTTCGTAACGTAACGAAACGTATGTCCGAGCAACCCGAATGAAACCGAAATGACACGGGGCATAAAAATCCTTACCCTCATTAAAATTCTCATTTAATTCTTCATCTACCGTCTCTCCCTCTAAAAAACCTGGATTTTCCCTCTCTCTCTAGAATTTCACCACAAAAATCAACCTAAATCCTTCATTTCTTGCTCAAATCGTGCGATCTTGGTGTCAAATTGAGCTGCAAGTTATGGTTTTTAGGGTTTTCTCCAAACTCGACAAAAACCGTGGCTTTAGCCGGTTTTAAACACCCCCTTTTGACCCTTACACATTCTAAACAAGTTTTCTCACATATACCCACTCAAAACGACAATATATTCGACTAAAAATCGAAATCGCCGTCTGCCATGGTTGAAACGCGTTTCCGGCGAATGGCTCGTAAGAATGAACCGCTCATTCGTATGACAGTCATAAGAATGAGTCATTCGTGTGAATACTCACAAGAATGAGCCATTCGTGTGAATACTCATTTGGATAAGTCATTCGTCTGAATACTCATTAGCATGACTCATTCGTATGAATACTCATTAGCATGAGTCATTTTCACTATACGAACTTAGTTATCAACTCAGATTTAAAAAGAACAACTAAATAAGGGATCATAGCTCAAATAACATTTAATCAAACACATGACTGTGAATACAACACCAGTACGACAACAGTGAGCACATGCATTCCTTGAGTCTTAGTCAACCACTACAGCAACAAGGTGAATTCATATGCCCTTTTTCTAATCTTTTGATTTTAAATGCGGGGCTGAGAAACATGCTAACTCTTTTAAATTATTAAAAGTTTTAGTACATTATTTCAATTATCATGTATTCCAGATAATAAGGTTTCATCTTTATTATCATATCTACATGTATGCTTGTGTGTGAAATGACAATTATGACATATCAAGGATGAGATCATGATAACATAACTTCATGATATCATCAAATCATTGAAATTACATAGTGTGTTAAGATTTGATCTTACAACACTTTGTTATTAACACTGAGATAACATTGAGACAATAACAAGAGATAACAAGAATGGCATCATGACAACATAAAGTCCTGATATCATTCAATATATTACTAACATTGTGTATTAAGACTAGTTCTTATAACACTTTGTTAAAGACATTGAGATGACATAATTCCAGCACTAAATGGGGTACAGATTTGGTAGTATAGTGGTTTACTAATGTTGACCATTAAGCTGGTCAATGAATATACAACCATTCAATGAGTTGACTGTCACCTCCAGTTGGAAGTGAGAACCAGCACCCTCATTCAAGTGAGAACATATAACTACGAGACAATAACAATGGGGGAACACATAACATCGATTTGATTACTATTAAGCCTGAATGCATTATATCACTGTATTCATGTATCCATGTATTCAAGAACAGTCTTAAGTCCCTTTCGATATCGTTTACCATTGATTTAGTAGAGGCTAAACCGACGATAGCGTGGAGGTACCATAGGTTTGAAAAACCTCCGGCGAGTGAGGTCGGTACGTTATGCGTAACAATAAGACTTTTGGCCGGTAACGTATGACCGGTGACAGGGCTGCATCAGTCAGGTTTGGTAAACGACCACATGGGTGATACTAATCTTCAGGCACTAATTGTAATTGTACCCTTTGAATATGTTGACTGGTAGACTAAGGAATTTATTTTCACTCATGTCATATTACTGGGACAGATTCGTTGTGAAGGCAAGGATTCTATGAGACTACAAATGTATAGGGAATTGGAGGTATTGTGGTCTGATTACGTGAGGACAACAATGGGTCTCATTTATGCTCTATACATTCAAGATGTAAATACTACAAATGGGTTAACTGTCACTTCTAATCTTAGAAGCGAATTACAGTAACTATACAATTGAGAGAACATTAAAAAGGATAAGATTTAATAAAATCTATATCTTTCAAACATCAAGGGTTATCATAACTTCGGTCATTATATACCCTTCAATAATCTATTAACCTATACTTATAACACTGGGGAACGAAATCATACTACTTGGGAATATCAGGTTCGATATCAATCGAGATCGAATTCATGTAAGATGGAAATGGGTATCCATAATTGCAATACAGGTGTCATTGAATTCAGTTAAGTGTGTGGTGGGCTGGTAGCTTCATTCATGATACATATGCCCTATATATAAGCATGCTTAATTTGAACGACATACTATCTATAGGTGTAACTATGGAGAGGACATTGTTGTGAGATAAGACAAAGCAAATTCAATAAGACTTGTGTGTCACACCCCGAGCCGGCTGGCTGGATCTACTTTCCCGTCAGGCGGAGGGTTCTCGGGGCGCGATATCGTGTGATAATCGAGATAATCAGATTGTTTACATGGCACATGATATATAATGAGAAATGCTAACATGACATTCAATACATAGAATTACAAAGTTAAATTACATAGTATGTGTTCATAATTTAACTAAGTAAATCTACTCAAAAGAATCATATAGTTTCTATCTTGTATATGCACAAGATATACAAAAGAGATTCAAAATGTCATTAAAAGTATATGCATCCAAAAAGTAAGCTAGGTCTTATATAAAGTCCTCTAACTTAAGCCCTGATGATTTGGTGACTAAACATGTCCGTCACTTGAGAAAACATGCATCTAAAACAAGTCAACACTAGGTTGGTGAGTTCATAAATTTAGTAAATGAAAACTATTGAAATTGGTTATTCACAATTCATCATGTCACACATAAGTCTTCTTAAATTTTGTTTTGCTATACACAAATGTCCTCTCCATAGTTACACCTACAGATAGTATATCGTCCAGTTAAGCATGCTTATATATAGGGCATACGTATCACGAATGAAGCCGCCAACCCACCAATACATAACTGAACTTCATGCCACCTATATTGCAACTATGGATACCCATTTCTAATTCACCCATATTAGCCTCCAATTCGATTTCCCATATGATATTCCCCAATATTTTAGAATAGAGACGAAATTGTCTCTTATTGATATTCCTTACGGAGTAGCCCGGCCTGTAAGATATCTCCTAACGATATTTATAAGATAGAGACTAGATAGTCTGTCACACCCCCAAATTCCCACTCGTGGTGTATGTCCACGTGGATGTGACGTGTCCAGAATCACAGCTCAAGGTCATATAGAACGCCTCTATATGCGTTTACAAATCCAAGTTTGACACATACACATAACAAAATAGTTTGCAGCGGAATAAAAGTTATCATAATATATATTGCAGCGAAAATCAGATGTTTGACATAATGCAGCGGAATGGTTTAACACGTCATTGTTTAACAGGATAAGATAAATTGTTTTCAAAATAACAAGACAGAATGCATGTAAGTTCCTAATTGCTCGTCCCTTAATGTGTGCATTCCTGTCCTCCTGCTAGCCATGCTAGTTACCTGAGAATACAAGTTTGAAAAGTGTCAACACAATGGTTGGTGAGTTCACAGGTTTTGATATACATACAGTAATAAAAGTGTGTCATGCTGTTTATCAATGTTAGTACCGAGCCCTAGGCCCAAAGTGTCAGTGCGTCACTACCGAACTAGACTTGTTTGTCCTTGCCTCCGCTATGTCTCGTATACATAGCAAGTTAGGTCAGAATTTGCACGGGTTATGACATCCAGTCAACATAGTGCCCCGTGAGGTTAGTCATTCCCTAATGGATCCATCCAAATCTACCACGTTGTTCGTACATTAATGGTAAGACTTTGTGAGGGCTTAATACGAGTTCAACACTTAATGTTTGTCCAATAAACCAGCATACACAAAAATGTTTGTAATAGTAATAATGTTTGACTCGATGCAACTAGTATTCTCCCCCTATTTAAAAGCGTTTGAAAAAGAGTAAAGAGGGGCCGTAAACTCACCTTAGTTATGAAGTGGTGTGTAAGCGTAAGCTCCTGAACGTCAAGTAGCACGTCGGTCACTGGCAACCTATATCGTATACCGTATGTGAGTTCGCGTAAGTGACCGTGCTAGTGTTAGTGCTCGTGTTTGTGCCCAACAACCCTTGGTTGTTCATGTTTGTCCGTGTCGGTCCACAATGACCGTGTTTGCTCGTGTTGGTCCATATTGACCGTGTTTGACCATGTTTGACCGTGTTTGACCAAAGTTGACCGTGTTTGTCCAAGGTTGACCGTGTCAAGTCAACGACCCGTTGGTGAACCGTGTGCCGGTTTGTGAATCGTGTAGCAATCGTGTAAGTGTTTGTCGTGTGCAAAACGCGCAAATCGCGTCTATGGACAACTTACTATTTATAGTAAGTTTCCATTTATGGAAAGTTCACAAGCATGACGGTTTTAGAGTTCTAGCATGTTCAATAGTCCTACGGGGTCATGTTAACACATAGCACATTATCATACAAGTTCATATACGCCGTTTATAACATGTTAGTGCACAAAAATTTCCTAAAATGGAAAGTTTCCATTTTTAGCATACGTGACATCGGAAACCATCTAACCTAGCAACTAATATGCATATTATAACATAATAAGTCATTTAGCATGCTCAAATAACACAACACGTTGACAAGTCGGTTTTTCTAAAAATAAAGTTACTAAAAATAGTAACCTTGTGGTTTTTGCATAAAAATGACCATTTAACATTTCCAAACCATTTTTCACATCATCATTCATCATAGTAAGTTATCTAATATCATTTAATCATGTCAACATAGTCCAAATCATCATCTATCAATATTCTTACCCAAAAAGTTACTATAAATAGTAATAACACTATTTATGATCATGGACATCATCAAGATTACCTTTTAACACATCAAATCATCATGTTATCCTCCTAGCAACAATTTTACATGCATGCATGTTCATCATATATCCCAAATCATCAATTTGTAACTAAAAAGTTACTAAAAATAGAAACTTTGTCTACAAATCACATTTTAACCATCCTAATCACAATCTAATCTTACAAGGACACTTATACATCATTAAGGATCATCTCAACATAAATGAAACTATCTAAAATACCTTAGATCATACATGCATGTCCATATATCTTTACAAAACATCATTTTAAGCAACAAGACCCATCCCCATCATCATAGATCATCATAGATCATCATCTAAACACCTTAGATCATCAAATGCAGTAGGTTTATCAACAAACCCAGAAACAAAATTCGTGCATGTGCACTATAGGTGCTTGCATGTGGGTTTTGTGCATTGCATGTGTGTGTAGGAGTGAAGGGAGTAAGTTTTAAGCATAGAACTACCTTCTAGAGATCCTTGAACACTAGATTGATGAATAATCAGCTCCTGGACCTCCTGAGATTACTGATTTCGACAGGAAGGAGGGTGGTGGTGGCGGTTCCAAGCTTTCTTGAGGGTGAGGGACTCCAAATCTTCAAGTTTTGAGCTTCCAAGCTTCAAAGTGGCTTCAATGGCTTCCAATGGATCAAATGGCAGGTTGCAGGTGTTCTAGGAGGTGAATGGGTCGGATGGTTGAGTGTGAGCCGAGTGAAATGAGTGTGTAGGTGTGATGATGGGTTTTGGAAGTTTAAAAAGGTGATTTTGCGAATCTGGCGCCCCAGGCGTAACGCCTGGCGTGGTGGCACCACTTTGTGCGTTACGCGCGGATTGGGACGGACGAGGCGCTCAATTTCCACCCGCGCGCATCGCCTGTCGCGGGCTTCCCGGGTCAGGCGTACCGCCTGGCCTGGATTTCAAGCCCAATAAGCTTGTTTTTGTTGTTCTGGCCCAATCTTGCCCGTTTCTCGACTGTAGAACATCGTTCGAGCATCGTTTGGACTCTATTGGTCAATTATTAGCCATAATTGACTTGTGACAGTGTTTCGTGAGGTTTCGAGTGTTGTGCTACACAATGTGTTAGACGTTCACCAACGTTCGTGTGTTTTGACACGTGTGTGCTGTTCGTTGATAATTCCACGAATTATCTAGTCATGTGTCAGTATTCGTACTGTCGTGCCACGTGTCACACTAAATTAATCTAATTCTAGTGCCACGTGTACATAATGCATTTAAATAAGCATTTAAATAAATAAGATGCTGACCTGGAAATTACGAGGTGTCACAGTCCCTGTTAGCTGATCATTTCTGATCAGCCCGAAATGTAAGATACCCTATCCATGATATCTAGAGTAGGACTTAATAGTCCCAGTCACTGTCATTACTGACCAGCCAGAAGTGTAAGATACCCTCTCCATAATATCTATAAGAGTGAGACTTAATTGTCCTTGTGATTGTCATTACTGACCAGCCCGAAATATAAATACCCTCTCCATGATATCTATAAGAAATGTAAGATACCCTCTCCATGATATCTAGAGTGAGACTTAAGAGTCCCGATGACTGTCATTTCTAACCAGTCCGAAATGTAAGATATCCTTTCCAAGATATCTAGAGTGAGACTTAAGAGTCTCTGTGACTGTCATTTCTGACCAGTCCGAAATGTAAGATATCCTCAACGATACCTATGAGATATACATATATTCCCAAACTATTTTCATTGCTATTATTAGAATGTTAGATAATACCTTTGAAATTAGAATTTAAATCTAATCCCACTGGCTTAAATTATTATAATTATCATGCATATGAAAAACTTGATAATTATCTTAATGACATGAACGCAATGTAATGATCTTTAGTCCTTAACATTGTTTTATAAAATCTTGTCTTAATAAACAATGTTAGCGTATATGGGGAATGGCATCATGAAGCTATGTTGATGTCATCCTTGATATCACAAGTAATTGTCTCAGCTTTTATCTGCAAGTTATGTGTTCTCAATGACTTTAACACGCGTTATAAGAGCTTGTCTTATTATACTGTGTTAGTAATTGTGGTGAATGATAAGTTGTAACCTCATGAAATTATGTTATCATGAACACTATTCTTGTGATTGCCTAAGTGATATCGTGATGTGTTGTAAAACACATCTGTTTATCCAATTGTTTTTGTTAGTTTTTGTACAGTTTTGTTTAGTTTTAGAATCGATTTCGCTGGTGCTTCATAATTTGGTAATTTCATGCTTGTAGGTAATAAACATGCATATTTGGTACAAAAGATCAAGAAAATGAGCATCCTGGTTGGACGAGAACGGACCCAAGAACAAAGAAAGAAAAATCTAGATTCTGGGTGTTCTCGCGTAGCGCGAAGAGGTTTTGAAACCCTGTCGCGTAGCGCGACAGGTGGAAATTACATGTTTGCCCTTTTTAATGATGATGGGTTGACCCGATAGTTTTGTCGGGTAGCGGGTACCCTCGCGTAGTGCGAGGGGTTTCAATATGTGCGTCGCGTAGCGCGACGAGGGGAAAATCTCAGAAATTCGAGTTTAACCTAATTAAAACGGCTGGAGGAGAGAGGATTGAGGGAGACACGATCAGAGACGATGGCTGGAGGCGATTATAGGCTATTTCATGGTCTGGGAGGCATCGTATTGAAGATTCGAGAGTTTTGGATCATTGTTGGAGTTATCCAAACATTCGGTTTATTGTTTCTTGTTACTTTGTTGATTCCTATGTGTATTTCAGACTTTCATATGTTATGATTATGTTTATGACTATGTTTAGTGGCTAAGCACATAAAGCTACCTAGGTTAGATGATTATATGTGTTTGATTGTGGTTTGTTTTGGTTTTGGAACAATATGATGTGTTGAAACTTGTGATTTGAAGACTTGGTTTTGAATATTGGATGTAATCGTGTGATTTTTACTGTTTATTGAATGATGCTATATTCCTCATGTGTCTTGGTGATTGTCTGTCATTTAATAGGTGCATGCTAGATCAATTACTGTGTGGCTTTGATTAGTGGGTGGATTACTGTGATCAGGTAATTCATAGGAGTGTTTTATCATGACTTAGACGGATTAGGTGTGCAACTAACTTCAATAGCTGTAAGGTGAGAAGTTATCAATAAGTCTTGATTGTTAGATTCCTAGGCTAGAGACTTCGTGAGGAGATCACCCTAGTGTGTCTGTCAATTCTTGTTTATTGAACCCAATAGGAAAACCCAAGTCATCCCTAGCATTTAAGTGAACCGTGACTTTCGCGCTGTGAGGTAGATTGTTAAACAATTACTTCTTAAGTGTTATGAGATTATCACACTGTGAGGCAGATAATCTAGCGGATATTTCATAAGCAGTTGGATGACCTGTGAGGGAAATCCATTTAACTGGTGGTTTAACAGCTTTTAGGGATTTTAGTTGACTATCCTTGAGAAGGGTCGAGGGTGTTCTAATTTTCCTTTGAGTTTAGTATTTTAAGATTCTGGTAGCTATTGTTATATGAGAACTCAACTAACGGTAGATGAGATTCCCAGCTACTACCAAAGTCAATGACACATGCCCGGAGCATGTCCTCCAGTGTCTGTATCGTTCGCTCACTTTGCCCGTCCGACTGCGGGTGATAAGCGGTACTCATGTCCAATCTCGTGCCCAAAGCCTTATGCAAAGACTTCCAGAAGTGCGACGTGAATCGACTGTCGCGATCAGATATGATGGAGATTGGCACTCCATGTCGAGTAACCACTTCCTTCAGATAGATACGTGTGAGTTTGTCCAACTTGTCAGTCTCCTTGATGGGTAGGAAATGTGCGGACTTTGTCAGTCGGTCTACGATAACCCAGATAGTATCGCAACCACTTGCCGTTTTGGGCAGTTTCGTTATGAAGTCCATGGAAATTTGCTCCCATTTCCACATTGGCAATTCCGGTTGCTGAAGTAACCCTGATGGCTTCTGGTACTCCACTTTGACTTTCGAGCACGTTAGGCATTTACTCACGTATGTTGCTATCTCAGCTTTCATGTTTGGCCACCAATAGGTTGTCTTCAAATCGTGATACATCTTATCAGAGCCTGGGTGTACGGAATACCGGCTCTTGTGAGCTTCATCCATCACTACTTCTCTCAATCCTCCGTAACGTGGAATCCAAATCCTTTCCATCAGATAATAAGCTCCGTCATCCTTTACCTTCAATTGTTTATCCATGCCACGCATGGCTTCAAGAGTGAGGTTTTCAGTTTTCAGAGCTTCCTGTTGTGCTATCCGAATTTGATTCGGCAGTTCAGAATGGATCGTGAGTTGTAGTGCGCGCACGCGTTTTGTCGTTTCTTTTCGGCTCAACGCGTCGGCCACTACGTTTGCCTTGCCTGGATGGTATTTGATGGCGCAATCATAATCGCCGATGAGTTCAACCCATCTTCGCTGTCTCATGTTCAACTCCTTCTGGTCGAAGATGTGCTGTAGGCTCTTGTGATCGGTAAAGATTGTACATTTCGTGCCGTACAAGTAGTGTCGCTAGATCTTCCAAGGCAAACACCACGGCTCCCAACTCAAGGTCATGAGTCGTGTAGTTCTTCTCATGCACCTTCAGTTGGCGTGAAGCGTATGCTATTACTTTCTCGCGTTGCATCAGCACACAACCGAGTCCCTGTTTCGAGGCGTCGCAATACACCACGAAATCGTCGCATCCTTCCGGTAGGGATAGGATGGGTGCAGTGCATAGTTTCTGTTTCAACAGGTTGAAGGCAGCTTCTTGTTTGTCTCCCCAATCGAACTTTTTGTCTTTATGTGTCAGGGATGTCAGTGATTGAGCAATCTTTGAGAATCCCTCAATGAATCTTCTGTAGTACCCGGCCAGACCTAGGAATTGTCGCACCTCAGTCGGAGTCTTGGGTGCTTCCCAGTTCTTAATTGCTTCAATCTTGGCTGGGTCTACGTGTATTCCCTGCTCATTAACCACGTGTCCAAGGAATTGGACTTCGCGAATCCAAAAGTCGCATTTTGAAAGCTTTGCGTACAACTGCTCTTTCTTTAATAGTTCTAAGACTAGCCTCAAATGCTCAGCATGTTCTTCCCGATTCTTCGAGTAAATCAGAATGTCGTCAATGAACACTATTACGAATTTATCAAGGTAAGGTTTGCACACTCTATTCATGAGATCCATGAACACGGCTGGTGCGTTGGTCAGTCCAAAGGGAATAACCAAGAATTCGTAGTGTCCGTATCGAGTTCTGAGCATACACCACCTTCTTATTCTAGTTCTTCTACTCATTCCAGTCCACATTTGCTTTTTGTTCCACCCATGGCGGAGCATCGCACTGTTCACCAGCAGGCCACTGCGGGATTCACGGGACTTAACAATCCCATTACTGTGCCAAACATAACGAATGAAAATTCGTGGCAGATTCCTTCTTACATCATGACAGCCATTAACAATTCTCAGTTTAATGGTCGTGATGATGAAGATGCTCCCGCACACCTTGCTAGGCTCACTCGCATCTGTGGTACATTTAACCTTCAAGGTGCCACTAATGATGCGATTTTTCTACAACTTTTTCCTTTTTCACTTGCGGGAAGAGCAGCCACATGGCTTGACTCGCATCCTCCAGGCACCTTCATAACCTAGGCTAGCCTTAGGGACGCGTTCCTTAAGAAGTATTTTCCTCCTGATAAGGTCGCCCGCCTGAGAGATGAGATCCATTCGTTCCGAAAGGCCCATGATGAGCCCTACTATCTCGCTTGGGAGAGGTTCCAAAACCTTCTAAGCCGATGCTCCTAGCATGGTTTGTCTGAATGGGCCCTTGTAGAGAAATTCTACAATGGGCTCACATATGAGACTCATGCCCGATTTAACACTTCTGCAGGAGGCCACCTCATGGGTAAGAGGGATGTGGCTGAATGCAATGACCTTTTTGAGAGTATTGCTCAGGCCGAGTATGAGCAACGGTCTGCAAATAGGAATTCAACTCCTATTACTAGTTCTTCCTCGTCAATGAGGGGTGTTCACCATGTGAACACGGACACTAGTGTTGCTGCTGCTCTTGAGTCTTTAGCTATGGATGTTAGGGATTTGAAGATGAGAGTGGATCGGTGTGAGATTTGCAGAGGTGGTTATGCCACGTCTGAGTGTTTGGTGAGCCAGGAGCAGGCTAACTATTTAGGAGGACAGGGTAGGTTCGGGCAATCACACAACCCCGGATGGGGAAATCCTCAGAGCTCCCAGCCCTTTAGATCTTCAGGTAACCCCCTGGATTTCATTCTGGTTATCCTCAGAATCAGGGACATAGTCAAGCTCCTAGTGGTAGCAATCATGGTAGCACTTCGGGTGGCAGTGGTAGCATGGGTAGGAATGAAGAATTATTGACTCAGCTAGTGGCTAAGGATGCCACTACACAGAAGATCCTACATGAGCATGATGTCCTCCTCAAGAACCAACAATCTACGTTCTTGGATTTACAGCGAACGGTTGGTGACATAGCCAAACGGTTGGATGAACGGACCCAAGGCCAGTTCTCGGGTCAACCCCAAACCAACCAAAACGCCCACGTTAAGGCGGTCACCACCCGTTCTGGAGGAGGTGGAGGAGAGAGATTCATACCACTTGTGCTGGTGGAAGTTGAGGAGAGTGAGGGTGTTGTCCCACCAGTTGATATAGATGAGGAGGAATCGGTGGATGAAGAAATTGAGATGGAGACTCCTGGGAGGGTGCCCGTGAGGCTAGTCCCAGCAAGTACTGCACCTAACAGTGAGTCTCCTGTTGAGAAACCGGTAGTTGGTAAGCCGGTCATGTTTAAACCCACCTCGGAGATTGATCTTTCTCGTGTTCCTTACCCAGCGCGTTTAACTAATCAAAAACACGCTGAGGAATACGGGCACTTTCTTGACATGTTTAAACAGCTCAAGATCAATCTCTCGTTAATTGAAACTCTTCAGCATATACCAAAATATGTTAAGTTTCTCAGAGAGTTGTTGAAGAGTAAAGATCGGTTGGGAGAGGTTGCCAACGTCCTATTGAGCACGGGGTGTTTCGCGGTGATTTTAAGCAAGCTGCCTAAGAAGCTTGCAGATCCGGGAATGTTTACTATCCCATGTTTATTTGGGGATGATGTTACGAGGCATGCCTTGGCGGACTCAGGGGCTATCATCAATCTGATGCAATATTCTCTTTATGAGAAGCTAGCTCTTGGTGACTTGACCCCCAAGCGCATGACCTTATCGTTGGCGGACCGATCAGTTAAGTGTCCACGGGGAATCTTGAAGAATGTTTTGGTCAAAGTGGATAGGTTTGTGTTTCCCGTGGACTTTGTTGTGATGGACATGGAGGCGGACACAACGGTCCCATCATTCTTGGGCGCCCCTTCTTGCGCACTGCTAAGCCTATTATAGACGTGTATGAGGGTAGACTCACTTTTAGAGTGGGTGATGAGAGTTTTTGTCTGAAGATAGCAAATTCTGTGAGCGCCGGTGGTGAGTTAGTCCATACAGTTGATGGAGTGAATTCGGTAGGTGATGAGGTAGGTGTGAATGAAGTTTGGGAGAGGGACCATGGGATGTTGGTGATCGTGGTCCTGATTTGATTGCAGGGGAGGAGGTTTCCTTCGATGCTCCCATTTGAGTTGAGTTTGAGTGAGCTTTTGGGTTAAACTCCCAAGTGTAGAGTTTCTAGAGTTAGTAGTTTCCTAATGTCTTTGGTGTGTTTTTTTATTTTTCGTTATTGTTTTTCGTTTTTCGTTTTTCGTTTTTCGTTTTCGTGTGTTTTAATGTGTTTTGCAGGTTTTTGATCAATTTGATGCAATAAAGATGGATTGGAGCCACCTGGTATGTTTTCTTTGTCTTAGAATGCTTTTGGAAGATTTTGTGGAAAAAAGGGGGTGAAAATTTGGCTAAGGCATGAAAATGCCAAAACTCTCTGGAAAAATAACCCTGTCGCGTCACACGAGGGCCACAAGCCCATCTGTCGCGCTACGCGAGGGTTTCTGGTCAATCCGCGGTTTTGAGCAGGATGAGGGGAAATTTTCACGTATGTATGACGGATTGATTGATAGTAGGATTAATGGTATCGAATGGTGATTGTTATTGATTCCGTGACTATATGAGGCAAAGTGAGAGATGGGGGTGCCGACCCCGAACCGGAACCGGTCAAAGACGAAATTGAGTATATCAAAGCTGACCCCCCGTCTTCCTCTTTCGAAATACGCTACTCCATGAGCCCCGAGTTTGTTGACGAAGTTGTAAATTTACGCGTCGTCGCGCTACGTGACGGGCACTTAGAAGGTTGTCGCACTTCGCGACGCATATCCAGACGGCTTAAATGCCCTTTTTCAAGCCCTAATTCGTCCCCATTTCACCTCTTCATCTTTACAAAGTGTTCTAAGTCGATTTCAAGGTAATGTGGCCATCTAATTTCGTTTTTGTTATTTTTGATTAGGTTTTTCAATGTTTAAGATAGTTAATGGTCCTCTTGCTGGTTTGTGGTTGGGCTTAATTATGAATATCATTATTATTCTTTGGACGGGTTGATGCTTGTTTGATCTTTGTTTTTGTGTAGATCTTATGGGTATGTTTGTAGCCTGTGGAGCAAAATTTGTAGAGTGAAGAGCTTATGTGGAAACACTGGCACTCGACAATCTTCTTTTAACCAGCTAAGTCACTTTCAGTTTTTACTTATTTTTATTTTTAGTTTTTTTTTCTTTAGGGTTTCCTTTTTCTCTACATTGGGGACAATGTAAAGTTTAAGTGTGGGGATGGGAAACTGAGTTTAATTTTGTTTCAGTAGTTAGTTTTTGAATTTTAGTTTTAGTTTACTTAGATATTGAGTCAAAATTTTTGAAAATTTTTGTTTCTACATCTTTAACTTAGATCTTCCTTTTCCTTGTTTAAGTTGGTTGCAAAAGCATGATGGGAAATGATAGGAAAGTTGGGTTTTGTGGTTTCATTCATGATTGACTCGTTGGTTTGGGATCTATGCTTTGGTTATAGGATGTGTGGGTAGGCTCAACTGATTTTTCAGTTCTTTAGGATTGGTATAATTTTACTTAAATGCATAATTTTCATGGGAAACATCTTGGGGAGTTGGAATTAATGAAACTGTTTTCTGGTTTTTAAAAGAACCTTTGCATAATAACAAATAAGAGTTTTGAAAATATTATTTTTGTTTGGCACATAAGTATTCTTTTTATGAGAATAAATCCGAGTCTTATGGCGCCCCCATTTCATCAAATGAGCAGAGATAAAAGAAAAAAAGAAAAGAAAAGAAGTTGGACTGAAACTTATGTGTCACACGCCGGGTTGCAGCCTAGTTGAAACACCACTAAGTTAAGTTCAATGGATTGAAAAAAAATAAAAAAATAAATGCTCACGCTTCCATTTGTTTCCATTGTAAAAGTCTGATTTGAGAAATTTCTTGCTTTGTTTATATGTGAGGATAACTTGAAAACTGGAATCCAGGATTGATTTGGCTTTAAATTCCTAAGTGTGGGTCTAATGAAATGAAATGTCGAACATTATCATAATAGAACCATGACTAAGGGACTTGAATAACAAGTATGGGTTTAACAGGATAACAATACTTGCAATCTTTTCCAAAGCATTGAATTTTAAATTGATAAGTTTAATTATGTATAAACCATTTTATTTAGCTATGATCCCAGATTTTTGCATAAGCCTTTTTCAGGGACGAAAAAGAGATAAGTGTGGGGATGTGATGTGTTGTAAAACACATCTGTTTATCCAATTGTTTTTATTAGTTTTTGTACAATTTTGTTTAGTTTTAGAATCGATTTTAGCTGGTGCTTCATAATTTGGTAATTTCATGCTTGCAGGTAATAAATAAGCATATTTGGTACAAAAGATCAAGAAAATGAGCATCCTGGTTGGACGAGAACGGACCCAAGAACAAAGAAAGAAAAATTTAGATTCTGGGTGTTCTCGCGTAGCGCGAAGAGGTTTTGAAACCCTGTCGCGTAGCGCGACAGGTGGAAATTACATGTTTGCCCTTTTTAATGATGATGGGTTGACCTGATAGTTTTGTCGGGTAGCGGGTACCCTCGCGTAGTGCGAGGGGTTTCAATATGTGCGTCGCGTAGCGCGACGAGGGGAAAATCTCAGAAATTCGAGTTTAACCTAATTAAAACGGCTGGAGGCGAGAGGATTGAGGGAGACACGATCAGAGACGACGGTTAGAGGCGATTATAGGCTATTTCAAGGTCTGGGAGGCATCGTATTGAAGATTCGAGAGTTTTGGATCATTGTTGGAGTTATCCAAACATTTGGTTTATTGTTTATTGTTACTTTGTTGATTCCTATGTGTATTTCAGACTTTGCATATGTTATGATTATGTTTATGACTATGTTTAGTGGCTAAGCACATAAAGCTACCTAGGTTAGATGATTATATGTGTTTGATTGTGGTTTGTTTTGGTTTTGGAACAATATGATGTGTTGAAACTTGTGATTTGAAGACTTGGTTTTGAATATTGGATGTAATCGTGTGCTTTTTACTGTTTATTGAATGATGCTATATTCCTCATGTGTCTTGGTGATTGTCTGTCATTTAATAGGTGCATGCTAGATCAATTACTGTGTGACTTTGATTAGTGGGTGGATTACTGTGATCAGGTAATTCATAGGAGTGTTTTATCATGACTTAGACGGATTAGGTGTGCAACTAACTTCAATAGCTGTAAGGTGAGAAGTTATCAATAAGTCTTGATTGTTAGATTCCTAGGCTAGAGACTTCGTGAGGAGATCACCCTAGTGTGTCTGTCAATTCTTGTTTATTGAACCCAATAGGAAAACCCAAGTCATCCCTAGCATTTAAGTGAACTGTGACTTTCGCGCTGTGAGGTAGATTGTTAAACAATTACTTCTTAAGTGTTATGAGATTATCACACTGTGAGGCAGATAATCTAGCGGATATTTCATAAGCAGTTGGATGACCTGTGAGGGAAATCCATTTAACCGGTGGTTTAACAACTTTTAGGGATTTTAGTTGACTATCCTTGAGAAGGGTCGAGGGTGTTCTAATTTTCCTTTGAGTTTAGTATTTTAAGATTCCGGTAGCATATCAGTTCCATTACCGATAGAACCTTGTCAAGCATGTATAGGATTCGAGCCTAGGTAGTGTTTCTCCATTTGATTCTCTTCTTTTTCCGACGTCTATTCTCGTTTTAGTTTTTCTTCCATTTAAGTCATTTATAGTTGTTAGTAAAACCCCCTCCTTATTATTAATTTAATTCAGCACATTTGTATAAGATGAGTTTTCTGTAGAGGTCCATGGATTCGATATCCGGACTTGCTTTAGCTTTACTACTTTCGATAGGTTCACTTGCCTGTCGGCAGTTTAGTATTTTAGAAAGTCTAGAGTATTACTTAGTGTCTAAGATAGTTGTGATTTTTGTTACTTTTAACTAAACTTCTTTGCAGACATCATATCGCTTTGTCTTTTCCATGTTATAACCCAATGATACAATCTCTGGTTTTTTTATTACATTGTGTCATTCAATTGGCTTGATGATATAGTGAAGTTATGATATCATTCCTGATCTACCATAAATGTCATTTCACACCCAAGCACACGTAATGATACAAGTATGATAATAAGAATAACATTCTTATTACCGGAATCACATGATATTTGAAATAATGTACTAAAACTTCAAATAATAAAAGGTTATCATGTTTCTCAGCCCCGCATTTAAAATCAAAAGATTAGAAAAGGGGCATATGAACTCACCTGGTGGTTGTAGTGGTTGACTAAGACTCGACTGAATGCACGCGCTCGCTGTTGTTGTACTGATGTTGTATTCACGATCCTGTGTTTGATTTGTTTATGTTCACCATTGTTAACATTAGTATATGTTTAATACTCGTGATGAGAACTGTGCAACTCGACTAAGTGTCCTAAACTCTTCTAATGAGTTACTAGGTTTGTAATTATATGATGTTATTTCTAATAAACCCTTACCCATAATTATTTAATTCACTATCTCTAATTAGAGTTTGGAAGTAAAGCATGTATTAAATCATTAGAAAACACTAAGTTTTCAAGATCTCATAATCACCTAAAAGTGTTACACTTATTGGATATATATAAAATTATGTTTTATTAATACACTTATGTTCATCTTATAAAAGAACTTGTTTGTATAATGATAATTGAATTTACTTGAATTAAAGATTAGATTTAATTTATAAAACTAAATTTATATTATAAAACCTCTCTTAAAACTTTGACAAAAATTCTCAAGTGTTCTTAATTTGTTGAATCCCATTGATCTCCTATTGTCATCCATTGTTTATATATTGTTTGTAACTAGGTTTAAACCAATTAGATCATCTTTTTGTTCTTAATTTGTTGAATCCCATTGATCTCCTATTGTCATCCATTGTTTATATATTGTTTGTAACTAGGTTTAAACCAATTAGATCATCTTTTTAACTTGTTTGAGTCCTCTTGATTGCTTCTTGTTACACCTTATTATGGTTTGAATTGCACTAAAATAAATGTCAAAATTATATATATGTATATTGAGTCAGTAACAAGGTTCCAGATCTTATCCAAATTAATATCAAAGGTAATTGAGAAGGGTTAACATATCCGGTTAAACCCTCATCAATACCACCTTGACTAGTGTGTTTCTATGAATCCCATGTTGTTCAATATTATCTAGAATTATGTTTAAACCACTTGGATCAGGTCAGAACATTAATATCGACTGAACTGGGACAAAATCGATGGTGTTATAATCGGTTTATACTTAGAAAACTAGCAAAGCTGGCTGTCGATACTACTAGTATTGGCAGTAGCCTCAATATCGATAATTTGACCGTCTCGACAACTAATATCGATGGACCTTCCTTCCCTGATCCTTGGACTGCCCGACATTACTAATCTCGACCGGAGTTGGACAAGAAGGGACCACCAAATTTATCCAAACCGATGGTCAATTGGCTGGGATTTCAGTGACCATCGATAATATTGAAGCCCCCTATTATCGATGACCTGATGATCATTCTTAGCAATATCGATGGCCAGGATTTTGGGCACCCTTGACTTGGTCGATATTAATATTATCGAAGGGTTTGAGAGCTGGGTTGGCCATCGAACTTATCATGTTCGATGGGTTTGGTGCAACTTCCTCACAACACCACTGATACTAGCCATCTTTTGGGTTGTTCATCCATCGACACTGAGTATCCCGGATCCCAACTGTAACGACCCGTTTCTGGTAAAATAGATAAAAACCGATTATTAAGGTATAACCAAGGGAAAGTTTAAATAAAGGTGTTGAATTTAAACTAATATTAATATAAAAATAATCGGTTTAACTAAAAAAATAAACAAAACCGAGTCATAAGGTTAACTAGTAGTAACTAACGGGGTTAAGTTAGTAATTAAAACTAGTTAAAATGGGTTTAAAAGGTTAAAGGGTAGAAATTGTCAATAGCTAGAACTTGCAAATAAGGGTTTAAAATAGAAAATAGCCATTCTCTTCTCCTGGAACATCAGTAGCGACGTAGACCATGGAGAACAAGGAGAAGAGGTTGGTTCTTCGCAAATTCTAGCAAATTGAAGACCAAATCGTGTTAGAAATCATCATCCAAGGCATAATTAAACATCTAGATAGCAAAAGAATCACTTGGTAAGGTTTTTTTGAGGTTTAATTACCTAGATGTAGTTTGCATGATGATGGTGATGTTATGTGATTTAATCAAAACTGAAATTGATGATTGATTTCTTGTTTACTACTTGATTCTATATGAAATCCATTACCAAACCAGCAAATTAATGATTATGTGATGAATTCATGGAAGAAAGTAAGTGAGTTTTAGCTATCTTGATGAATTGTAGTTAATAAATATGATTGGTAGTGTTAGAAAGTGGAATGGGTTCATAAATTCATGTGTAGAATGATTTTGTGCAGAAAATTGGGTGGTAATTGAATAAATGATGAATCTTTATGAATTGAACATAAAAGGGATGATTTTAAATGGCTAAATGGTGCTGAGATTATAGTGGTAAAATTATGCATACAAGGTGTTTGTAGAAATGCTTAAATTAAAAGAAAATTAAGTGTTTAAAGAACAAGAACAATGTTGTTGTCCTGTTCTTGTAAATTTCATATAAAATCGTAGAAAAATCGTTAGAAAACGAGCCTCATATTTCTGGAAAGGTATTTGAGTCTACTACATTTTATCTTTAAATCTTATAAAGTGATTATAAGGAAGTCAAAATGGTCAATTTATATAGCATGACACAAAGTTCAGCATGCTCATAGAATTTCTTTTTGTTGTTGTGCTGATTTTTGAGAAAATATATAAAATCAACCGATAATCGGTTTGAGACATATAATATGTCTTTGGAAATATTATTGAATCTACTTTCTACATATTTTTAGAATGAGAAAATATATGGACATTAAGTACACGAAAACTGTAGTTTAAAACAGCTTAAAAGATTTTTGTAAAAAGCTGAATTTTTTGGTAAATGGTGAATCTGTCCTATTCTTTGAAAAATCACATAAAATTGTATAAAAATCAGTAGAAAATGTATCTTATATGGTTGGAAATCTCTTTAAGTCTAATACAATCCGTATTTGAACACCAAAGGCTAAATAAGATCATACGTTGGTCAAATTTGGCGTTTACAGCAGCAACTCAGAAAGTTCTGCACTAAATTGTGACTTTTCAAAATGTGATTTAAATGTGAAAATGACTAGATATGCTTTGCAACAATAATGTACGGTACTAATAGACTATATACAAATACTTGGGTGTGTTACAAGTATCTAAGATACTTGAAAATTTGATAGGATCCATATTTACACTAACGGGTCAAAAATGAGAATTTGGGATAGACATGTAGAAATGAAGACCCTTGTGTAAGTAAGTTGTTTGTTTGACTTTGGAAGCCTAAATGGTGTGTGTGCCATATTAATTGTATAGGAAAGTACATGGAGCTTTCCTACAGGCCAAGGTGAGTTAGCTACTCACTAATATGCAACCATAAGACCTATTAGTGCTTATGTGTTATGTGATTATGTTTGTTGAAACTACTTGTAATTGACTTGTAGTAATTGTGATAAATTGAATGGTAAATTGACCATATGTGTCATGAAATGTTGAAAATATGAATATGAAACCACATGGGGTGGTATTTGACTACTTGATAAATGTCTTGTAGTATTGGATGAAGGTTATGTGCTAAATGCATAAGTTGAAAGGTGTTACTAAATGTTAATTGATAGTTGACATAAAAAATGATAGAAATCCACATTGTGTGGAAGTGTATGAATATGAAACCACATGGGGTGGTATTTGGATTTGTTGAATCAAATATTGGATGTAAGAATTTAAGTTTTGTTGAAATTGGTTAATTTTATGATATAATTGCATAACTAATGAAAGTGTCATTATATGTTTAGGATAACTGACACATATAATTGGAGACGATTCACATTCGTGTGAAACTAATGTAAGACCATGATACATGGCATTTTGGTGATAAGCCACATTCGTGTGGAGGAACATGTAAGTCCATAATGAAATGGCGTTGGTGTTTGTCATGTAAGTCCATAATGAAATGGTGTTGGTGTTTGTCATGTAAGTCCATAATGAAATGGCGTTGGTGTTTGTCATGTAAGTCCATAATGAAATGGCATTGGAATTATCATGTAAGACCACTGATGCGTGGCATTGGGTTTGTCATATAAGTCTATAATAAAATGGCGTTGGAACTATCATGTAAGACCACTGGTGCGTGGCATTGGGTTTGTCATGTAAGTCCATAATGAAATGACGTTGGAGTTTGTCATGTAAGTCCACATTGTTGTGGCGTTGGGGATAATCCACGTATGGGTGGGTTTAAATGATAAGTTAATTAAAATGGGTTTTGACCTGTAAGTGAAAATTAACTTGAAAGCATGATTATACAAATGTTTGATATGAATTTTGGATAAACATATTGTTGCAAGTAATTTTAAATAAATTATAAATTGCAATAGAGTTGAATTGACAAATTGAGGCATGGGTGGGATAACCCATAGCCTAATGTTTGTTTAAAAATTTGATAACCAATTGTTTGATAATGCAATTTGGTTGATAAAAGAATGATAAGTCACCACGAATGGTTTGGGACTTAGTTAGCTTCCATGTAGCGTCATGGAGCGGAAATTGGATTGGGTAAAAAATTGACCCATTAGTGATTGTTTTGGAAATCAATTGTGATTGATTACTTTGAAAATGATGAAACTATAATCATAGATATGATTAGAAATGTGATATATTAAGTTTTGAATGTATCTTAACACCCCGAAATGTTTAGAAATGGTTTTGGGTGATTAAAACGGGAAAAAAGTTGAAAAATTGTTGTAGAGACAGTACAGTACGCTGTTGGGGGCGTACTGTACGCCGTACACAGTATGGTACGCCCAAACCATTCTGTTGTACGCTGGTGGTCTGGCGTATGGTACACCGGGCTGTGTAAAATTCCCGGATTTCAATTTTCGTGATAAATTTGATTCCGGGGTCAAAGGGGTTAACTCACTTAATTCTTATGAACTAACACTTGATTAATTGTGGTGTTTTCAGGTCATAAATAGGTGCGGTTCAGAAATCATGATCGGGCAGAAGTTGTGAAGAATCAAACGTTATGCATTGAAGAAGTTTGTAAATATCATACAAACTGCAACGACCGGTTTTGAACGGTCATGAGCGTTTTTATATCACGAAACGAGGCTCCGATTTCAAGATACAATGAGTCGAATATAGCGTTAAATAAGAGATCAGATATTTTTGAACTCTTCAGGTCTTGAAATTATAACCATTGGAAAGAGCTTGAAAAATCGTGAACGTGGGCGAAAACGACGCGTAAAACGGAGTTCGTATGCTCCCGGAATCGCGAAAACAAAATCGGAATCTGAGTAAGGCAGTGGAGGTACGCCAAGGACCCTTTTTCCATCCTTGCGGTACGCGACGGACCCAGATGACATAAAAATATGATCTGCTCGATCACAACTCATTCTGGGTCAAATGTACTCGATTTCCAGGCGATTTAGGGTGATTTTCTACCATTTAATCAGTGTTTTGAAGTCATCCAAACATACGGATCGAGCTAGGGATCGTTTCTACAACTCTTGATCATCGTTTCTATCCGAGAAATCAGTTCAAAAGGGCAACAATTCGTTTTATCATATTGGTTTGATATTATATGGATTAAATATAGTTTTGAACATGATATAATGATTATTGTTGCTAATTATTGATTAGATGATGGCTAGGAATAATTAGAAACGAAGAACTAGATATTTTAACGGTGAAATCTTGATTTTGATCTGTTATAATGTCCGGTTATTGTGAAATCCATATCATTGAGTATGAAAACTAGTAGGATGATTAAATAATGGTTATGATGGTAATGGATCATTCCTTGAAATGATAGAACCGATTCAGGTGTTTGATTAAATTGAAGGTTAATGATTTTGGCATAAATATGCTAATTATAAGTGATAACTTGACTTCTAAATGCCACATAGTGATGAATGAGATTCAAATGAGTTTGAATCAATATGTATGGGAGTTGTGTGTATTAAAACTAGTTGTATATATGTGAATTGCAACTAGGTGTTGGTGGTGGGAGTCAAGAGACAAGTCACAGAAGTGGAAAAGAAGTTATATAAAGTGATCAACCATTTGAACAAGGTAAGTCACCCGTTACTGTTGAGTTTGTTTAATGTTGTGATAATGAATCACAAATATTGTGATCATATGAACAAAACTCAATTGGTGATCCACGTGGATATAAACCATGTGTTGAATATGATATAGTGATGACCTACAAGTGTGTAGGCATTCATGTTCGCTTTAATTGATATTAAACCACATGAGTGTGGATAATGTTTATAGAAAGTATGTTAAAATTGGTTCACTTGGATGTGAACAATTTGTAATTGATTTGCCTTTATATGATTCACAAGGTGTGTCAACATATGTAAGGGTGATAGACTTTATGTTGAATTTGAATTTAGACACTAATATATGTTATTTTGAATCACAGTTGTGTGACTATTTGTTGTTTGTGTCTAATGTTGACTATATGTGTAAATAACACATATTTTAAACTTTGTTTTAGTGGATTCTCAAGGGTGAGAACATAATTATATTAGTGAAAGTTTGAGTAATTCACAAAAGTGTGAAAACTCAATGAGACACATAAGTGTGTTGTTTTGAATTTTAATGATGTGATACCTATTTGATAGATAAAAAGAATTGTATTTGATGATCTGCAATTGTGTAGACAATTTTGGTTAATTCACTTGAGAGTGAACATTTAGTGTGTTAAAGTGTAGTTAAATGATTCACATGTGTGTGAACATATGAATTGGGAGTGTATTTGATGTAAACACAAGTGAATGTGTTCAAATTGTGTGTAAGTTACCATTTGATTGAACTTGTAGTGATAGGATTGGGTGAGTCCACATTACAAGTATTTGTGCATTTAGCATACATGTGATTTGTTGCTTTGATTGAATTTGATATAAATGGTTATGGTTAGTGTGGTTATTGTAGTTGAATGATTTACAAGGTGTGTGAACATTCAACTAATGATAATGATTGAATTGATTTACAAGAGTGTAAACAACCATCATAATGTTGAGGTTATGATCTACAAAAGTGTAGACATTAAATTAGCTATGTGCATGCTTCGATTCACAAGGTGTGTGAACATAAGACTTGCAAAGCTAATGTAGTAGATTCACAAGGTGTGTGAACAAAATATGATCTACAAAAGTGTAGACATTAAATTAGCTATGTGCATGCATTTATTCACAATTGTGTGAACATAATACTAGCAAAGCTAATGTAGTAGATTCACAAGGTGTGTGAACAAAAGATGATCTACAAAAGTGTAGACATTAAATTGGTAATGTGCATGCTTTGATTCACAATTGTTTGAACATAAGACTTGCAAAGCTAATGTGGTGAACAAAAGATGATCTACAAAAGTGGAGACATTAAATTGGCGATGTGCATGCTTCAATTCACAAGGTGTGTGAACATAAGACTTGCAAATCCAATGTAATAGATTCACAAGGTGTGTGAACAAAACATGATCTATAAGAGTGTAGACATCCAATTTCAAGAGTCAAATTGTTTAAGTTTGACTTTGGGGAAATATGATGCACAATTGGAGTTTTGTGTGCACATATGTATTGTATTAAATTATAATGATTGTGCATGAATGGAAGATTTAAGGGATTTTGGGTAAAAACAACCCGTTAGTAAATCGTTTTGTGTTTGATTGAATAATGTCACCAAATTATATTTGAGACATTATTAGTGTATCCATATGGTGTTATGGAATACACTTGGGGAAATAGAGGGGTGATCTTACTTAGTTCTAACGAACTAATGGTAATTTAAATGTGGTGTTTACAGGTGCAAAAGAGTTGGGTGATCGGTGAAAGTGATCGGGATCGAACATGAAGGCTTGGGTGGTGGTTTGAAGTTAATAGTCAAACCTTTTGTGAAAATTTTGCATAAGCTAACTTATTTTGAGTATGTGAATATACTTAAACATGTTTATAATGTTTGTACGATGTACAATGTGTATTTTTACAAACAAAACACAGAAAATTTTTTTGGGACCTAAACGAAAACCTTAAATAGGTGTTTTAAATGTCCGGATGGGATATAAAGTGACATGGGTGTTACACAAACTAAGTGTTGATGATTTTTATGATGTAGCTAGTAACAAAACAAACATTTTTAACATAATGTAATTAGTTTTCACGCTTCCGAACGAAATGTTTTGTTAAACTTAAGTCGAAATTTTCTGGTACCATATTTTGATCACGTGTAATCACGGAAATGTTTTGGGGTGTCACACCAGCCTACCATCGATCATTCTAATTTTAAATCTGCATGTTTCTTAGGTCCTAAGCTAGTTTTCGTGCATCATCTAGCTGGGTTGAAGGTTAAAAACCGGTTACCAATCTTAACAACCGGAAATAGTGAAAACCCACTTCAGGCTGCATCTTCTCTCTAGAACTGAAACCAACTCGTGCCCACGATCGTTTTGACTACTAGAACGTCGAATTTGGTGGAGGAATGCATAAGATATGGAGGTTTGAAGGTAGTGAAAGAATAGAGAGAGAGACGAATTTCTTGTGATGAGAGAGATAAAGACCTTGTTTGCTTTTTTTGTAAAACCTCTGCGAAACCTCTTTTGTCTGCGCCGCGCAGACCACGCGCTGACGTTGACATCTGCAGACTGTTTGTTTTTTCGAAGACGCTTCATTAAAAAACGTCTGCGTGAGGTCTTCTTGCTGAAGATGTGGACCAACCAATTCTAGGGTCTTCTAAGGTCTGCAGAGACTACCCACCACCACCCGCCGCCGCCGGCCACCCGCACCCACCGCCGCCGGCCATCGCCACCGCCACCCCCGCCGACCACCCCACCTCCGGCCGCCCCCACCGCCGTCGGCCACCCCATCACCCCTATCGTACACCAACACCAATTTATTTTAAGAGTCAACAGACGTTAAAAACAAACACTCTTCTTCCTGCAGACTGCAGACATTTGGTCCACCTCTTCTGTCACACCCCAAAATTTCAACTAACGAAATCATACCATTTAGGGCGTGACAAACCAGGATCTTAGTCATTAAACACAACGAAAGACCTCTATATGATTTTCAAACATAATTTTGGTCTAAACTGTAATATCAAAGTTTCAAAGTTTGCGGAAGCGTTTTAAAACAGATAACAAAACATAACGGTTTGTAAAACATAAATTACAATTTCAAAGTCTTAGATAATCAAATTCAAAACACATGAATTAAAATATATGCATGAGACTCCACATCTTAGTCCATGCTTGTCCTTACTTGTGCTTTAGTGTCTTGAGAAAACATGTAAATCAAGTCAGCATAAAGGTTGGTGCATACACAGGTTTGAATGATCATAAATGTTTGAAACAACTGTTTGAAATGAACTGTTTGCAGATAACATAATCACACATGCATAGTCATGATGGCTAGTCATTTGTACTATTTACATAAGCGGTCGACACCGAAGCTGACTGTTAGAATGTGATTTGCCTTTCCACTATTGTCTAGCACAAACAATAGTAATGTTTGAACTGGCTAGTCAAACACTTGCGTAGACCTACAATCTACCAAGTGAGTTTTGTCAAACCTAATAGATCTATTTCCAACTACCACGCTTTGCACTACGACAAACTAAACGATTCGATATGTAAGGACTTGTAATGCTATGTTCGCACTTATCGTAAATAGCTAACTCATGCAAGTGATATGTATCTAAAATGTTTGTTGCACATGTTTTCTCCCCCAAAATAGAAAAAATAAGAAAAGGGGCCGTGTACGCACCTTTCAATGCAGTAGAATGATCAAACACACGTGAAATCGCGTAAACAGTATTCTACAAGAAATCTGTGTTTTAACAATAATGTTGTGTTATTCGGGATGTCGTTTTATGTTTGAAATCACATACGTGTCAACACACGTATGTTAGATTGTTTGAAATGTATATACAAAAGTATGCACTACTTTGTGTTCGTTTGTTTAATTTGTTTAAGCCAATACGATTTCGTTTAAACACGCGTAATTATACGCGACGATAATTTCATTGTCAAAATATAGATTTTATTGTTTTATGACGTTTGGAATTCCATTTTGGTTCCAACGCATTTTGAACGGGTCGAATCGGAGTTAAAACGAGAAAGATATGAACAAAATACTAAAAATTGGTTTTAATCTCAAAAACCAGTGGAGGTTGGGTCGAACTCGTGACCTCTTCCTCAAATCACACCCACCCTACCAGTTGTTCTGTCTTTACATTTGCAATTGGTTTCAAGAATCAATTCTTTTAACCTTTAACAAGCTAATTCCCCTATGTTAAACCACCCAAATCAAATGGGTTCGAATCAGACCTCAATTCGATTGAAATCAAAACCCAAACCATAGGGGTTTTGTTCCAGGGCTTCAAACACACCCATTGATGATTTCAATTTGATTATTGACCAAGTTCTTATGCTCAAATGAATCCCAAATGGGTACGATTTCGAATAACCCAACCCTAGGCCTAAAAGATTCGAATTCGAACTTTTTATTCCTCTAATTCATAGGGCTTTTTATCCTTGGATCAAATCGAAACTACCTATGTAGTTTAATTTGATTTTAAAGTTCAATTTGCTCGAAATCCCTAATTCGTTCTAACCTACAAACCCTAAAATCAGTTTGTATCAAATTCACTGTTGTTTATTGAAACTATAATGGGGTATTCAGTAAAGATATGATTTCGAAACTATATGTATAGTTTAATTTGAGTTTCATGCTCGTTTGAACCGAAACCCCCAAAACGTTTTAACTCAAGAACCCTAATATTAGAAATCATAGAATTCGTTATTGTTTCATAAAATTGATATGTGTTTTTCATTGAACGCACTATTCTGAATCTGTGTATGTACTTTAATTAAAATTTGAATCTCATTTTGATCGAAATCCCCAAAACGTCAAAGATGATGAACCCTAGAATTAGGATTCTTATAATTCGATGTTTGTAACCAAAACTAGCATAGGGCTATGCTTAATCAGATCATTTAGGTGGTGTGGGAATCAAATATTACATGTTTTGATATCCAATTGGCGTAGTTCAACTAAATGGTTTTTAGGTTGTGATTCCTAATAAATATTAATTTTATTTTATTTTCATTATTTTAAGGTTCGAAATCGTTTAATTTCGTCGTTTTGTCAGAAATACGTAACTTACGTGCGTTTTCGTACAGAGCGCTAACTGTACGGATACGATCGTACGTTTCACTTTCTGATTTGGTTTTCTATTTTTCAGTGTTCGTTCAGAACATTAAACCCACATATATGTTTGTGTGAATCGTCATCCACGCAAACACACTGTCAGTTCATCATTTGTAAACGATACCGATTTGTTGTTTTGAATTATACATCCTCACAGACGGACTCAACTAAACCTAACATTTTCCACATTGTTATGAATAATTTCACATTGTTTTTGCACTGAATTGTTGGTCATCCGATTCCTGTTATTTATGGAAATCAGATCGCAACCGATGTGTTTTTATCAATTGTTTTCACACTGTTATTTCACATGTATTGTTGTATATTTATATTTCAATTCTCATCAAAATATATGCAATTGTTAATTGAATCCACTGAATAGTTATCACACACTGTTTATCACATAGTATTTACACACAGTTACGAGTAAAAGTACACATACCGTTCGGATTTTGCCGGATGGTAAGGTATCAGTTGTCACATTGTGTGTGACACTATGACTTGTGAATGAAAAATTACAAATGTTTTCAAATACTAAACTTATGAACTCACCAACCTAGTGTTGACTTGTTTTAAATGCATGTTTTCTCAGGTGACGAACATGTTTAATCACTAGACATCAGGACTTAAGCTAGTGAGACTTTACAAAGGACTGATAACTTACTTTTGTGTTCTGCATATTTTGGATCACATAATTGTGAATCATCTTTTGTAAATCTTGTGCAGATACAAGATAGAAACTCTGTGATTATTTTTGGGTAGATTTACTTAGTTAAATTATGAACATGGATTGTGTAATTTAACTTTGTAATTTTATGTCAATGTCATTTAGCATTTCTCATTGTATATCATGTGCATTATAAACAATCTGATCATTTCCATTAAGCTCAAGATTCCTTCGCTCACCTGGATGTTCTTTAAATTTTCCCCTGACATGGCTTGAATCCATGACCTCTCGGTCACAAGGTGAAACCTTAAACAATAGGCTGCATATGCAGGACCAACCTTCCACTTAATTGTCAATCAAAAACTTATTGTAAATCAATTCAAAATGACTAAATTAGACAAAGCTTTCTATTGAATGTATTAACTAGGGTTGCCAATTTCAGTTACAGAGACAACTTTAACATGTTTTGTGTTTACCTTTAACATTTTCATGTTTAAAACAGGCTGACACGCTAATACATGTTTATTTTCGTGTCTAAACAACTAAAAATCCGTCCAGGCTTGTTTATAAATAATAGAGCTAATTACACTGATGGTCACTATGGTATGCTCAGATTGCATTAGTGGTCCTTAACTATCAGAAATTACACCTGTGGCCGAATAGTTTGCAAAAACGTAACACAGATGGTCCCTGGAGTGGATGTGTGTTATCTTTTTCTGTTAAAATTTTAAAAATAACCAAAATACCTTAACCATATCTTATTTATCTCCTTTGTTACCCTCCCTATCCACCTCTACCACCACCAACCCTAAAAGAACAACCACCACCACCAGAAATTGTTTCCGACGGCCTCACCACCTCAGGCAACCACCACCACCTCTAATGATTATTTTAAATCGATTGTGCTGAAACACTGTCAAATTTCTTTTTCTTCCCCATTGCAATCATCGAGAACCAGCTTCTTTGATTTAGAGAGAGTTGCAGAGAACCCAAGAGGGTTTGTCTCCTCCTGATTCTGCTCTACTTACAACCACCACTCGCTTCCTTCATCGCCGGTTCAGCGGTTCAGCCCTTCGGCCGCTGCCGGAATACCGAGCACTCATCTCCGGAATACCAGTCACTGCACTTGGTCCAGTGCTACTTGCGACTTTAAACGTCACGTGATCGCCTTAGATGAGTTTGGTGGTGTTTGTTGGAGAGGAAGGTGGATACATGAGGCTGTCGGTGATGAGGGTGAGTCATGTGCCTGGTTCTGTTTCATCATCACAGATCTGGTGGTGGTTGCCGAAGGTGGGCGGTGGTGGTTGCCGAAGGACGAAGGTGATGGTTGCTGGAGGTTGCATATATGTATATTTCTTTTTTTTTTGGCTTTTTAGTTACAAGAGGGGCAATTTAGTCATTTCGTACCCACTTAACGGCAAAATCTAACGGCCATCCGTTCCAGGGACCATCTGTGTTACGTTTTTGTAAAATATTCGGCCACCGGTGTAATTTCTGATAGTTAGGGAACATCAGTGCAATCTGGACATACCATAGGGACCATCCGTGTAATTAACTATAAATAATATCTTAAATATGTGAGTATTCAATTACCTTCTAAAATTTCTAATTCCCTAACCTAGTTTCTTAATGAGTTCCTTAACATGTCATTTTTAGTATTAACTATTAACATAATCCTTAACGAGTCATTTCGTGTTTACGTGTTTTAAACGGGTCGTGTTAGTGTTTGGAAATACAGTAACGATAATTTTTCGTGGCGTGTTCGTGTCTATCTATTTCGTGTTTCGTGTCTTAACGTTTCGCGTCTAACCTATTATGCTAACCCTAATATCAACAAACAAATTTGAATTTATTAGAAGATAAATATTTATTTTAATGACATGGTTAAAAATTTCTCGAATTTCCTATAACAAAGCATTGCAATTTTGAACTACTATCAATAATGTTATCAAAAGGCAGTATACTTTACTTATAGTTGTATTTCAAGTAAGAAACTTTACATTATGATATGTTTGTTTTGTACGTTACAACATCATGAAAAAACTGAGAATAAACTTGCTAGATGCTTATCGTGAGGATCATTATATAAAAGTTTGTGTAATCAACCTGTAAAGGCAACCAATGTTTTTTTCCAATCCGTGTCAGACGTATTCCATTTAGATGATTTTGCTTGTTGAACATATATATCTTTTATAATTAACTTGTATTACATTCAACTAATGAATGTATTATTAGAAATAATGACTTCATTATTAAAATAATTTTTTTTTGTTTTCTTTTCGGGCGGTTTTCTACAAATTTTTTTGGTATGTTTGAAAAGGTTTTGATGGACAAATTGGGTGATAGTTTTGGAAATTACAGCTTTGACAATAAATTTAAGGTGTGTATGTCAAAAAAAAAAACAACTGCTATGAAATGCAACGCTTTTTCAGGTGGTATGTATGGGTTTTCTTTCACAAACTTCCAATCTATTTTGGATTGTGATGTTTATCAACACAATATGCATATGTTTTATCCTGAATAATTATTTCAAACCAATAACTTCATCCTAAATTTGGCAAAAATGCAAAGTTCTTTGTCATGTCAAACATCTGATATTGCAAAATGGCTTTTTAATTTAGATTTAGGTCAAGGATGGCTTGGTGGGTTAAACGATGGTGACGCAATGATTGATATATCTAATGATCTTTAAAAAGCTAATGATCTTGTTGATTTAATTGATTTTGTTTACCCTTCTATTCTTCGAAATTTCAATAATCATAATCATAATTATTTTCAAGAACAAACAATACTTGCACAAAATAATGTAGTTCAAAAGATTAATGATCACTTGCTATCAATTTTTTCAAAAAAGACGAAGGAATACTTGAGTTCAGATAACATATGTCATTCATAGTATGTTAGAGATATTGTCAATGCAAAATATACTCACGTGATTTTCTTAATGGACTCAAATTCTCTAAATTGCATAACCATATTTTAATATTAAATGTTAGTAATCTGGTCATGCTTCTACAAAATATTGATCAAAAGAATGGGTTATGAAATAGTACTTGAATAAAAGCATTATTTTTATTTAAAATCTATATTAGAAGTCATGCTTTTAGAAGTCTAAACCTTACACTTTTAGTTGAAGAATTTATTTCAAGCTTAAAAACACAATTTTCAGTTGTCGTTTGCAATAACTATAAATATGAGTCAATAACCTCTATGAAGGGCTTGTTTATACTTATACCTGTCTAACTTTATGTTAGTTTATCCCGAATCACAAGTATCTTATTTTACTATCTTAATAAGCAAAAATATTGTTTGCCACTTGTCACAATTTTAGACAAATAGTGCTGTTTGGCAAATTCTTATCATCTCATTAAATTTCACTCTTATTAAATAAGTATATTAACTCTCATATTCAATTATAATTTTAATGATATTATTGACATTTTTAATACTAAAAAGTTTTATAATCAATTAAAAATAATATTTTATCAAAAAAACTTTAAAAAATTCTAAGATATTAGTTTTTTTTTTCTAAAAATCGATATTTTTTAGAAATAAATAATTTTTAAATCGGTATTTTTGAGATTTTTTTTCTAAAAATCATGTATTCTATAAAAAAAAAAATTAAAATTAAAATAGCCTATAATACATAGATTTGAAGGAAGGGTTTTTTTATAAACAAATGACATTTTTAGTATTAAATTTTTAAAAATTAATTTCTTTTAAAAATAAAGCTTTCGATCATTGTTTTATTACTTAAAGTACTTATTAATACGTATTTTAAACATTTTATATTAAACTATTATTTATAATTTATAAATTTTTATTGCTAACTATAATACATAGATTTTGAGGAAGAGTTTTTTATAAACAAATGACATTTTTAGTATTAAATTTTTAAAAATTAATTTCTTTTAAAAATAAAGTTTTCAATCATTGTTTTATTACTTAAAGTACTTATTAATACGTATTTTAAACATTTTATATTAAACTATTATTTATAATTTATAAATTTTTATTGCTAACTATTTAATATTTTATATTAAATTCGTATAACACATGAGGTATAGTCTAGTTATATATTATAAAGATTTAAAATGTACATTAAATGTGATATAAAAAGAGATATTTAATAATCCGTGATTTATCAATCAAAGTTTTTGTTTCATTTTCTATTATATATATATTATTTTCATTATACAACCCAGGTTTTTACACTAGTATAATATAAGCAATAACTTTTTTACTTTCTAATAATAATTTGGATGCATAAACTAAATCCTATGGTGCACAAGTCGATCACCAAAAGCTATAATGCGCCACATGCAACCGGAGGATCTGAAATCAAGACGTTGAAATGGATACCCAAAGATCCCTTTTAATTTTTTTTTTTTTATCAATATTCAGTCTCCTCACAAAGTTGAGCACATATAATTAATTCTCTGATATTGGGTTTGAATCTGAATCAAGACATATTTGTTAAGATATAGTTAAGAGATTTACCAGTTGTAAGACTCATCTTGAGATGGGGTCAGTCATACAACCTAAGTATTAAATCTGAAAGGACGGATGAAATAACGTCTTGAGTGTCGTTGTTCCAAGCCTTTCAAAAAAAATTTAAAATTAAAGGATGAAACATTTACGAGAACAAATAAATAAAGGATCATCATCATCGTACTCAGTATATCTCACCATTAGCATAGCTAAGGTAGGGTCTGAGGATAAGATGTAGGCATCCTTACCTCTATCATGTAGGAATATAGAGGTTGATTCCAATGAGACCCCCAGCTCATGATGCCTGATTAACCGACCAACCCAATGGCTATAACGTTATTTTCACAAAAATAAAGTTAAAATTAGTGCAACTTTACTATTGCCCCTTAAGGGCCGACACATATATACATTATATGTGCGTACCGCAAACGGGGCGAAATAAAGGATGAAACTTAAAAATATTAAACATTTACGAGAACAAATAAATAAAGGATGAAACATTTACTAGAACAAAAAATTTAAAATTAAAGTTTGTTTGTTTATAAAAGAAAAGAGGCTAAGCTAGGAAATAAAGCCAATGCCATATGATCACTTCCCCCTAAACTTGCATTTTTCCCTTGAAAGAAAGGTAAACAACAACAAAATAAGACAACAAACTGACAAGAGATTACAAGTAGATGCAGCTTGTTATAACACATCATTAAAACCCGCACATATAAAAAAATGAAGGAATCTACCGATGTATGTATGTATGTATAAGTTTGGTCCTAAAATGTTGAGCTTATAAAAGCATACTCTGGTTTGGGTTTTGGGCCTGGTGAAGAAACTTGTCCCTGACCCACACCCACACCCACACCCAATCCTTGCGATTGGCCTCCTGCACCGTAACTAGTTCCCCGCCCAACCCTTGGTTGTTGTTGTGATGGTTGCTTGCTTGGTATATGTGGTCTAAACATCACAATATCCTGTTGTATTCAAATTACTTGAGAATAAGAATAATATTTTCTAATTAGCAAAGGAGAAAAAACTGTTTATAAATAAATAAAACAGATACTTAGGCTTACAAGAAACATATCTTACCCTAGGAAAAAGCATTCCAATCAAGCAAAATGCTATATCAATACTCACAGCAACAATGTCTGTGATGGTAACCATATAACTGCACGCTGCCTATTTATTACAAGTTACAACAATGCCAGCCTTACAATTCAAGTTGCAGCATTTAAAGAATGTTGCTATCTGTGATATTTGAACCTTAGGAGACGTTTTGATCACATAATCTGAAATTCAAGGACAATGGAGATAATTGAAACCCATTCCTTCAAATAAAGGAATTCAACATTCCTTGTTGCATATGATTAAGGGGAATTATCAAAAGATTAGGAATTTCCCCCTCCTTCACCAAGCCATCCCATTTCATCCCATTGCCACCGTCCCCATGATTATTGCCAACCAAACGCATCACAATCCAATTTGATAGATTATATTTCCATTTACTACAAATTCGATATCTCTAACAAATTTAAGTGAACTAAATACTCTATTTTAAATGTTTTAAGGAGAAACTTAATTTGGGTTCCAGATGGCTTACAAGCCTCTTACGCCCCATTTGCAGTGCACGCATATAATGTGTATATGTGTGGGCCCTTAAGGGGCAAAAGTAAAAGTGCACTAATTTTAACGTATTTTAGTTATTTGTGAAAATAACGTTAAAATCATTGGGATGATCAACTTCAAACGATAACTTTGAGCCGGGGACTCTTTCGGAGCAGCCTCTCTATCCCAATTGGGATAGGGGGTAAGGTTTGTATCTATCCTTCCCCCCCAAACCCTACTGAAAAGTGGGAATATAATGGGTAAGGTTGTTTTATGGCTTAAAGCCTCTTATCTTCATTTGTCTGAGAAATGCATGTTGATTAAGTGCTCGCATAAAAATAAACTCACACTTCCCCATGTGTTGTCTGTGAAAAGCATTATTTGATAAGTAAAATTAAAACAAAAAAAATATATATTCAAGTCAAGTCATGGATAGATAACTACATGGGCAGATATATAAGGGTCATACTTGCTATTCATGTGGTTTGGGATATAAGCCTATCCATTAGCAGTGCTGATGGCCAATCTTCTACAAGACTAAGTGAGAGAAAACATTAGTGGCTAAAATGCATATATAGATATAATTATAGGCAAAGAATTGAGACTTTATTAGCAAAGGACACTAAAGGCATTGTACTATGAGCACTTTGTGAATGTTAATGCCAAACACTTACAGCTCAGCAGATGATGAACTCCCATAAGCCTAGCACAAAAACCACAAGCCTTGACTTTAATTTTTGAAAGTTAAATTTATATAGAATGAAGCTCTATTATGAGTTACAATATGAGAAAATATAAACATGTAGGATATGTGTGTGTGGTATCTTATAGTAACTCACTCTTATTGTGGTAAATGTGATAACCAACCAAAATCAATCCAAATCTTTGTTGTTTTTAATATCATTATTACACATGTATAATACTTTCTTTCTTAATGCGTATATATAAATTCGCATGCATTTAATATTTAAAAACAACACAATTTTTTGTTACATTGTATCGAAAATCCTAATGTAATGTAACAAAAACTTGCGCTGCTTTTAAATTTTAAAAGCATGTATTTATAAGAAGAAAGTGTTGTACATTTTCATAATGATATTCGGAAAAAGAAAATACAAAGATTGGGATTTATCTTGGTGGGTTATCACAATTTTAAAGGGTTAATAACATATCCTTCTCCTATATATACACATAGTCACAGAATTCGCCATAAAGGCCGCGCATTTCGTTTTGGTGCGAACTGTACCCAATCGGAATTCGCTTGCGATTTGGTACGCTCCGGTTCGTCGATTGCAATCGCCTGGGTTCGTCGACTTCAATCGCCATGGATCAGCGACTTCAATCACCATGGTTCGTCGACTGCAATTGCCTGGAACATCGAATTTCATCGATTTGGGATCTCAATGTTGGGTTAATCTGGTCTGATTTGGTCGATTTAATTTTCTGGGCAGGAATAAAAGAACGACCTTCGACGATTTGGTACCTTTTTACATTGATCCAGTTTCCAAAATCGAAATTGTCAACCATAATATTCTCTATATACATCAAATTGAATCCTAATCTTCTCCACTACTCTTCTACTTCTATTCTCATCTTTGAATATAATTTCAAAAATGGCATTTGGCAAGCTTTGACAATAAGGAAAAGGGAAAATGATTGATTAGAGGAAATGCCTTCACTTTTAGTTTACTATTTCTGATTTGTTCTATGTGTTTGTTAATCTGTTACAATTACTCTATTTGGTGTTTTTGAGATTTTGAGCTTTTGTAGCTACTATTATTATGTTAATCAACTTATCACTTAAATTTCTATTGTTAATTTGACATTTAACTGATTTTTAATGGGGTACAACGAATTGGAATATATGGCGCCCTCTTCGTACCGAATTCGTTGAAGCTTGCGAACCGCGTACCCGAACCCCGTTTTCGTACCGTAGCAAACCGCGATTTATGTGACTATGTATATACATATATAGCCTCTTGAAACATACTTCTAATTTCGTAATAGTGACAATCTGGTTTTGTCGCTTACTAAGTAATTCTCCCTGCATCATGTAGCCAAAAAACTTATTTCAACAAACGATCTGTAGTAAAAAAGAAATTATGAAATTTTCAAATATCCTGAAAAGTTTTTTTTTTTTTTTTCTCAAGATTCATGTAAACAAATAACATGCCAATGTGAAAAACACCCACATGGTTTTAATGTGATGCCATCAATTATCAACAAAATTAACAGGATGAAAATAATTCATGAACTTGATTAACAAAATCTGCCCCACCTTATGCTAACAACTTTTTTCCAAAAAAAATTTTTTGGCCACCTCTTAAACATCAACTATGAATGGATATTCAAACACATAACAGATTAACAAAGTCAAATAACTATCTTTAGTTTCCATGCAGTCTGTCCATCATATTTCTTAGTTATCATCTCCATAAAGCAAACAACTTATATTTAACGAAAACCAGCAGCTTGCAGTTCAATAAAAAATTATAACTCAAAAAATTTCAAATATAAAATTGCGGCTTCACATACCTCCCATATTTTCACATATTTAGGGCGTCCTGACTCCTGATTGCATTGCACTTGAGGCTTGTTGTGAGAGATCAACATAAGTTCCGATGTGGTTATTTACTGCAACAGATTGCATTCCTTGTACTTGCTTAGACATCCTAGAAAAAGACATCATTGTTCCAGCATGCTGACCCACCCGTGTGGTCCCTGTTAATAGTGTTGACCTGGATCCAGATATCATGTTGGACATATGAATGACCCTAGGGTTTCCATCAATCGATGATATCCCAGTGGCCTTCCCCCCAGCAAGGACTGTAGGGATCACCAGACGTGCTTGCGAGAGATTCTTTCACATGATCAGCAGAATACAAGGGCTGTTGCATATTACCAACAGGTTTGAAATCTTGCAAATTATCAAAGCTGGATTTTAGTTTTTCAGATGGTGAATAAGTTTTCACCGATTGAGGGGATGCCATCGGAGACACTGGACTAGGCTCCTGCACAATTACAACGTTAACATCATACTAAACAACATATACACTATAATTATTAGAATTTAGAAAACAAAGGATTAATTGGTTCTTACAACTTCTACCGTTGCCAAAGGAATATTACCCACAGATACAGGTTGTTGAGTCAGCAGACATTCACTACTAAAATAACCTCGTGAAGCGGAAGTCGGAGGCAGTTCTGAATCTGGAGAAACTGAAGTAAGCTCCATATTTGAAGGGCTTTGATTTGACAGTGAGTTTGTTGTTCCTGATGAACATAAAGCAGCACAAGCCTCCACGAAATCTTCTGAGATAAGAATTAGATAATGTGGGTTTTTAGCAATATCAATAGTAGGAGTAGTTGCGGAAGGGTTCCTTTTTCCCTGTACATAAATCAAAAACAAAATCAGCATCCCTGTCAGAATATTCGACAAGGGTAAAAAAACAATTACCGCGTCGTAGATTGCTTTAAGTTTTGGAAGCTGCTTTGGGCATATAACTGACAAAGAAACACAAGACCGCATCAAAATACAGTGTGTGGTATATATACGAGCAGAAGACAACCATTAATTAGCTAAAATTCCATAGTTATTACCTGAGGAAAATATTTAGCAAGTGTTTCGGCATCAGATAAAGAACATTCTGACTGCATCTCACTCTTATTTGGTGGTTGGTAAACTGGTGTAGGCAGTGGATATGGGTTACTTGCAGCAACAAGGATGCAATGCCTTTGAAGAACCTTAGTTGGGTGAGTTTGGTTTCCATCTAGGGAATGATATATCTGGGTTACAAGAATATTAAAGAGTATAATTTAATTACAAAATTTAGTATAAGAAAACAACATAAAGAAAAGAATGTAAGGGTGAAACAACATTGCATACCATAAGAACCTCATCAAGTCCTTCAGCAATTGCAGCATCACAAAAACCACCACCACTGAAGTGCATACATGATAGCCACTCCAAGAAATGCCCAGCTGCTCCGCTTTACCAAACAGGCTGCATACAATTAAATAATATCATGACAAGATGTGATATATATTATATACAAATGCTTACAAAAATCAATGAGGAAATAGATGTACAGCTGTAAGATCCATGAGCATGAAATTGCACAAGAGCCAGCTGAACAATAGAACTAGTTGCTTCCTGCATAAGAAGAAAAGCAAAAAAATCAGTAGCAGTGAGTATAATCAACTGACTAAATATTATGTTCACAGGAGCTTAAATATTTCACAAGCAATAAAAATTAAAAAATGCCATATGATGACACAAGAATTGTAGAACTTACTATAGCTAACATATATAAGCATTAGAGAAGATTTCACACAAAAAAATTTTTAACTTCATTACCGCAAAATTTCCTGCAATTATTTAAAAAGATTAGGAAACCATTCCAATTTTATGATTGGAAACCAAACTTTTCCAAACACAGCTTATTAACCCAAAACCTAGCTGATTTTAATCAACAAACCTATGAAAAATAGTAAGACGATTTGAAAATCAGATTAATAAAAAAAACAAATTCTAATATCAATAAACTTAATAACCTAGAGTTGACGTATGTGGACCGATGAAGCTTAATCACGATAAGGGGGCTAAATTTTGTTTCACGGGCAACTGTTTGCATGTATGAAACCTTGATTCGCTGTTACAAGTACCTGATAAGTGATAATTTCTTGGAGATAATCGGAAACAATGGTCCACCAATAAGGACCCAAAGCGGCGGCGGCTTCAACCACCAGCACAAGTTGCTTCTTCTCCGGCAATTGTTGCTTAAACGATTTTTGAAGAGTTGATTTCTGAAGCGGTGATGATTTTCAACCGAATTAAATGCGGGAAATGGATTTCCTGATTTTCATTTCTGGTTGGTTGGTTTGTCATGCAGTTTCCATTGCAAGGTAATCGAGTGTGAACGAAAACGATAACCGTGCAACTAGAGGTGCGCTAATCTTTTTTCTTTTTGAGTTAATTACACGGATGGTCCCTGTGGTTTACCCATATTGCACGGATGGTCCCTAACTATCAGAAATTACAACGGTGGCCGAATAGTTTGCAAAAACGTAACACGGGTGGTCCCTGGGTTGGATGTCTGTTATCTTTTTCTGTTAAATTTTTAAAAATGACCAAAATACCCTTACCCTTCACCTCACCCTTCTCCTTCTCTGGTAAAACACCGGCGACCAGACAAACATCACCACCACCTTCACCTGCAATCACCCACCCACCACCCATCACCACACTACCACCACACCATCGCCGGAGACCACATTTGACACTAATTGTGACTGGAATCGCGACCACATCATCAACCGAATAATCAATTGAACAATTGAAGCATATTGCAAGCGAAGCTTCAAACGAACTGATCTGCACCGACTACAGATCGACTTTTTTAATCAACGAACATAAACATGAAGTACATCAATCACAGGAACAAACTACAAAATTAGTGTGTGCGTGTGTTCAATAAGCACTACACGCCAACAGGAAAAAATTCCAGAAATGAAACACAAGATCCAAACCTAAAATCGCAAATTCAGAACAAATCGCTGTCAGTTTCCAAAACTCAAAACACGGAAGAAGACGACAGACGCGACAAAACACATGTATCCATTTGTAGATTTTAATAACTGCAATGAGCTTTGGAGATGGTGGTGTGGCCACCGGATATGGTGGTGGTGTGGCCCTCCGGCGGATTGATTGGCGGTGGGGAGGAAATAGGGTTGGGTGTGTTTTTTTTTTCAATAATATATGAGGGTATTTGGGTAATTTTACATCCTACTTAACATCAAAAGATAACAGACATCCAACCCAGGGACCACCCGTGTTACGTTTTTGCAAACTATTCGGCCACCGTTGTAATTTCTGATAGTTAGGGACCATCCGTGCAATATGGGTAAACCACAGGGACCATCTGTGTAATTAACTCTTTCTTTTTTAACTTGTTTAAGAACCAGTTCTGGTTTTAGCTCGGTTTTGGTTCGGTTTTTGACCGGTACAGGTGAAACCATTTCCAGTTTTTTCGGTTCAGATTTTGATTCATGTTATAATTGTCTAAAAACCGGACCCGTTTGTACCCGGCGGTTCCGGTTCGGATTATTTTATTTCCCATCTCTCGTGCAAGTTGCAACACAAAACCATCAACCAGGCCGAACGTCAAGGTCTGGTCTGGTCAACTCAACACGGCCCAAATATATTTCTGTGACGTTTGGGCTCGGGTTATCCAAATTCACAAATCACAATTCAATTATTCAATCAAGGATAATTATCAAATCAGTTTAATCATATCATAAGAAGTATAAAATCATAAATCTTGGATGTTTTTAGCATGTATATATGAATTACATAAATATACGTTTATAATCATGAAAATCATTAATCATATCATAAATTTACTTCATTTTTGTTAGAATTATTTAATCTATTTAGAATTTAAACTATATGTTTTCATGTTCTAAAATTTAAAATAACACGATAAAAAGACATAATTAACCTACCGAGTATTTTATTTATCATTGAGTAAATATAATATTGCCTTTTAAAAAAGGTAAAAATAATAGAATTGAGCATATGAAAATAATAAATATGTATATAACCTAGTCACAGTAACGAAAGTAACAAATTCGTTACCATCTATATATATATATAACAAAAGAATTGGGCAAATGAATTCGTTACAACTCGTTACAGATAATTTGTTATTTTTATACTTGTTACATTGGTGTAAATACGAGCATCCGAAAAAAATAAAAAAAAAACCTAGTCAAGACTATAACGGAATTAAAGAGAAAAATAAGACGAGTATAATGGTGAAATTTTCATAAAAAAATATTATAGTATAAAAAAGTTATGGATGTATAAAAAAAGAGGGGGTAAAGTATTTAATATAGCAAATTACATTAATACCCTTATTTCCCTTTTTTTCAAATCAATTAAATCAGCATCTTGTAATTTGATCATTAAATATGGTGAGGTTATTGGGTTAATGATGAATCCTAAGGTTAGCAATAGATCACTTATATATATATATATATATATATATATATATATATATATATATATATATATATATAGGGAAGGGTATAAAAAATAACCCTCATCTTTTGCTACAACTACATAACCCATTTAAACCAATCATAAACTTACACATAAGCATTACATTAAAATATTAAAAAGGGCATCATAGTCATTTTACCCCTTATAAGTTTCCCCCCCTCTTTTTTAAACATTAATAACTTTTTTATAATATATTATTTTTTAAAAAAAATTGCACCATTATATTCGTCTCATTTTTCTCTTTAATTCCGTTATAGTCTCGACTAATTTTTTTTTTACTTTTTTTAAATGTCCTATATTTACATCATTGTAACGAGGTTAAATATAACAAATTTATTTGAATTTTTTTTAAAAATGATAAATTACAGTGATGTAATTTACATTGACGTAATTTATCGTGATGTAATTTACATTGACGTAAAATTCGGTTTCGGTTTTTTTCGTGATGTAATTTACAGTGATGTAATTTACAGTGATGTAATTTACATTGACAACAAATTAGTTTAAATTTTTTTTTCAACATTGATAAATTACATCACTATAATTATCATTGTGAGAGAAAAAAATCAAAATAATGTGTTCTATTACATTAATGTAATTTATCATTGTAATTATCATTGACGTAAAATTCGGTTTCGGTTTTTTTCGGTGAATTTGGTTTAAATTACAGTGATGTAATTTACATTGACAACAAATTAGTTTAAATTTTTTTCGAACAATGATAAATTACATCACTATAATTATCATTGTGAGCGAAAAAAATCAAAATAATGTGTTCTATTTACATCACTGTAATTTCTCATTATAATTATCATTGTTAGAGAAAAAAAATAAAATAATGTGTTATGTCACCGTTAATTATGTCATTATAAATTACTTCATTTTGTGTTACATTACTTCATTTTTTGTTACATTACTGTAATTTACCATTGTTAGAAAAAATTTCTAATTAATTTGCTATCTTTAAGCTCGTTACAATGATGTAAATACATGACATCAAAAAAAAAAAAAAAAACTAGTCGAGACTATAACGAAATTAAAGAGAAAAATGAGACGAGTATAATGGTGCAATTTTTTTAAAAAATAATATAGTATAAAAAAGTTATGAATGTTTAAAAAAAATGGGGTAAACTTTACTTAAATAACAAATGTCTTAAATGCCCTTTATATTAAAAAAAAAGAAAAAAAAAGGAATCTGACACGTGTCACCATCCTATACACTTACATTTTTAAAGTAACCATTGGATGATGGTTAATGGGTTGTAACAAAAGATGAGGGTTATCAAAAATTCCATGCCCTATATATATATATATATATAGTATAAGGTTTGGCTAAAAAGTTTTAAAACCATGAGAAGTGTGAGAAGAGATCTCAACCATTAGATCAATTGGTTTTGTGGTTGAGATTAATTTAGTGGTATTTTCGTAAATAGTTATAAGTTAAAACCATCAGTAGGGGTAGAATGAGAAGATCTAGCCAAAAACCTGCACATGCAAGTCACATGCATTTTCCTCCATCTTTTTTAAACGTTCATAACTTTTTTATACGTTAGTATTTTTTTAAAAAAATTACACCATAAAATCGAGCATTTTTTTATCTTTCTAATGAGTATAATATTAGTATATTTTTTAAAATTAAAATAACAACCTAAAATGAGTTTTACGAACCATATGTTTATGGTGTTTTTCCAATATATACGAAACTGATCTTTTATGGTGTTTTTTACACATATGTATGTTTTACGGTGTTTTCAAAGATATTTTATGGTGTTTATGATGTTAACATTTTATGTTATTTTTTGGTGTTTGCGTATTAATAAAACTAAAAGAGGGCATTTTTTGGTGTTTTTGAAAACGAAAAACACCATAAACACCTAAGTTTGTACGTGGTGTTTTTAACTTAGTTTATGATGTTTTTTCGAGATATTTTATTGTTTATTGCGTTTTTTCAAGATATGTTATTGTGTTTATGGTGTTAACATTTTATGGTGTTTTTGTGTTCGGATATTCATGAAACTAAGACCAGGCATTTTTATGGTGTTTTTGAATACTAAAACACCATAAATCGCTATATTTCATAAACATTTGAAAAACACCATAACAAAAACACCTGGTTCATAAACATTTTATACATGACGTTTTAAACTTAAATGTGTAAAAACACAAAGTTTAGAACGGCATGTTTTTTTAGTTTTAAAAAACGCCATAAAACACAATGTGTAAAATTATACAGTCCAAAAACACCATGAATAAAATTACAGTTCAAAAACACCATAAATAAAATTACAGTTCAAAAACACCATAAATAAAACTGCAATTCAAAAACACCATAAATAAAACTGCAGTTCAAGAACACCATAAATAAAATTACAATTCAAAAACACCATAAAATGTTTGTGAAAATTACACAGTACAGAAACACCATAAAACGTCATGTGTAAATGACGCAATTAAAAAACGTTGTGTTCTGTTTATGTTCAAAACACCATAAAACGTCTAGTTTCACAAACAATATGAAAACACCATAAAAACGCACAAGTTTCAAGAACAATCAGGTTTGTTCTTTTTCTATTGTTAAATATAACAATATTATACTCGTTAGAAAGGTAAAGAAATTTGTGATTTTATGGTGTAATTTTTTTTAAAAAAATTTAACGTATAAAATAGTTACATACGTTTAAAAAATTTGGTGGAATTAACATGTGACTTGCATGTGCAGCCTCCATTTATATGTTGACGTTTATACCCTTTACCCTAAAATACACGTGTCACATTCTCGTGGCTTCTCACACTTCTCATGGTTTTTTGCCTTCTTAGAATATCCCTCCCCTATATATATATATATATATATATGATCCGCATCCTATAATAACACTCTCTTATTGCACAACCCGAGATAACCCTGCAAGATGAACCCGAATCTTTAGTTTTTTTTTCAAAATCTTAGTTTTACATGTACAAGAATATGTTCTTTTATGTGTTTGAGCAAATTATTTTTCGTTTGTGATCATACATCAATGTAATTTGCCTTACAGCACTGTAATATTTACAGTGTTGTAAGTTTTTGACAAAAACTGTTACAGTGCTGTAAATCAAAAACTTACAACGACGATATCTCTTAAACGGTTATGAATTTTCACAAACTCATAAAAGAACATAGTGTTCTAATTGTGTTACAATGATGTTCAAAAAAAAATTCAAGATTCGGCTTCGTTTTGGCAAAGTTATTGGGTTATCGCTTTAAGAGTGGGTTATTATTTGAACACTTTCCTATATATATATATATATATATATATATATATATATATATATATATATATATATATAGGGATCGGTTATTGTACAAAGGAAATTAACGTGAGAAGCGTAGGAAGCCACCAGAATGTGCCACGTGTAATCTGGGTAAGGGGTATAATGGTCCGTGTAAAATCACTGACCACGTTATATATAATCACGGACCATCGTTTTACAGGCATAATCACGGACCAATGTGTTATAAGAATGGATGCCATGCAGACGTCCAATAAGCGCCAACTTGGGTGTCCAGTAAGCGCCTGCGCAAATCACGGACCGTCATTTAATACATATAATCTATGACTAAATAGATAATCACGGACCAACAATTACGTACCAAGCATAAAAATCACGGACCACGTAAATTTTTTTTTTAATAAACTATAACAATACTATATTCAAATTAAAGATAATAAAATTCTTGATTTTATGGTGCAGTTTTTTTTAAAAAATAATTAAACATTTAAAAGTTATTCGATTTACAAGAAGATGGTGAAACTAGATTTACCCACATAAAAATTCAGCAAATGTAGACAATTCCTTTTTTGCCCTTTTATCTTTAATTCACAGAAGTTTTAAACAAAAAGTGGGGACCACTAGATCTTAACCATTTATTTATTTGATCAAAGGTCCAGAATCCTTTCTATCCTTCCCACGTTAAACATCCTTTGTATTGGATCCGCATCCTATATATATATATATATATACACGTGAGGGTTCCATAGAAAACCCTCCTTTTTGAGAAAACTTAGAAAAACTAATCACACTTGTTATCAATCAATTTCATTTTTTGTTTTATATTTTGTTTTTATTATAAGGTTAGATTTGTTAACAAAAAGAAAAATATAAAAAATATATATTTAACTGGTGTTATTACATATCTGTAACTTTTATTGATTACGTATATGTAACTTGTAAACTACATATATGAGTTACATATATGTAACTTTATAGGTTATATTTACGTAACTTCGTGATCTACATATTTTTATTAAATTTTTGTTGTTTATAACATTTCTAAGCTAATAATAAAAAATCATGAAATTTTTTTTTTTAAAAAATTGATTGGTTAGTAGGAGTTTCTCTTAGTTTTCTACAAAGTGAGTAGTTTTCTTTTGAACCCTTCCATACATACATACATACATACATATAATTGTGGGTTATATTGACTAATGGTGGCTTCCATTCGCCGTGAATAATGATATCGAACACGACTGTAAGATATCACATCATTATATGATTCTCTTCTTTTATATGTGTCGAAATTCAAAACTTTTATGTACCTAAGAAACAATATGAGTAATGAATTTCGTATATATTTCGCCTTGCTTGATTTCACTTTGATTTTTGTATACTTTTTTCTATTTAATTATTTTTTTAAAGATTCATATATCGCAATATATAAGGCATAGTAATATGTTCAATCTGCGTTTCAATCTTCATAACTAATCCATCACAACTTCGGCCTTGTTTGGGATTTCATTTAAAACCAACTTATAAACTTATTGACTTTTTTTAGAAGTTAATAAGTTAAAATAGTGTTTGCTAATCTCAAAAGCACTTTTCATTTTAACTTTTTGATTAGTCTTGAAAAGTTGTTTTCAAAAAGCTCAAAATTCTAGCTTTTGGAAATAGCTTTTAACTTTTTGACTGAAAGTCATAAGTTAATCCAAAAACTTTTTTAAAAACTCTATTTCAAAAAGTCATAAGTTAATAAACACTTTTGACAAAAAGTCCTTTTAAAGTTAAATAAGCAATCCCAAACAGGACCTTAATATGTTTTTTTAGTCGTAACATCTCATCGTACACTCAAGTTTAATTGTATCGTCTCGCCATAATGCGTGAGTAACTATTATAGTTTAGATAAATTAGTAACTATAAGGTTAGCATAACATCAAATACTTTTAATCAGCTATAAGAAAATATCAATATGTAAGTAGGTCATTTAATAGAGACGATAAGTCGATATATGGTATTAGCTTCAAATCCAAGCAAATGCTAGATATAAAAAAAAAAAGTAGACGAAAAGACAAACTCCACAATGTTGTCAAAATCGAAACCATTTTCATTTCAAAAGAAATGACAGCCAGTCATTAAAATTGTTAAATGCCTTTAAAAAAATGAGAAATAATTTTCTTAATATGTATGGTGAGAAAAAAATATATAGTAATTCTTTTGATTAAAAGTGTCGTAAAACGTCATGGGGTTGATGCGATATGTTCGTCTGTAAAACCTGTGATGAACCACATCAAGAGGAATGTCAATTGAAGCCCTAAAATGAGTGTGAGAAAAGAATTACTTGATCCATGTTGGGGTGTTAATCGAATTAAATTTCGAATAACTCGAATATTTCGAATCGAATAATTTCGAATTTTGAAATTTTTAAGAGCATTCAAAAATCGATTCTTTTCGAATTGGTTTGATTCAAATTTAATTAAAAATTGTTTGTACTTGCTAAATATGTTTATGCATTCAAAATATCAAATAAACCTTAAACATGTAAATATCAAATAACCAACATTTAATTTTTAATACTAGATATATCATTCAAACTAATAAAATTATAGGTATTGTATAATTGGATTTACATTTGTGTAATCACTTTTTATAAATTAAACTATTTGAACTAAAAAACCTAATTTTAAATATAATAAACTACTTGTATATATAAATAATTTTATTAGAATTTCGAATCAAAATTGAAAAAATGATATTCGAATTTCGATATTATACTTCTAATTGAATTTGAATAAGAAAATTCAAATTGAATTTCAACTTGGTGATTTTCAAATCAAAATCGAATCGAATTTTGATTTTTCGAGTCCGATTCAAAAACTGAACAACCATATACCCATTAACACCTAGGTGATGTTTGTTTTTTCAGAGGCAAAACATCTGCAGTCTGCGGACCTCTTTTGTAGAAGAGGTGGACAAAACCTCTGTCTGTTAAAAAAAAATTGTTTGATTTTGAACCTCTGCGACCCTTCTCTTTTTCAAACCCTAATCCATCGTGAAATCATTTATGAAGGTTAATCGATGGAAAGCCTTTAATCTCTGCACAATCAGATGCAAAACATCGTGAAATCAAACACCAATCAAATGTAAAGAAAGAAGATCAAACTCAAATCAACAACAATCATGAACAAAAAACGCATCAACAGCAACCCTGCAACTCGCATGGCCACCGTTCTTCCGACCACCTCTGCCGCCATGGCAACCCTTTAATCTCTGCGATTTACCTCGTCGGAGTCCACCTCTGCAGCCATGGCCACCGTTCTTCTGACCTTCTTTCTCGCGTTTCCCAGCAACTCGCATCAACAGCAACCCTTCTCCGATCGGTAAAAAATGACTGTTTGATAGAGGAGGCGATGTAGCAGAGCCGCGATAGAGGAGGTGATGTAGGAGAGCGGCGGTGTAGGAGGGCGGCGGTGGAGGTGGTGGGCTGGTGGGGCGCCGATCAGGAAGGAGAGTCGGCGGAGGTGGTGGGACGCGATCGGGAAGGAGAGGGTTTTTTTAACCTAACAAGAGAAGAAGAGGCAAGAAGAGGTGAGAAGTGCTTGGTTCACGTCTGCGCCAAGAAGAGGTCGGGCAGACCTTTTTTAATGAAATGTCTGCAAGAAAACAAACAGTCTGTAGACCTGGAACCTCTTACCGTGTCTGCGTGGCGCAAGTTTTTAATTGGAGAGAGGCGGATCCTTCAAATACGTCAAAATGTGATCCTGCTAAATGTTTGCAAAATACATTCGAAGATTTTAAAAGGCTGCAGAACAGAAAATAATACATATTTATTTATATAATTTAAATTTAATTGTCATTACTTTGATAAAAAGATTTACGTACAAACCACCAACTTCTTCGTTTAAGATGTATAGCTCTTATTATGATACTATACTAACCACCGTATCATGTGTTCTTGGGCTTGGAAATCAATTTCAAACTTTAAAAAAGTGTTGGTCAAAAGCATGTCTGAGTGCATAGTCATGCCTCTTGATAACATCATCTGCTAATTGTTGAACCTTCTGTTTGACTTGGGTTGTGTGCCACATTCAATAAAATTTAGAATACACACACATGGCATACTACTGGCTAAGGATTAGTGAGTTCAGCTGGTCCTGGATGCATAATAATGTGTGTGTGTGTATAGGCAAGTGGAAGTTTTACTAACTAATAATACCAACATCAATAATTATCATTGCCATAATGGAAATTTTTGTTCAAGTAGGTCATTTTCATTCCAACAGATGAAACCATTACCATATATAAAGTTGCTTCCAAAAGATAAAAGCGCCATCTCCACCCATCCGTACTTGGTTTCAAGAACATGACATACAACAGTTTCACAAAACAAAAGACACGCAACATACAGAGAGTTCGCATCTGGATGAAGTGAAGTCGTTAAACAACAAAAAAACTCATCACTTACAACCTCCCCATGCAATAAAACTTTCTTGTGATTCAAATTCCTGCAAAAACATCTTCCCGTCAATTCCCCGAGTTGACAGCAACAAGAGTCATTTTATAAATATATACATATACATATACATATACATATACATATACATATATATAACCAATGATGCATGCAACTTAGAGAACTTACAAGCTGGCTCAACCGAAAATCAGGTGGCGTATCTAGTTCCAAATTTGCAGGATCAAGAATCAAATCTTGACAGGCTTCTAAATCCTTCTTTAGATTTTCTGGCCCTAAACGAGCATAATCTGCAAGACGAGGTTTTCCATTTGATTCTTGCCTTTCAACACTTCTTGGAGGAGATTGACTCTGAAGAAACTCATCACACAAGGAAAGTCCTTCAACAAGTTGTTGTGAATCTAATATATATTGAGACTCATTGTCCCACCATTTTGATTCTTCTCCACCTTGACTATCATTATTAGCCCCTGGTTTCTCAGAAGCATGATTTTCTTTGGTCACATGATCACCAAGCTTCCCACAAGAAGTTTCAAACTCAACCCCATTTACGGGCACCATCTCATGCTAAAGGGAAAGGAAAAAAAAATAAAATAAAATAAATGCGAATGTTGTGATTTTATAACATTTTTCTTTGTATTTCATTTTGTAAGTTCCATCTTCAATTCTTGACTGATCATATACACAGGACTAGAGGTGACAATTACAACTCATTCACTTATGAACGGATAGATCTTGGTAGTGGTTAATCCCAAGAAATTAAATGGATCATGATACTAAAAACTGGTAAAGTACTCAAAAGTATAAAAACTGGATAAGTACTTGAAGGTATTTATAATGCTAACAGCCTCCAGAAGGGCATTTAATCATTATTCAAAAATCAAGACATTTACCTATAGACATAATGGTCAAGTGTTTGTGGATCAACCTGGCCCAACCTGCTTTCGTCTTGTGCTAAAAACAGCCATTTCAAGTTTTCAACCCATAACTATTTTGATCCATTACCCAAACCCATCTGAATACATTTTGCTACCTAAATGAATAAAAATAATGAATAAAAATACTTGTTTGACCTTTCATATCGAGTTTTATATTCTTTGGGTCACTCTTTTATTGGAATTAATATATGGTTTCTTAAACCGTCTTTTGTTAGACATTGATCCCACTTTCCCAGCAAACACTTGCACTTTTGGAAACATTTGTCCTTGATGAGCACCAAAATATTAACAGCATTTTAATGACCACAAAGTTGTTAAATTATTTCCTTTTTTTTTATAACAGTGGGAACCCACTTACGTGGTAAACTCCTAGGTCCCTCCAAATACCCGACTATCCGAGAGGAACAGGTAAAGCGCTGCCGCAAGCAACCTGGTCGATGGCCTCCAAGGAAAATTGCTTTAAGTGGGGATTGAACTTGAGACCTCTAGGTTGTCTCTCCTCCACTTTATCCACTACACCACTTCCTTGGAGGTTTCTTTTTTGACTCAATATAAGAACGATAAGTAAGAATTGGTCTCAAAATAAGGTAAATTTGTCAAGCAAATAACTTTTATAGTATAGTGGCCAAACTAAAGTGCTGACAAAAGCATCTTTAAAACAAATCCATGTTCATTATAAGAGAGAAAACACTTACTTGAGCAGGAAGCTCAAAAAGTTCAGCAGGCTCTTGTTCAAGACCCCCATCATCTGGAACCCGCCGTTCAGCATGAGGTGGTTCAGGGGTCACAGACTTAGGGGTCACAGGGCCAACTTTTACGATAGGAGCATCAAAGTCCGCAAGTAAATTCTCTTCATCTTTCCCATTCGGTTTTGACAGCGGTTGTTGTTGATAGAAGACTTTTGAAATCACATACTCACCTTCCTTTTCATCTTCCCCTGTTCCCAAATGATATTGGTGCATAACCCAATTTGTTTTTTCTGCTTTCCCACCTTTTGCAGGGCTTACATAGAGAACCATAATTTTCTTGCACCCCTGTTGAACCCTGTTTAAAACAACAGGTTTTGTCCGACCTGTTTTATGCCAACGAAATTCCCCAAAATCATCACCATGTATCTTACGACGCTTCCTGGTTCCAGTATTATAAGCTTTAATTGCTCTATGAAAAAAGTGAGATACACTGCCATCTTGTTGGACCCCTAAAAGAATGACTTGCATATAATAAAATTGACATTATCATCTAGATGAAATTTATAAAGAAAAATTTACAAGTACCTGGCAACTTTTGAGGATGAGTATAACAGATTCCATCATCTTCGTCAACTGTCGGAATAAACTCATCAATGAAAGGATGAGGCTGGAAACCTCTAGCACCACTTTTAGCAAGTAAATGCCAAATAATTTCCTGATCCAGCGGGTCGAATTTAACCCCTCGGGGCAACCCTGGCCATGCTTGATTAACCTAGAAACAGAAATGTTTGGTCCCAAAAGTTAGGTGACGGCATTTTTTTTTTTTAACTTTGCAATGATGGTTCAACAGTTTAAAGGGTGTGAGTAATTAAGTTCAGAATATATGGTATGTTTTACATAACATATTAGTAACAATGAATATAATAATAATAATAATCATGTGGGAATGTAAAAAATAGAAATTTACATCACTGTTGTCAACAATATGGTGGCAGTTTGGACATGCTTTTGTGGGATTGCTTTTCCATTTGATACTTTCAGGATCACATGCACCAGAGGCACTTCTAATCTTTGTTGCAAATCTGTTGCTATCCACCAACCATGACGGTCTGCATTTATCAGCATGAAAGACTATTCACTGAACACTTACTGTAAATAAGAATCTCAAAATGCAAAAACAAAAAAAATCATAATAAAACATTTCAAATTGAGTGACAAAGTTGTTTTTGTATTATGAACATAGAAGAGGTTACCAACTCAAAAAGAAGAAAACTCAGCAACAAGCAATGGACCAACGTGGTAATGAATTGATGAATCGTTCAAGCATTTTGCTATTACATAAACGTATAGAATATGTACGACTAGTGTCATGATAAGGAACTTTGTGTAAATTAGAGTCCTCACTCAGTATATGTAATGATGACAATGAGAAATATTATTGTAAATAGGAGTCAGTTGCCTAATTATATGTTATGGTGTTAAGGGGGAAACATGTAATTTTTGAAATTGTAACTCGAAGGAACAAAACGAAGCACTCTTTTAATAAATGTACCAAATGCTACCTCAGATGTTTAGAAATATTGAGAAACCACACTTTGAAACCCAATCAAATATTAATTAAAACAGTACCCAGGCCATCCTTAGCTGAAAAACATCACCAAGAAAACCTTACACAAATAAACCCTAATCATAACAATTGTAAGACCCATGAAAAACACATATCATATCAATACTTTAAAAGTTTAATCAATTACCCTCATTAGTAACAATGGAAGATCCCACTTTGATCTCTAAGGGGTGTCTCACATTTGACCTTTTACATCACATACGTACAAACAAAGAAAATCCTAAAATTTGGGGTTTCCAACCAACCACACTAAATCAAGTGATTTAGTAAACTGGGATTTTGTTAACACCTCAAGAAACCGCATCTTGGTTTAACGAAATTTATAAAGCCTGAAGATAATAAAGAAGCTTAACGGGACTCAATATCTTCTTGTTTAATCATCTAGCTTAATAAATATTTACCAGATATAGGAGGGAGTGGGTGGTGCTTACCCAGCCATGGCAATGAGAGATTCCGATCTAGGGCACTATCGATCTTCAGCAGCGCTCACTGGAAAATGTTTTTCTTGGTTTGACGGAAGAGAGACTATAACGCCATGTTTAAAACGGTTTTTTTTTTAATATTAAAAACATTTTTAGTAAAGTTAACGTGTATGTAATATTACTTGTTTATCCGAGCATGATGTACAACAATTAATTATTTTAGAATAATATTTGAAGTTTATACAAATACAATTTCAATTTCTTGGTAATTTATGCCTAGATTGTTGTTTGGTTGCCATTTACTAGTCCTTTTAAAGGATCATAATCATTTCATGGTTAAGAGGTAACATTAAGTATAAGATATCATAACATCTTAATGGTTAAAACGTAAGCATAAGCTTAAATGATTAAGAGATATCATTATAATGTAACATTTTAACCATTCAGACTTAAAATTATCTTTTAACCATTAAAATGTTATGATCTATTAAAAAATAGTATTTTGATGACCACTAAAATATTACCAAACAACCACACAAAATTATCATTGGTTAACAACAATAGCCTTTTGCCAACGACATATTACCCAGCTTGTATTCTTAAACTACTAAAAGCAAATTTACTTTTTACTCAGATTTGAACTTGTAACCTTTTATCTAAGAAACAATAACTCTATCAAAATGACTCGTTACACATTGTCAGCACACACACACAAAACAACAGAAAAAATGTATTCTAAATTTTTCTGTTCACTAAAGTTTAAAAAAAAACACACACACAACTATAGTTACAAAAATCTCCAATGAATACAGTTTCAGATTACCACAATACAGTAAGGAACTATTTCATACTAAAAGAAAAGGAGCACCAACTAGCTTATTTGATCTTCAACCTGTTAGTTCGGCTACTGATTAATCAGAATGAGAATGACTACATCTTCTTTACAAAATAACAACTATAATTATAATCCTGATAAATATTGTTGCTTCAACAACTTTCGGCTTCAGGCTATCACTCTTATCCTGCTAAGATCACCACAAACACACAGTTAGCCTCACCAAAGGAGGTGTCTCATGTGGTCGAGACTCTGGCGAGATATTAAGAACCGGTTGGAAGAAGAGGAACGTAAATCGTTTGTAAGGATTGTAAAGAAGTTGTGATAGTCGTGTATGTTGTACCTGTTTCGAGCTCCTTAACTCTCCTTTTATAATAACTGATCTCTGTCTGAGCCAGATTGCCTTATTCTTCTTTTGGATGTTTATCTTTCTTGAGTTTCTCCTTCAGATCTTGGGTGTTGTAATATTTCCACTTTGATGTTATGGTTTGACTTATTATGGATTATCCCTTTCATATCATGTGATGTTTGCTTTTTTGCTTTTAATTACAGAAAAGGTGTCCTATGATAAGTTTCACTAGAGTGGATGGGTGTTGTTTTTTTTATGCATGAACACCTTTTCAGTCTTTCTCTTTTTATACAGTCGTTCTTTCTGTTTTGTTACACCGGATGCCATTAGCGCAGCTAGCTAAGGTTATCAATGATGTCGGTATCACAAATAAGTTTATGCCCGATTGTGCTTTATTATAGGCAGACGACAGCCGAGGCGAACTTTAGCTTAGCTAAAAGGATGCATCTACTCTTGTCATCAAATACCCAGTTGTTTCTAACTTTCACAAGCTCTAATATACGACTGTTAAATAAACTTGCAGCTTGAGCCTGCTTGAAAAACACTCGACTCGAAAAAAGCTCGTTTAAAACGAGCCAAGCCCTAGCCAAGGTTGGCTCGGCTCGAGCTCGACTCATTGGCCCGGCTCAATTTTTAATACACACATACATGTATATAAATTTTATATACACACATATATATCTTATTACACACACACACACATATATATATAAAGTAGAGAAAAGAAAAAAACGAGCCAACTCATGGCTCGGCTCGAGGCACGAATTTTAATACGGGCTTGAGCTCGAATTTTTGGCTCGTTCAAGCTGGACTCAACTTGGTTCAGCTCAATTACAGCCCTACTCCAACATGTCTCTAAAACGATTATGTGAAGTAACTTTACATATATTTCATGATCTGTCATAATCATTATGAATACATATCAGGTTATTAAAAAGAGAGCATGCATGCTTTACAATACACTATGTCACACCCCCAATTTTCCACGTGCGACATTAGACCGTGCTGGGTGTGACGTAGCCAGAATCACAGCTCTCAGTCATATAGAACGACTCTATATGAGTTGTACATACACATGGTTTTGTAAGTAAATTAAAATTTCATTAATAAAGCAGCGAAAATGAGTTAAATGTTTTGCAGCGGAAAATGTAAGTTTAGCAGCGGAAATGAAATTGTCTAAACACTATGTTGTTCAAATTACAAAATCATGACAATGTTTAGTCTATATGTTAGAATTCATGCAAGACTACTCATTGGTCCTACTCCATGTGAATCCTAGAATTGTGCGTTCAGTTGCCTGAGAATACATGTGAAAACGTGTCAACATAAAGCTGGTGAGTTCACAGGTTTAAGTAATTGAAAACAGTAAACATATATATACTGGGTATGTTAAGTTGTTGGATCTACGATCCCCGAGTGCGTCAGTTCATCTTACCAAAACTGGACTGTTCCTCTGCCTCCTCGGGTCATCACGGAACCCAGCATCAACATCGATATTACACTTGTCGTGACCTCCAGTCACATTTGTTGTCTAGTGTAACATCTGTGCCGGAAACGTCGCCGGAATGGTGAACGGAACAGTAAAAGCACAGTAACTCAGGTACAAACTATGCAAACTATTGATATACTATCATCTACGTAATGCTTAACAGTAAACTATTATGCTATTGTTTCTGCAATCTGATTAAACCTAACAGTTTAACAGTCAGAAACACATCAGACAACGTTAAACAGTGAAACCAAGGCTTATTGACGTGCTATTATGTGTAAACGTATGTGAGGTTAAACAGAACAAACTATAACAGTTGTTGTTACGGTATGTTAAACCGACGAATTATTCGTAGAGGTGACGATCTGTACAAATAAATCTGAAAGTTTAATGTTCTGGAATAATGACTGAAAAGTAGAAAACAAAAGTCGGAAAGCAAAACCATCGTCGTGTTCATTCGAATGACGATTCGAACGAATACGCGCGATGGTGACGCGATTTGACGAAACGATAACGAAAACGAATAACGACACGAATGATCATAAATTTAAGGAAATAAAATATTTCCTATTCTACAATTTTGAAACTCATCATAAACGAAATTAAACAAAAGCGTTTCAATAAATCGCGAACAAATTAATAAAACGCGTAAACTATTATAATTCGAAAAAAATAAATAAACACTATGATATTTAAAATAATTTTTAGGAATAAATAAACATTTAACTTGTTAAAATAAACTATTTTTTTTACTTAAATTACGATTTACGCGCGTAACGAGCCGGATACGCGACGAAAACGCAAACCGAGCAACCGAAACGAACCCGAACTCACTCGGGGTATAAATACCCTAAATGAGGGTATTTTCCCTCATTTTCTTTCTTCTTCTCTCTTTCTAAACCCTAATTCCCGGATTCACCTCCCACCACCATTGTTGAAGCTTGAAGCTCCCATAACTTGTTCATTTCTCAGCCAAATCGCTCCATTTTTTAACCTACACGAAGCTCTCATCACCCTCTACACGAAAGTACAACCGATCTAGAAAGAAATCCATCTGAATTTAAGGTATGAGGCTGTTTTTAACACAAAAACTAGGGTTTTTAAAACCCTTAGTCGACCAACCCTATTAAAACGGTTCTACACCCTTTGTTCCTTCACCCCATGCCTTCCAAAGTGGCCTACACCCACTCAAACACAGAAGACCACCATCAACATTGAAAAAGTCGGGACATGAACACCGTATGGTGGCCGACTCACAGCCCCACGAATGGGCAGCTTCGGCCGAATGGCCCTTGAACCACCGACTGAACACATTCGGCCACCTTCATTCGAGACCCTCATTCGGCTGCATCTTGTCACTCAGTCGGCCAAGAGTCATTCGCCAGCCACCTTTCATTCGGAGGTTCTCATTCGCTACTCATGTCCTCATCTTCATTCGGACATGTCATCCCATTCGACCCAAGCTATTCGTGGCCACCCATCAGTCATTCGCCCAAAACCCTAAAGGTTATCCGGCCACCTTTTCCTTTTGTTCGGCAGACTCACATGAGTCCAATCTGGCCAAGGCAGCTGGCCCAGTAACCACATGAGGCCCAACAACCTAGCTTCTTGGCCCAGTAGACTCACTTGGCCCAACAAATTAGTCACATAACCCAAAATGGTGTTAGCCCATCTCATTTTTACAGCCCACAGGTTCCTTTGGCCCACACTTGCTTTCGGCCCAAACGAATGAGGCCCAGTTTGGCCCAAGGGTTATTTTATGTTGGCCCATGATGAAATCTGTTAGGCCCAACAAAATGAGCCTAAGGCCCATAGAATTCGGTCCAAGGCCCACTGGATTTTGGTCAAGGTCTAATACTTCGGCCCATGGTGGCCCAAAATCGTTGTTGAGGCCCAAGTCTTGATTAATTCGGCCCAATACATAGTATAATAGTAGGCCCATTTAGTTGGTCCAGGGCCCATGTAGTTGGATCATAAAATCATTCGGTCCATATGGTTCTAGTTGAAACAAACACTTGTAATAGATTGGGGGTAACACAACATCATGACATGCATGGGAAAGGATTAATGGATATGAAAGTACTACAAAGGAGATACAAGTCTAGGTTAATACATTCACAAGAGTTTAACGACAAGAATTACAAGGATTTTGGGCAAATTGTTTAATTACAAGTTACTAATGAATTTAAAAGTAACAAGGACATCATGAATGAGTTAAAACTAAACACACAATCTAATGAACTATGATAATAAAGGACCATAACAATAGAATTGGGACCGGATGACGACCGAGACTACGAGTGTTAGCCAACTCTAAGGCTAACACCTACACACGTGCACGAATAGTTACAACTCATACTTACAAGTTATAAATATCGTGAAATCAATACAGGATCGTGAAAACACACTCAAGTACAATCAAGAGCGCGTACATTCTTGTTTAAGCTAAGTCAAACACAATTACTACAAGGTGAGTTCATTGTCCCTTTTCAAATTATTTTGATTTTTAACTCGGGACTGAGAAGCATGTTATACATTTTAAAACAAATGTTTTAAATTTAACAAAATGCTTTTATACGATTCGTATATCGAAATTATGCCAAGTGCTAAAGGCATAAGTTCACTATTTAAACTAATGCTACTTGATTATGCCAAGTGCTAAAGGCATAAGTTCACTATTTAAACTAATGCTACTTGATTATGCCAAGTGCTAAAGGCATAAGCTACTTGCTAATACTAAAGCTATGTGTTAATACCAAGTGCTAAGGGTATTTATTATCTGATGATGCTTTTATGGATGCTAGTGCTACGGGATTATGCTAAAAATTAATGCTATGAGTTATGCTTAATACTAATGTTACGGGTCAAACTAAATGCTAATGCTACTGGTTTACGCTACAAACTAATGCTACGGGTTATGCTTAATGCTAATGCTATGGGATTATGCTACATGTTAATGCTATGGGTTATGCTAGATACTAATGTTAACACTAAATGCTATTGATGCTATGATGCTATGAGGATGCTAAATACATACATACATACATAGTGAATACTTGAAGCTATGGATACTATAAACTCTTGAATGCTATATGATTGCTATGCTAAAACAACGGTCTGGCCTCTCAGTGCTTGCCTTACCGGTTGTAAAGCTAGTACTTGTGCACAAGTTAAAAAAATGCTGGACTTTTATGCTAAAACTATTGGCTATGGAAGAACAATAGTTGGTCTCTCAGTGCTTGCCTTCATGTGTTCTTCCTAGCCGGGACTGGAAGAACAATAGTTGGTCTCTCAGTGCTTGCCTTCATGTGTTCTTCCAAGTCGGGACTTGAAGAACAATAGTTGGTCTCTCAGTGCTTGCCTTCATGTGTTCTTCACAGTCGGGACTAGAAGGCATCTACTATGGTCTCTCAGTGCTTGCCATAGGGTGTCCTTTATGGTCTGAAACGAGGATACGGACTGATGGCCTCTCAGTGCTTGCCATACAGTGTTTCCCAAAATTATTTACACACGTGATCAGTAGCTAGGACGATATTGGTGATCTGTAGTTGACTTTGTGTCATCACGGGAATCCTCTATCTCCCCCTAAGTTGCTAATTACACCTAGTGCTGGTATGGATTGATACTGAATTCCCTCGGGCATTCAGTTGTCTATTCCGGTGACTCTCAAGCTAAACCTACGGATGCTATGGGTAAACTTACAAACAAAATGCTTAAAATATGATGGGGAAACGAGATTGAAGGGTAGGTAAAATGCTTAATTATTATTAACAACCGTGTCATATGTGGATTTGTATGTGGTGGGATGGCGTCTGGGCGGGTTGTAGGCTCGACCCAGGGGTATGCCCTATATATAAGCATACCGATTCGGATATTACATGTGGAGTTAATAAGATTAAGGTTTTACCTAAGGAGGTTTGCTAAAGCTATTTAAACTTATAAACTACATGAACTCACCAACCATTGTGTTGACTTTGTTTTCTTACATGCTTTCTCAGGTGATGCACATGTATAAACTAAGGCTCAGGATTTGCATGCTAGGCAGCCCAACTAGAGGACCTAGCAGACTTTTGAAAGCACATCTTTTGTAGTTAATACGAATCTCTTTTGATATCTTGTACAGATACAAGATAGAAACATTTGATTCTTTTGAATAGGTTTACTTAGTTAAATTATCAAACATTGATATTGTAATTTAACTTTGTAATCCTACTTTAACGTTAATTGTGCTTTAGATATTCTTACCATTGATGCTATGTAAACAATCTGATCAACGTGATTATCACCCGCGATATCACGCCCCGGGAATCTTCCGCCCGACGGGGACTCCGATCCAACCCCGCCGGCTCGGGGTGTGAAATCTAGTGGGGCTAGTCAAACCCGTAGTACTACGTAATAACGACTCGTTTGTTACACAATTAACGGTAAGGGTAATGAGGACTTGTGTGGCGATATAGTTACACTCGAAAATGGTTTTACAACATACTAGTCATACATCTAAAAATAGTTTCATAGTATTCTCACCCTAAGGGTTTAACAAAAACAGTTAAAGAGTAAAAGTGGGGCTGTAAACTCACCTGAGTTTAGCTGTTGCGTTCTTCTCGTGAACGGTTTAGTGCGCCTTTAGCGGTTACCTATATCACATAGGTGTTATGAGTTTGTGTTCACATTCATGTTGGTCTCACTAGACCATATTTGTGTCCAAACAACTCCAAGTTGTTATGTTGGTCGCGTTGACCGTGTTTGACCTAACGACCCATTGGTGACGTGTTTGGTTCAGGTTATCGTTTAACGTGCGATTAGTGTCGTGTGTTGTGTGTGAACACATAGATTGCATTAGTGGGATATCTTACTATTTATAATAAGTTTCCATTTTAGGAAAGTTTCCATATTAAGCAAGTCATTCAAGAGATCACTTTCCGTTTGTTCTAGCATGCATGGTTAACCTATAGGATCATGTTATCTCATATCACATAGTCATACTTTGTCAAATAGTCACGTTTCTTGTTTAAAAGTTACTATATACAGTAAGTTGTAATAATAAGCATATTTCACCAAAACTAAATATCATGCTCATCAAATATCAATATCCTAGTTTCAAATAATCGTTTAATCATGCTTGATGTGACTAGCATATCGTTTTTCACCTACTTTATAGATCAAAGTTACTATTTATAGTTACTTATGTCAAAACCTTTATTTTAACAATTCTATTTCATCAATAATCCCTATTATTACATATCAATCCATATAATCATGTTAAACATACAAATCACATCATGTTCATCATCCTTTAACCATTTGCATCTCAAAAGTTACTATTTATAGTAATAATGATGCAAATCACATTTCACACCTATTTTAACTAATCAAAACTCCAACTTTCATCATTTTAATCACAAATTAACATTATAAACACATGCACATGACCATTTTATCATCTTATCATTATTTTGTAGTAACAAAGTTACTAAAAATAGTAACAATCTCAAATAACCCATTTTTGACAATATCAACTATTCTAAATCATGCAAATCATCCTAAATAACATTTATAATCATGTATTCATAACCAAAATCATCTAGATCCTTGTAGATCATACATGCATGTGGCAAAAAGTCATATTTTCATAGTAACACCAACATATGAACATTAAAAACCCATCAAGATCATCATAGATCGTTCAAGATGCACCAAACTAGTAACAAGATCATAAATCACAGATATCTAACATCAAAATTTCGTGCATGTGTGGGTTGGGTGTGTGCATGTGGCCTTAGAGGCTTGCATGTGTGTGTTTATGTGTTTTTATGCTACCTGGGCTCAAGACCTACCTTCTAAAGCTTCAAGAGTCCTGGGATAAAGCTTGAACAGCAGCTTCACAGCTTCAAACTCCCTTACCAATGGCTTCTCGATGGTTGCAAGTGATGATGAAGGTGATATCAAGCTCCAAGTCTTCCTCTTCAAGCTCCTAGCCTTCAACAATGGTTTCCACAATGAATTTCTTGAGTGTTCAGAGGGTAGAGGATAAAGACGAAGGGATTACGTCTGGGTTTAGTGAAAATGATGAGAGTAGGATAGGTAATGATTTTTGAGAGGTTTAAGAAGATTTTGCAATTATGGGCTGCCAGGCGTACCGCCTAGCGCGCTTGCTTGAGTCCGGGCGAACCGCCTAGATTAAAATAATCCAGAAATCAATTTTTCTATCTGCGCGCATCGCCTAGTGTCCGAGTGGCTCCCCGTACGTAGCGCCTGGTCCTTGGCGTACCGCCTAAGCCCAAGCCTTGGTCCTAGGCGTACCGCCTGGTGATCTGATTTGGCCCAATCAAGTTGTTTAAGCTCGTTTTTCGCGTATTTCTCGTTTACGATCATCATTTTGAGACTCATGAACGTTGTTTCACTTGTTTTAGATTCCATAAAGCCCAAGTGTTTTAATATTGGATTTTGGTTCGTTTATTTCACCAACGTTCGTTATTCAAGACACATGCGTATGTTTTCCGATAATTCCTCGAATTATTGTCTTACGGTGTGTGTTTGGACTATTGTGCCACGTGTCACACTAAATATCACTACTCTAGTGCCACGTATGTAACAATAATACAAACTATTATTTTAAATAAATAAAATGCTGGCCTGTAAATTACGATGTGTCACATCATCCCCTGTTAATAGGAATTTCGTCCCAAAATTCAGTTCGTGTTGTCGGTGGTTGTCTGGTTTATGAACAGGTGAGGGTATTTCTTTTTCATTTGGTCCTCTCGTTTCCAGGTGAATTCTGGTCCACACCGGGAGTTCCATCGCACCTTAATTATCGGTATGCGACTAAGTTTGAGTTTCTTGACCTCTCGGTCTATTATCTCCACCAGTTCCTTAACGAAGTGAAGTTGCTCATAGATCTGTATTTCCTCTAGAGGAATAACGAGCGGTTCGTGTGACACCCCATGTCACACCCCAACCGAAGGCGGAATACGTCGGGGCGCGAGTTCGACTGTTCATTAGCTCATGGTGCTATTAAGATGTTTCAATATTTAATGCATCGTTATTAAAAATTAAATTCAACATTCAAACATTACATAACTTGAATCAAAGTATTACAATTGAAAAGTCTATACATTTGTTTCATTGTTTAAACTAGGTCCCTAAGCCTATCTTATGTCTTCATCATGCTTCCTTATCCTGTTACACATGTAAAATAGAGTTTGTCAACTATTTGCATAGTTGTTGAGATCACACACTAAGTTTAAATAATAAGTATAAAAAGGATGCAAACTATAGCCTAACTAGATATGTATCATAAGCACAGCATGAATACAAGTTTGAATAAATTGAATGAATGAATGAATAACAATAGCTTGTGTCCAAACAATTATCCTTACAACATATTAATTCAAGTATGGCCATACTATAAATTAACAGTTATAATTCAACCAGTTTGCTAGGTGTACTTTTCACCTTTTTCACACAAAGGCAAAAGCCTTTGCGAAGATAGTATCTAACCATCTTAGGCTACTAAGTACTAGATTGCTTGACTGGCAACACACATAGAATCACACATAGAATCAACACATTGTATAAGCCTAGCCTCTAACACATAAAGCTAACTAGTCTAAGGCTTGCATCATAGATTGAATGAATAATAGATTGAATAAAGTTTGAATAAGACATGTGTAACATCCCAAAAACAAAAATGTAAAAGGGAGTGTGAAGAAACTCACATCACGAAAATTGAAATCTGGGAATTTTACACAGCCCGGCGTATGGTACTGCAGCCCCGGCGTACAGTACGTCAGGACACCAGCGTACAACAGAATGCTTTCAGCGTACCATACTGTGCCCGGCGTACAGTACGCCCCCTGCGGCGTACTGTACTCTGCCTACAGCTATTTTTCAACTATTTCACATTTTAAACACCCAAAACCATTTCTAAACATTCCGGGGTTTCAAAATACATTTAAAACTCAATATATCACATATACAATCATATCTAAGATTGTAATTTCATCAATTTCAAAATAATCAATCACAATTGATTTTTAAAATAATCACTAATGGGTCAATTTTGCCCATTCCATTGACTTAATCATTTTCATCTCATTTCCGCTCCATGACGCTACATGGAAGCTAACTAAGTTCCAAACCATTTGTGGTGACTTATCATTCTTTTATCAACCACATTGCATTATCAAACAATTGGTTATCAAATTTTTAAACAAACATTAGGCTTTGGATTATCTCACCCAAACCTCAATTTATCAATTCAAGTCTAATTCAATTTATCATTCATTTGAATATTCACATCAATTTGTTTAGCCAATATTCATATCAAACATTTGTATAATCATACTTTCAAGTTAATTTTTATTTACAGGTCAAAACCCATTTTAATTAACTTATCATTTCAACCCACCCATACGTGGATTACCCCCAACGCCACAACAATGTGGACTTACATAACAGACCCAATGCCACACACCAGTGGTCTTATATGATAATTCCAATGCCATTTCATTATGGACTTACATGACAAACCCCAACGCCATATCATTATGGACTTACATGACAAACCCAATGCCACGCACCAGTGGTCTTACATGATAATTCCAACGCCATTTCATTATGGACTTACATGACAAACACCAACGCCATATCATTATGGACTTACATGACAAACCCAATGCCACGCACCAGTGGTCTTACATGATAATTCCAACGCCATTTCATTATGGACTTACATGACAAACACCAACGCCATATCATTATGGACTTACATGACAAACCCAATGCCACACACCAGTGGTCTTACATGATAATTTCAATGCCATTTCATTATGGACTTACATGTTCCTCCACACGAATGTGGATCATCACCAATTATCTGTATCGTTTATTCTAAACATATATTGACACTTTCATTAGTTATGCAAAACATTAACCAATTTCAACAAAAATCAATTTGTCACATCCAATATTGTTTCAACAACCCAAATACCACCCCATGTGGTTTCATATTCATATAATTCCATACAATGTGGATTGTCATCATTTTCTATGCTAAATATCAATTAACATTTAACAATGCCTTTCAACTTATGCATTTAGCACATAATATTCATCCAATACTACAAGATATCTATCAAGTAGTTAAATACCACCCCATGTGGTTCCATATTCATATTTCAAATTTCATGACACATATGGTCAATTTACCATTTAATTTATCACAAATACTACAAGTCAATTACAAGTAGTTACAACCACATAATCACATAACACATAAGCACTAATATGTCTTATGGTTGCATATTAGTGAGTAGGTAACTCACCTTGGCCCGTAGGAAGTGCCAAACCTCGTAACTCCTTCTCGAGTCTATACTTTACTTTCAATTTCATTTCCTATAAAAATATTATAGCATACACTCCATTTAGAGTTTTCAAATCCAAACAAACAAAACAATAACACTAGGTTTCCCTTTTCTAAATGTTTAACCAACTTCTTATTTTGACCTGTTAATGTAATTACGGGTCTTATCTATTTTTCAAGTATCTTAGACACTTGTAACACACCCAATTATATGTATATGATCTACTAGTAACATACATTGTTGTTCTAAGACATATCCACTCAGTTTCACATTCGAAATCAACTTTCGAAATGTCACAATTTAGTGCAGCAACTTTTTGAGTTGCTGCTGTAAATGCCAAATTTGACCAACATAAGATCTTATTCAGCCTTTGGTGTTCAAATATGGATTGTAGTAGACTCTAAGAGCTTTCCAACCATATAAGATACATTTTCTACGGATTTTTATACAATTTTATGTGATTTTTCGAAGAACAGGACAGATTCATCCTTTAACCAAAATTTCAGCTTTTTACAAAATCTGTTAAGCTGTTTTCAACTGAAATTTTCGTGTACTTAAGATCCATATATTTTCTCATTATAAAAATCTGTAGAAAGTAGACTCAATAATCTTTCCAAAAATATCTTATATGACTCAAACCGATTATCGGTTGATTTTATATGATTTTTCAAAAATCAGCACAACAACAAAATTATTTTCTATCAGCATGCTGAGATTTCAATCATGCTATAAAAATCATCCATTTTGACTCCCTTACAACCCGAATCAGTTTATGGGTTTCAGAGACAAAATGTAGTATTCTCAAATACCTTTCCAAGCATATAAAATACGCCTCAATCGGAAGTACGGTTTATTTTATATGAATTTTCAAAAACAGTGCAGCAATCAAAATAATTTCCAATCTGCACTTACTCTTTCTATTCAAGCAAACATTTATACAAGCACTTGGTGTGCATAAGATTTCTAACTCACAACTTAATCACCTAAAATCCATTAATAACCATCATGCATGATCATCAAATCTCAAAATAGGTGATTTCATGTTAATATACATGAACCCCTAATTATTTAACACTCATAAACAACTCTTTTTCAAGTTTTGACACAAACCCATCTACACACATGGTGACCCACAAATTTCTCAACAAAAAATGGAAGAATCACTTACCTAGTTGTTAGATGAAGCAAGAGGAGATGATTTGTGTGTTTGCATTCAAGATCAAACTCTAGATTGGTAAGAATTAGGGAATTTTTTCTGATTTTTTTCTTCCTCCCCTTCTTGTTCTCGTCGCCCACTGATGCACCAAGTAGGAGACCACAAATTTTGACCAAAAATAAAGATCTTGACCCCCTTTTGACCCTTCTAATTACAAGTTTGTCTTTTTGGCAATTTTAGCCCCTTATGTTTAGCTCATTACTTTACTAACTTTAAATACCTTAGTTTACTAGTTAACCTCTTAACTAGTTTACAACTAACTTAACCAAGTTAACCCATTTAATAATAACAAAGTTAAATAACAGTTAACTTTAAAATAACATCCCGATTGATTAAAATATAATTAATCGCGAAATGGGTCGTTACAAATTCTCCCCTCCTAAGAATAGGTTTCGTCCTCGAAACCGCTTAATAATTCAAAAGCCAACTGCACCCATTTCTAATGTTTTAATCCTTTTTCCACAAGGATTATTCTTTGTTCTACTAATACGTGTCTTATATAGACACATCCAACAATATTTCAACTCCTTAAGGTCATAATACTCAAATCTTTCTTGTTAATTCATACAATACACATCTTAACAAGAACTATTTGTTGTTCTACTACTACATGTCTTTTATAGACAAGTCAAACATCAATTCAACTCCTGACGAACATAATACGCATAAAATGTTGTACAACATGTAGCTTTACACCTAATCATGTTAAAACTTTAATTGCTTCTTTATTTATGCATGATTTATCTATTCATGGAAGTTTAATGTCATATGGATGATGTTAACAGGCACTATTTATTTGATAGTATCATAAATAGTTGTTAACATCAATATAACAATCAAACAACCATCGATAACTTTTATATGTATTACTCTCGTGATTTATTAAGGTATTAGACCTACATCACGAGATGTAAATACACTTTTCTAACTCATGATTATAGTATCACATCCGGAATACACAATCATTTATATCATCATCCTTTTACTCAAGGATATGTCAGTTTAACTTACAATTTTGACACATGAAGTTAGAACATAAAAGTTCTTTAAAACTTTCAAAATCAAGGATTTTGCAAAAATTCCTTATCATATACAACAAATAATCACATCACCTATAAACACGTATTACTTTCAATTACTTCAAGTAATGCGCAAGCAACTAACACAATCACATGCTTATAATAACAAGTTCGTTTTCTTTATGACACTTGTGTCACAACATTTCTGTTGTTTAATGTCATCATGTGTCAAAACATACAATTTTACTTAAGGCATCTCTTGCCTAAAACATTTAAATTTTAATTAATGACAACTTACTGTCATTATATTTTATTTGACTTTAGGCGCTCATGCCAATATGTTTAAAGTCATTTCCCACTCTATCCCATCTTTCACCCAAGACAATACACCGACACTTTCTTGGTGCAACGAAGAAAGTTTATATATAGGGTAGACATAGAGCATATGCCCAGCCGTCAACCCACCACCTCTTCAATACACCATGATCATGTCTTTGCTAGTATCTTAGGTTATAAACCATAACCATTTATTTTAATGCCAATGCTTAAATGATTTGTTATGTATATTCACATATACTTACTTCTCAATTTTCATCAAGGATAATCAAAGTATCCTACGACATCTATCATAACTCAAATTTTGTCAAATTTCATTACTTTAGGACTCAAAGTCCATCACACATAGTTTGCACATATACAACAATCATTTAAGCAACTATATCACAAAATTCAGTACAAACTTGTAGTATGAACAATTTTCTTATTATCAATTAATATACTAGTGTACTTAGTATTAAAATTGATCATTCACTTTTATCACCACAATCATTTTTTTTTCCGCATTTCTATTATGTTTTCCAAACATATGTGGATTCTACCATTAATGCCACACTCATGTGGTCTTACATAACTTTCATACAAATAATATCATCTCAATCAATTTACAATTATATATGTCCACACCACTTTTAGGTCATCTCAACTCAATATTTGAATGTAGGTCTCTACACCACTTGTAGATTATCCTAAATCATATTTCAATTTTTTTTCTACAATACATGTAGATCATCCCAATTCACATCCAGTATAGATGCCTACATCTCTTGTAGATCTTCTAATTTATATTTCAATTTAAATGTCTACATCTCTTGTAGATCATCAAATTTCATATTTCAATATAAATGTCTACATCTCTTGTAGATCATCTCTTTTAAAGACTATGCATTATCTTCACACCAATGTGAATTTTGCAATGCATATCTTACATCTCAACTTAGATAATTTCATAGACCAAAATAATAATCTATGTTCGTATTTTTATACTATTTGGTCATTTTTATTCTTACACGCATGTGACCTATGTCACTTAACACACAATTCCATTTATACACAACAAATTCACATTTACACAATTATCAATTTCGTGATTTCAAAATCACATATCAAGCAAATTACTAACACTATACCAAAAATCTATGACCTTAATGTAAAATGATATTCATAAGACCACAATCATACCATGGGTGTACTAATATACTGGCCAGGTATATTAGGGCACTCATCATATGCATGTTCTCTTATTTCTCCCATTTCACACCTAGAACAAGGATTTCGGTTCCAAATAACAAATCAATATCAATTTAACTTTAAAGTTTCCCAATCAATTCATTCAATGTAATACAAGAATTTGATGTGCTAACCTTATGCGTTAGGCTTCATAATCGGGTCTTCGAATCAAACGTTACCATTTCATATCAAGAGCACAAAAGTTTGAGATCAAGTGTTCGCGACGCACTTGATTCACTCAAACCTTAGGCTCTGATACCAACTTGTGACACCCCAAAACCTCCACGTGATTACACGTGTTCAAAATACGGTCCCAGAAAATTTCGACTTAAGTTTAACAAAACATTTTGTTCGGAAGCGTGAAAACTAAATACATATGTTAAACATACTTGTTTTGTTACTAATCATTTCATAAAACCACAAATACTTAGTTTGTATGCGATCACAAACTTTCGACATGCATAACGTTTGATTCTTCACAAACTCTTGCCCGATCATGATCTCCGAACCATACCTATTTATGACCTGAAAACACCACAATTAATCAAGTGTTAGTTCATAAGAACTAAGTGAGTTAACCCCTTTAACCCCCAGAATCAAATTCATCACGAAAATTGAAATCCGGGAATTTTACACAGCCCGGCGTATGGTACTGCAGCCCCGGCGTACAGTACGCCAGGACACCAGCGTACAACAGAATGCTTCAGCGTACCATACTGTGTCCGGCATACAGTATGCCCCATGCGGCGTTCTGTACTCTGCCTACAGCTATTTTTCAACTATTTCACATTTTAAACACCCAAAACCATTTCTAAACATTCCGGGGTTTCAAAATACATTTAAAACTCAATATATCACATATACAATCATATCTAAGATTGTAATTTCATCAATTTCAAAATAATCAATCACAATTGATTTTTAAAATAATCACTAATGGGTCAATTTTGCCCATTCCATTGACTTAATCATTTTCATCTCATTTCCGCTCCATGACGCTACATGGAAGCTAACTAAGTCCCAAACCATTTGTGGTGACTTATCATTCTTTTATCAACCACATTGCATTATCAAACAATTGGTTATCAAATTTTTAAACAAACATTAGGCTTTGGATTATCTCACCCAAACCTCAATTTATCAATTCAAGTCTAATGCAATTTATCATTCATTTGAATATTCACATCAATTTGTTTAGCCAATATTCATATCAAACATTTGTATAATCATACTTTCAAGTTAATTTTTATTTACAGGTCAAAACCCATTTTAATTAACTTATCATTTCAACCCACCCATACGTGGATTACCCCCAACGCCACAACAATGTGGACTTACATAACAGACCCAATGCCACACACCAGTGGTCTTACATGATAATTCCAATGCCATTTCATTATGGACTTACATGACAAACACCAACGCCATATCATTATGGACTTACATGACAAACCCAATGCCACGCACCAGTGGTCTTACATGATAATTCCAACGCCATTTCATTATGGACTTACATGACAAACACCAACGCCATATCATTATGGACTTACATGACAAACCCAATGCCACGCACCAGTGGTCTTACATGATAATTCCAACGCCATTTCATTATGGACTTACATGACAAACACCAACGCCATATCATTATGGACTTACATGACAAACCCAATGCCACACACCAGTGGTCTTACATGATAATTTCAATGCCATTTCATTATGGACTTACATGTTCCTCCACACGAATGTGGATCATCACCAATTATCTGTATCGTTTATTCTAAACATATATTGACACTTTCATTAGTTATGCAAAACATTAACCAATTTCAACAAAAATCAATTTGTCATATCCAATATTGTTTCAACAACCCAAATACCACCCCATATGGTTTCATATTCATATAATTCCACACAATGTGGATTGTCATCATTTTCTATGCTAAATATCAATTAACATTTAACAATGCCTTTCAACTTATGCATTTAGCACATAATATCCATCCAATACTACAAGACATCTATCAAGTAGTTAAATACCACCCCATGTGGTTCCATATTCATATTTCAAATTTCATGACACATATGGTCAATTTACCATTTAATTTATCAAAAATACTACAAGTCAATTACAAGTAGTTACAACCACATAATCACATAACACATAAGCACTAATATGTCTTATGGTTGCATATTAGTGAGTAGGTAACTCACCTTGGCCCGTAGGAAGTGCCAAACCTCGTAACTCCTTCTCGAGTCTATACTTTACTTTCAATTTCATTTCCTATAAAAATATTATAGCATACACTCCATTTAGAGTTTTTAAATCCAAACAAACAAAACAATAACACTAGGTTTCCCTTTTCTAAATGTTTAACCAACTTCTTATTTTGACCTGTTAATGTAATTACGGGTCTTATCCATTTTTCAAGTATCTTAGACACTTGTAACACACCCAATTATATGTATATGATCTACTAGTAACATACATTGTTGTTCTAAGACATATCCACTCAGTTTCACATTCGAAATCACCTTTCGAAATGTCACAATTTAGTGCAGCAACTTTTTGAGTTGCTGCTGTAAATGCCAAATTTGACCAACATAAGATCTTATTCAGCCTTTGGTGTTCAAATATGGATCGTAGTAGACTCTAAGAGATTTCCAACCATATAAGATACATTTTCTATGGATTTTTATACAATTTTATGTGATTTTTCGAAGAACAGGACAGATTCATCCTTTAACCAAAATTTCAGCTTTTTACAAAATCTGTTAAGCTGTTTTCAACTGAAATTTTGGTGTACTTAAGATCCATATATTTTCTCATTATAAAAATCTGTAGAAAGTAGACTCAATTAGCTTTCCAAAAATATCTTATATGACTCAAACCGATTATCGGTTGATTTTATATGATTTTTCAAAAATCAGCACAACAACAAAATTATTTTCTATCAGCATGCTGAGATTTCAATCATGCTATAAAAATCATCCATTTTGACTCCCTTACAACCCGAATCAGTTTGTGTGTTTCAAAGACAAAATGTAGTATTCTCAAATACCTTTCCAAGCATATAAAATACGCCTCAATCGGAGGTACGGTTTATTTTATATGAATTTTCAAAAACAGTGCAGCAATCAAAATAATTTCCAATCTGCACTTACTCTTTCTATTCAAGCAAACATTTATACAAGCACTTGGTGTGCATAAGATTTCTAACTCACAACTTAATCACCTAAAATCCATTAATTAACCATCATGCATGATCATCAAATCTCAAAATAGGTGATTTCATGTTAATATACATGAACCCCTAATTATTTAACACTCATAAACAACTCTTTTTCAAGTTTTGACACAAACCCATCTACACACATGGTGACCCACGAATTTCTCAACAAAAAATGGAAAAATCACTTACCTAGTTGTTAGATGAAGCAAGAGGAGATGATTTGTGTGTAACACCCCGACCAACGGCGGAATCATCGGAGCGTACACGAAGTGTAGATTGTTCAATAGCACAAGGTTTCTAATTAGTATAATACTTACATCCAACATCAATACAAAAGTTACAAATCAACAAGTCTAATTAAATAACTATGTCCAAGCTCTAATATGATAATCAGTCAAGTATAGTTTGCAGTTCCACCTGAAACATGTTTAAATAAAAAGAGTCAACTATAAAGTTGGTGAGCTTCACAGGTTTAAGCACACACACCAAAATAGTTGAATAAAATGTTGATAAATGTTATAAATAATATGTGTAACCAAGCAATATGAACATACAATATTGAATTAGTAAATAAAGCAGATCAACTAATGTTAACAGAATAATGTTTGACCATGGTAAGCATCGCAATGCTTGAACTAGTAACTATCACTGTGGGCTTCCCCAGAAGGGTAAATCAAACACAGTGGAATGGCCGGTCAATAGATCTATCATAGTCATTAGGGGTGATCAATGCTAAATGTTAACTAAAGTTCAACATGTATAATGTCATAAACTTGTTTTACATAAATTGTTTAAAAGATTTGATAACATGTTTCACCCCAAATAATAAAAGCATAAAAAGGGGCTATGAAGACTCACCTTGATTGATGAGCTAAGCGTTGCAATTAAATGACAAATATGTAGTCCAAATATTGTCCAACTCGAATTAGCTTAACCTATAATTAAATCGCACGCAACTATGTAACTATGACTTTGCATAAATTTCATAATGTATTTGTGTTCCATATGTTTATAACTAAATCGTTAAATAAAACTTTATATTAATTGTTTACAAGTCGTTTTATTGTTTAAAGTTTATAATATTTATATATGTTCAAAAGTAATAGTAATTCTATTATATTAATATTATCAATATCATTGATAATAATAATAATAATTATATTACTAATGATATTATTTGTAAAATTAATAATACTAATAATACTAATGTTAGTAATAATAGTAATAATCATAATAATAATAATAACAATAATAATGATATTTGTATTAATAATATCAATAATAATTATAATAGTAATAATAATAATATTTGTATTATTCAATAATAATAATAATAATAATAATAATTGTTATTTGTATAAATAATATCAATAATAATTGTAATAATAATAATGATAATATTTGTATTAATAATAATAACAATAATAATAATAATGATATAATAATAATATTTGTATTAATAATAATGATAATAATAATAATAATTATAATAGTTTCTGTTATTAATTATAATCATAAAAATAATGATCATAATAACTATTATATTATTTATAATATTAGTAATAGTAATATTAATACATTTAATAATGATAATAATAATTAATAATAATCTATATTGTATTAACCATAATAATAATTAATAATAATAATAGTGTTAACTAAAATAATTAACTAATAATAATAATTATATCAATCGTAATAATAATAAGATAACCATATCCATATTAAGATAATAATAATAATTAAAATTTATTATAATATTTATAGAATTAATAAGAGCATAATAATTAATAGTAATATTAATTTATCATAAAATTAAATAATAATAATAATTTAATGATAATCATTTAAATAATAAGATAGTATTAACATTGTAACAATACAATTAAGTAAATAAATAATAAATGAACCAAATACACTTTTATATATTTAATTTAAAGACATAAGTTTATAATTAATTTAAATAAATTACTTAGACTAAATAACATTTTCTTTATAAATTTAATAGTTTTTAAGTTTATAAAAATTTAGGTGAAATCAGATTTTAAAAAGGATTAATAATTAAAAAAGTTATAAAAATATTTGTAAAAAAAAACTGCCAAAACCGGTCGGAACCCGGTTCGAACCCGCGACCTTTACTCCGGAATCAAACGCGTTTACCAGTCGATCTAAGGCCGCAGCCGCGATAATCATCCGTTTATAATTGTTTTAACATAAGCTCCGAACGAAATCCCAAATTCAGTTTATACAATACGAGCCCTAGTTTCTAAACCCACCAAATTCACTCGAATTCGAATTTAATCGACTACAAAACCATGGGGCTTTTATTAAGGACCTAAAACCGAGTTTATTGATATATAGAAAACTTACCTTTATACACGAATGAATAGGTTTCAGCAACTGGTTCGAATACGTCTCAGCCGAAGCTTATGAGCTTGATTTCACGATCTGGAGTGTTGTTTTAGTTTATTTTGAATGCGCAGAAAGGTTAGTCGAGCTTAGATGCACCTGATAGGGTTATGGTTTTCGTATGTTTAAAGAGTTTAAAGATACATTTTTATGTTCATTTCATATAGAACAATGGTACTTTGACATACGTTTGTGAATTGTAGGTAAAACATGTTAAAAGGATGCCCGAAGACGCTAACTAGATGGAAATGTTAACAGACGGACCAGAATCAGCCTGAAAAAGTCACGAAATTGAAATGATCATATCTCGAGCTAGGAAAGGAGTTACGGAAGCCATAATATATGAAAACCGCGTTTCTCGACGAGACAAATCTAACTATGAGGTCTGAAGTGGCGTATGATACGCCTAAACCCAGCGTATCATACGCCGGGTGCCCAAAATGGCGTATTGGTGGGCGTATCACAGAGCCAAACAACCCAGAAATCAAGGCTGGCGTATGATACGCCTCTGGGGGGCGTATGATACGCCGGGGCACCCTCAAAACTCGGAATTTTCCCGTTTTTCCACCTATTTAAGCCCGAGAACCTAGGGTTTTGAGATATCTTCGACTTGGACGACTTTTGGAGGTTCTTGGGGGTTTCCAAGGCTTAGGAATTCATCAAATAACACCTCCAAACACCACGGCGATTCCCGAATTGATGATTGCACATGATCGAATGATGATTCAAGGCTAAATCTATTGAAATCACATCCGGGTGAATGATTTGTTAGGTTTAGGAGTTTTTATGTTTTTAATTGCAATTGGCTACAAACAATAGTTGGATTCTATCTTATTACTTGTTTGTATGTTGCTTGTCGTCTTGAATCGAACGATTTGCTTTTCCTGATTTGATTGAATGTTCATCATTTTTCAGTTTACAATTGTGAAACATTGAATGTCAATTAGATTATCATTTGCAAATTGGTATAGGTAATTGGTATCCTAGGATTAACATTAGTTGGTTTTCATCAAGTAATTACTAAAATTAGGGTTTCCAATTATCAATATCCGTTTACACGAAAAGTAACAAATCATGTCTATGTGATTGTCTTGAACAATTAAATCATAAAGGTTCTTGCTTTCCTACCAATTCAAATCCCGGGTGTGATTTGTTTTCATAATTAAGTTTAAATCCATTTACTTTCATTGTTAATTTGTTCAAGATTGTCTTTTTCGTATTAAAGTTCAAACAACCATTGATTTTACTATTTCTTGTCTAGTTAAGTTAGGATAAATCAACTAACGTTGCACCATCCACTTAAACTCTTCGTGGTTCGACACCCTACTTACCCTACTAGTTAAGGTAGCTAGGAACACTCTCATTAACTCTTATTTGATCGGTACTTCGACGTCGGTCAAATTTTGGCGCCGTTGCCGGGGAGTTAGTGCGCTTGGTGTTAGTTAATTGATTTGTTAGTTTTATTCAACTTATTTATTTCGTGTCTTTCCTTGTTACGCGAGGTTTGTTAGTGTGCAGGTAACAGGTTAATTGCATGCATACTCGGTTTTCAGGTCGTGACTCACCATTGGAATTTGATCCAGAGATCGAGAAAACCGCAAGAATAAATCGAACATTACAAAGGCTAGACAAGATTGTCACTCCGGGTTCGAGAAACACTATACAAACCGGAGAGAGTTCAAATCAGTCTGTTCCTATGGCTGATCAGAACAATCAAAACCCACCACCACCACCACCAATTCCACCATTTAACCATTATGCTCACGTACCACCACCAAATCCAAACCCAGTCATCCCACCAAATCCATTCAACCAAAATAACCAACCACCAAACATACCACCTAATGCCATGCCTAATCTTAGAATGGCACAAAACCCATTGTTCAACAATCCAACCCATGGAGCTAATCAGGGAAACAACTTGCATGGGGAAGACCACATTTCAGGTGGTGGAAGTAATTCAGGGGAGCATGGATCTTGGCATGAGGAATTGCACGAAGAAGAAGCTAACCACAACTACCCACCTCATGAAGAATACCATGATGATAATTGGCAACCACTAGGCCCACCGAATCATCCAGTTCACAACAATTATGGGCATGGTGGATGGAATGGACAAGGGGGATGGAACAGACAACCACCCATGAATAATTACAATGGGAGATGGGGTTACAATAACCCTGGTCAAGGATGGCATCATAGAGCTCCTGTTCAAGGAGTTGACAGTCACTTCAGACCAACGGTGACTCAAAATCCCTTACCTATTGTACCTCCATTGCTAAGAGGAAGATCTTTTGAGATCAGGCCACAATATTTGGCCATTATTCCTAATTTCAGAGGGACGTCAACCGAAGAACCATACGTCCATCTTTCTGAGTTTGGTGCTATTTGTAGCACTATTGGTGGTCAAGGATTCACCCCGGACGAAGTTAAGCTAAACTTGTTCCAATTCTCTTTAAAGGAAAGGGCCAAACAATGGTTTCACACACTACCATCTGGTAGTATCTATACATGGGAAGAGATGCAGCAGTTGTTCTTAGATGAGTACTATCCCATGAGCAAGACAAGTGAAGCTCGCAACGCCATCAGAACTTTCCAACAACAATCGGGTGAGTTGCTACACGAAGCCTTCACACGGTTTAAGGAACTGCTCAGATTTTGCCCACACCATCAGATTCCTAAGTGGGAGTTAATTAAGGCATTCTATGATGGGTTAACACCAGAAGATTTGAAGTTTGTCAGTTCCAGCAGTAATGGAACATTCTTAACTAATTCAGAGGATGATGATTGGGAATTGCTTGAAAGGTTAAGCAAAGGTTCAAAGACACAAGCTTCAGCAAGCAGGAAGGCTAAACATGCTATTGGGAAACCGGGAGGAGAGTACGTGACAAAAGAACGATTTGAGGCTCTTGAAAGACAAATTGCAAACTTCAACAGGAATTCAGGTAAAGATGTATCTAATGTTGCTAATGTGCTTGATGTTTGCACTTTTTGTGGTGATATAGGTCACTTGGAGCCGAATTGCATGATGATGAACATGGGCAGGAATGAGGAGGTGAAGCAAGTACAAGGCTCATTTCAAAATGACAAGAGACAGAATGACATGAACTCAAATACTTACCACCCGGGTTTGCGTAATCACCCTAATTTTAGGTATGGTAACTCATCTAACCAATTGAATCCAAATTTTCAGGGTAGCAATCAACAAGGTGGGAGTCAAGAATCATCTTATCAGAACCGTCAGCAGAATTACAATCAAAATAACTACCAAAGAGGGAATTACAATCAAGGAGTACAAGGTAGTGGTCAAGGTGGTTACCAACAAGGAGCATCACGAAACTTCCAACAAAGTCAAGGAAGTCAGAATCAGTTCCAGGGAAGCCAACAAGGGAACAACATCTCAATGGAAGACATTGCAAATCAAATCAATGAGTTAAGGTTGATGCTAACTGGAGTGGTGCAAAAACATGAGTTGCAACAAAAGACTAGTGAATCACATGCCAAGCAATTGGGACAAATGGCAGAGCAACTTGCAACACGAGATAAAGGTAAACTTCCAAGTGATACAAAAATCAACCCACAACATCAAGCATCCGGATCAAAGAATACAAGCAATGTGCACATTAGCGCTGTGAGCACATGTCAAGATGCAAAGGATAGTGAGTTAGAAGAAGAACAAGATGTTGGAGCACCCCTCATACCAATCCAAATTGGGGAACTAAAAGTTAGCAAAGCACTTCTGGATTATGGAGCTAGTGTTAGCATTCTTCCTGGGAGCTTATATGACCAGTATGAATTTGGTCCATTACAGCCGGTTGACTCCACCGTGGTATTAGCAGATATGACACGCAAACGCCCTCGGGGTATGCTGATTGGAGTCGCTGTGAAGATTGGGGAATTCTATTACCCCGAGGATTTCTTGGTGCTTGATTATGCACCGAATGTGAAACAAGAGCAAATTGTTGCAATACTTGGAAGACCATTCTTGGCAACAGCTAATGCACAAATCAATTGTCGAGACAGTTTGGTTAGCATGACATTTGGGAACCGTAAGTTGAATTTAAATATATTGTCAAACTCTTTCACTTATGCTATTGAAAATAAATGTTCTATAATAGGTACTACTAACAAGTGTCCCCTTATTTACAATGTGAATGAGGGTGACACCATAGAGAAAGAATTCATGTTTTCTAGGTCCCAAGTGAAGAATGATAAGAAGGTGATGAAGGAAGAACACAAAGTTGAGGAATCAAACGTTAAACAAGAGAAATTACCAGAGAGGCCTCAAGTAGAAAGCTCAAAAGACCACATCAAGTTAGAGGCAATGTCACCAAAAGCATCAATCAGCTTAAAGAAACCCTCCAAGTTTGTTAAGCATTCATATGAAAATGGGGAATTTGTGAAGAAGAGAGAAGAAGACAAGGAAGTTAAGATGGTAAACAAAGGAGATCCAAGTTTCAGTTGGATAGATAACAACCAAAGTGGTAATGATACTATGGGAAACATATTTACCTTTCGACCACCATAAACACTAATCAGGTATGACTATGTCGAGCTAACGACATGAAACTTAGCGCTTGCGGGAGGCAACCCGAGAACTTTGTGGGTATGTTCACTAGAAACCCTCACGAGACTTCACTCGTCCAATCGGGCTACCGAGGGGTTTAAAAGGCTTGCTGCATATGCTAAATGCAACCGTGTACCCTACGAAAGTGTGGTTCTTAGATCTAATCGTTCATTGCGGGTATTTTCATAATTTATAATGCATCAACCTCATCTTGCACCTGGGATTGAAAACATAATTACATTGGGGACAATGTAAGGTTTAAATGTGGGGATGGGGAAAAATGGGAAATTTCCAAAAATTTTGCAAAAATGTCTCTAATGCAAGTCTAAATGTGCATGAAAACATGGTTTGAAAACAAAATGGTGGACACATGATTGAACCAACTAATAAAGTAGATTCTTAAGTTGTGATTGATCCTTTAAGTTGCGGAATAAAGTAGTCTTGATAAACAATCCGTAAGTGTTAGTAGCATTACATGACTAAGGATAGGAAGTGGAGATGAGTTGTTAGATGTGTCACATTTTAACCTTTAACCACCGTTTTCGTGAGATATTGAGCCTATGTCGAGCAAATATGGTAATAGGAATAAATGCTCATTTTCTTTGATGTGTGATGACTATAGTGAACACCTAAGGTAGAACTTGCATTGTCAATGCAATTTAAGATCACAACCTAAGATATGCACAAATGTGATAGAGGCATTAGGAAAACCCATTGTTTTAGCTTGTTTAATTGTTTTACCTACCCACAACTAAATCCCCTAGTCGCCCTGTTGAGCCAACTACCTATTCGGTTGTTAACCCTGAAATTAGCCACAATTAGCCTTGCTAGCCTTTTAAAAAGTTTAACCCATGTGGTGGATCCAAAATATGAGATATTCATGTTTGAAATGAGAAAGAACAGAAGAGAAAAATAAACAAAAAGAATAAATATTGTGCAAAGGAGAGAATAAGAGGAGAAATAAGTACAACATAAAACATATGCACAAGTTAAGCATCTTAAAGTGCTGACTGTATAGTGGATTCACCCATTATCGCCGATGATAACATCAACCATACCCACCTTAACCAAAGCCAACCCGAAAAAGCCCTCTTGATTTGTGTATACCTTAGTAATCAGTGATGGAGAGTTGATTACCTTGCAAGCTTATGCTAAGGGTGTTCATTATAGGAGAGAGTGTCATAAACATGCTAGTCATAACTACTAGTCCATATATGAAACCGAGTGGAGTGTGCATTGTGAGAAATGTGAACGCATGTAATGATTCATTGGAAATGGAATAAATGTAGTTGTGTAGGGTGTTGGCACTTGCGGATTGTTTGATAGATGTAAATCTATTGCACGTTGTAAGTCTTGGGGATTGATCACGGGTTTTGAATTCTTTGTTATTGGGGAGGTTATGGACAAACTATTAGTTGAATAATCATTGTTGAATTGTGCATGAGACTTTGCTTGGGGCAAGCAAAGGACAAATGTGGGGATGTGATAGGGTTATGGTTTTCGTATGTTTAAAGAGTTTAAAGATACATTTTTATGTTCATTTCATATAGAACAATGGTACTTTGACATACGTTTGTGAATTGTAGGTAAAACATGTTAAAAGGATGCCCGAAGACGCTAACTAGATGGAAATGTTAACAGACGGACCAAAATCAGCCTGAAAAAGTCACGAAATTGAAATGATCATATCTCGAGCTAGGAAAGGAGTTACGGAAGCCATAATATATGAAAACCGCGTTTCTCGACGAGACAAATCTAACTATGAGGTCTGAAGTGGCGTATGATACGCCTAAACCCAGCGTATCATACGCCGGGTGCCCAAAATGGCGTATTGGTGGGCGTATCACAGAGCCAAACAACCCAGAAATCAAGGCTGGCGTATGATACGCCTCTGGGGGGCGTATGATACGCCGGGGCACCCTCAAAACTCGGAATTTTCCCGTTTTTCCACCTATTTAAGCCCGAGAACCTAGGGTTTTGAGATATCTTCGACTTGGACGACTTTTGGAGGTTCTTGGGGGTTTCCAAGGCTTAGGAATTCATCAAATAACACCTCCAAACACCACGGCGATTCCCGAATTGATGATTGCACATGATCGAATGATGATTCAAGGCTAAATCTATTGAAATCACATCCGGGTGAATGATTTGTTAGGTTTAGGAGTTTTTATGTTTTTAATTGCAATTGGCTACAAACAATAGTTGGATTCTATCTTATTACTTGTTTGTATGTTGCTTGTCGTCTTGAATCGAACGATTTGCTTTTCCTGATTTGATTGAATGTTCATCATTTTTCAGTTTACAATTGTGAAACATTGAATGTCAATTAGATTATCATTTGCAAATTGGTATAGGTAATTGGTATCCTAGGATTAACATTAGTTGGTTTTCATCAAGTAATTACTAAAATTAGGGTTTCCAATTATCAATATCCGTTTACACGAAAAGTAACAAATCATGTCTATGTGATTGTCTTGAACAATTAAATCATAAAGGTTCTTGCTTTCCTACCAATTCAAATCCCGGGTGTGATTTGTTTTCATAATTAAGTTTAAATCCATTTACTTTCATTGTTAATTTGTTCAAGATTGTCTTTTTCGTATTAAAGTTCAAACAACCATTGATTTTACTATTTCTTGTCTAGTTAAGTTAGGATAAATCAACTAACGTTGCACCATCCACTTAAACTCTTCGTGGTTCGACACCCTACTTACCCTACTAGTTAAGGTAGCTAGGAACACTCTCATTAACTCTTATTTGATCGGTACTTCGACGTCGGTCAAATTTTGCATGGTAGAGTTTAATTTGAGTTTTATGCGTGTTTATATAGATTTTAGAATCCCGATTGAATCCGGTCGTTTAGGCTACAATTTCGGGATATTTTGACTTCAAACAACGAATTTGGGCTTGATAACGATTCCATGATATTCGTAGTTGTTTAAAATTCAAATTTTGTTGAGTCTTATCCATTGATTCGCGTTTTAGATAGAGTTGGGTCGAATTTGGGTCATGGGTATCCATTTGGATATATGGGTGAAAGAGATGATGACTTTGGGTGAATTGCAAAAACAGTCCCTCCTTGTTTTCTTCTAAAAATCAGTTTTAAACTTTTCAAAATAAGTCCCCATAGTTTTCTTAAACCTCTTTATAAAATATTATAACTTTAAAAACTTGTTTAAATAAAATAATAGTAATAATAAATTTATTAAACTTATTTTATAAGCTTTTCAAAACTTAAATTTATTACTATAATTATTATTTATTACTTTTCTTGTTTATGTTATTTAATACTTTATAAAACTTAATTTATAAATACTTTAAACTTTATTATTATTTGTCTTATTAATATTTTAGTATTTTTTTATATAAATTTATGTATAATGTAATATCTATATACATGTGTGTGTATATATATATTATATATATATATATATAATGTTTAAAATTTCCCATTAATAAAATGAATTAATCGAAATGTTACAGTCTCCCCTACTTTTAGAAATTTCGTCCCGAAATTTAGAAGAGTCTATAGGGAGTAGGTGATGTTTAAATTTCAGTGTATTGTAATAAATGTTGTGAATATTAATGTTTATTATTGTTTATGTTCGTTGAATCTGGTAGCTTTAAACGATACGTTTTTCTACTTTAGTTAATTTCGTTATTAATTTCTACCGAATTCTGGCTAAAGTAATATACCATTTATTAACAATGTTTATGTATAGGGTATATGTAGGGCGAACCCAGCCACCAACCCACCACATTGTCAATATTTGATAGCTTACTCAGTCAGAATCTGTAGTGATTTCTGTTTTACTAAAGGCATTAATTTAATTAATTAGGATTTGTATTCATTTCGTTATATTGAATTATTGTAGTTCGAGTAATAGTGAGCTAAAAATAGGTTGTAAATTTTTAGTGTGAGCGTTTTGTCATTTCTTGATCATTTGAAAGAATAATGAATTCTTACACCACATGTAGATGGATTCCGAAATTCGAATTTTCAGAAACCAAATATGAAATTACAACTTGTAATTTGAGAATTTGTGATTTATGTAATACAACAACGTTAGATTCCTATTCGTGAAGTACTATTGAAAGGTTACAACATAAGTTTACATTAGATTTAAAGTTTGATGTTTGACATAATCCTGACTCCCGATAATTAAGTTACATATTTGTCTTTTATGTTTTCATTACAACAAATACACTTATTATAGGAATAATAACTAAGACTTTAGTAGGATACACACCTAGAGTTTATTGATCCAACTACAAGCTTTGTCTACGTTATCTTACTGACATACTCAAATTTATGATAACAAACATTGGTCAAGCTTTCGGTGCTACTCCCAAAATATTGTCGGTGCTTATATATAGGGTATACCGCAGCCAACCCACCACACCAACAATACTCTGAAAGCATTCCAATCACCTACCAACACTACATAACACAAAATGTTTCACATGTTAGAAGTCTAAAACAGGTCTACCTGTTGTTGGCACTATAAGTATGATTATTAGTTTTTTTTTTCAACCAATTGAACTTAAGTTAATCGTCCCAAAGTTTTCAACAGTTGTGCCTTATATCTCGCATTTGTAGAATTTACATGTACTGCAAATTCTCGTTCCGTGTGCACCCGTAACGAAAATTTTGCCTTGCATATTTGTCCTACTTGCTGATTTTTGGCATAACTGGTTGGATACAAGATCACATAATGCAAACAAGTATAATATAATAAATGTTGACAGAATTCTCATCAAAACTTAAACATTAAATGATAATTAAATTCTAACTGTGTTCAACCAAGTAAAACTTCAAACTACGAAGAAATATAAATCTTAAGTCTTAAAAATCATAACATCACTAGAGCCTATCAATCCTTAATCAACAATGTATCGTTCTCCATGTCTTGGTTAACTTGAGGGTCTTGAACATTAAGTTGAAGAGTTTGTGCCCTTGCACCCCTTTGATCGTTGCCCACAAGCTTTGGGCATTTGTTTCTAAAGTGATTAGGATCTCCACACTCGTAGCAAGCTCTTCCATGAGTTAAGGCAGGAGTAGGTGCAGCTGGTGTTTGGTTCAATTGCAGAGCATTGCGACCTTGTTGCACCATCTGTCTATTCCTACAATAATTCGCCAAATGACCATACCTTTTGCAGTTCGTGCAAACTCGGCAAGGTCGGTTCGTTGCATGGTGGTATCTACAAGTAGTGCAAAGTGGATGCTCCCCTACATACGAGTTGTTGGTTTGTTTGGCTGAAGGTTGTTGATTCACAGGTACAACAGGGGTAGCAGAAGTTGTCAAAGCAAAGTTATTAGCCTTTCGCTTGAGATTGTTGAACTTTGGACCATTGGGAGATTCAGCTTTGACCTCTTTAGAAGGTTCATCATTTGTGAACTTAGCTTCCACCTTTTTAACTCCCTTTCTTGTTAAAGTACCAGCTCTTACATGGTTGTCAGTTAAAGTAGCAGCTAAACGGATGGCATCTTCCAGTGTAGTCGGTTTACTCCCGTAACAGGTATCTTGGATTTGCCTGGGTAGGCCACTAATGTACTTCTCAATAGCACGAGAAAGTGGAGTGACCATGTGTGGTACTAACAGACTAAGTTCATGGTGACGATTTGTGTAAGCCAGGTTTTCCCCACTATCCTGTTTGAGATTCCAGAATTCTGACTCCAGTTTCATCATCTCGTTGCGAGGGCAAAATTCTTCCGTCATCAGTCGTTTGAACTCATCCCAAGTTAAGGCCATTGCAGTTTCAGCACCCCTATTTCGTTTCTCGGTATTCCACCAAGTAAGTGCCCTTTTCTGAAAGACACTAGTGGCATAACGAACCTTGAGATTTTCAGAGCAGTCTGAATGAAGGAATGTACTTTCCATGCTTTCGAACCACTGAAGCAGTCCAGTGGCCCCTTCAGAACCAAGGAACTTGGCAGGGTGACAAGAGTTGAAATGCTTAAAGGTGCAAATTTGATTTGCAACCTCACCATTTCTGTTGTTTTGAACCCTATTGGCTTGAGTGAGCTGGTTCACAAGTCCAGGTAGGACTGTGGCCATTTGCTGAGCAATGACAGCAGCCAATTCTTGTATGTTGAGGTTCGTGTTGTTGGCGTTGTTAGCATCATTGCGACGAGGAGGCATGATTCTACAAGAGTTCAAAATGAAAAGGATCATAAATAACCCAAGGAGTTCAAAAAATAGGAAATTGATAATTCGAAGGAGGGTTCAAGCACAAATTAATACACATATTGCATTTAGGAAGACTTTTGACATAACAAAGTGTTTATGTCCGAATCAACTTTCAGAAAGGCATACTTTAGCCTATAGGTTCATACTCACTCTAAGGGTTTCCAGGAAAGCATAACAGGTCCATCGGTAGATTTGGATTTATACGAAATGCTTTCCTAGACAGAACTCCCCAAAGTACAGGTATTCCCCCTTCCAGATTGTATGAGTTTCTATTCATTAGTGTGAATCTAAAGACTATTGACGAGGTTCAAAGATTTAATTAGACGTAACAGTGTAAGAGTAGTCTTTGTAGTAGCGATCCTTTTGTAAAATGTAAAGAGAAAAATCAAGAGGTTTAACTCTAGTTCAACTAAGTGTTGTACGATAAAGGTAGCAAGTTCACTCGATCATATGTCACTAAGACGATGCATTTTATAACATATTTAGTTGTTACGTACATTAGTTAATAGTTATTGTAATCAATAAATAACGTCTTCATTATTGTTATTCAAATTTTGGAAACGAACATTTAATCGAAAGTGTAGACATAAGCATACATATACTTGATGTCTAGTACAATAATAGTGAAAGAAAAAAATAAAAAGAACAAAAACGTTTGCTAATCATCAGATTCCTCGTGAGTTCCCTAAGAACACGATCCAATCGTGTGAGCAAGCTTCCTAGCAAAAACACGTCCTTCACGTGGTGGAGGTAGTCGTGCGCCTTGACTTATGCGACGTATCTTGGGTGGTGGCTCCACAATAGTAGATTCTGGTCCAATCCGACTTTCACAGCTACTGGTGGGGCTTGTAGGACGTCTGGGAGCTTTTGGTTTGGAAATTTTAGGTTTTGTAGAGGCGTTAGAGGCTTTTGGTTGAAGTTCTGGAGGACTGATGGAAGGCAGTGAGGCTTCAGGAGGATGATATGGGCTTTCAGCATCTGATTTTAATTCTTCTTTCTCTAACTCTATCTCATACTCCCAGGTGGACAAAGGTCTGTACTCCCGAGATTTTTGTTCTCCTCCGACTATGAATTCAAAAGAAGATGGGAAATGGTAGTTACGTAAAACCGACCAATGTATTGAACCACCCCAGTAGGATGTGTTATGTCTGGAGAAGTCTGATGAGCGAAGTTGAGAAAATGGAATGTCAGGCTGAGGAGGTATTGCTTCAGCTTCTGCCCAATAAGCTTTTTCTGACTCTGTCTCTATCCTTGGTGGTCTGTCACTCTCCTCTTCTGGTACTGCTATGAATTCCTCAGATTTATTTCGAGGGACACTTGCTGATCTGTCGGCAGAGTGCGAAGACATAGCTAAGAAAGTAAGGGAAAAGTTAGAAATCTCTTTAAATTTCTAATGTTATTATTACTAAGCATGAAGGGGAAATCTTAAGTTATAGTCTAGGTCTTTAACTATGTTCGACCTAATTCTCTATAACCAAGGCTCTGATACCAATCTGTAACACCCCGACCAACGGCGGAATCATCGGAGCGTACACGAAGTGTAGATTGTTCAATAGCACAAGGTTTCTAATTAGTATAATACTTACATCCAACATCAATACAAAAGTTACAAATCAACAAGTCTAATTAAATAACTATGTCCAAGCTCTAATATGATAATCAGTCAAGTATAGTTTGCAGTTCCACCTGAAACATGTTTAAATAAAAAGAGTCAACTATAAAGTTGGTGAGCTTCACAGGTTTAAGCACACACACCAAAATAGTTGAATAAAATGTTGATAAATGTTATAAATAATATGTGTAACCAAGCAATATGAACATACAATATTGAATTAGTAAATAAAGCAGATCAACTAATGTTAACAGAATAATGTTTGACCATGGTAAGCATCGCAATGCTTGAACTAGTAACTATCACTGCGGGCTTCCCCCGAAGGGTAAATCAAACACAGTGGAATGGCCGGTCAATAGATCTATCATAGTCATTAGGGGTGATCAATGCTAAATGTTAACTAAAGTTCAACATGTATAAAGTCATAAACTTGTTTCACATAAATTGTTTAAAAGATTTGATAACATGTTTCACCCCAAATAATAAAAGCATAAAAAGGGGCTATGAAGACTCACCTTGATTGATGAGCTAAGCGTTGCAATTAAATGACAAAAATGTAGTCCAAATATTGTCCAACTCGAATTAGCTTAACCTATAATTAAATCGCACGCAACTATGTAACTATGACTTTGCATAAATTTCATAATGTATTTGTGTTCCATATGTTTATAACTAAATCGTTAAATAAAACTTTATATTAATTGTTTACAAGTCGTTTTATTGTTTAAAGTTTATAATATTTATATATGTTCAAAAGTAATAGTAATTCTATTATATTAATATTATCAATATCATTGATAATAATAATAATAATTATATTACTAATGATATTATTTGTAAAATTAATAATACTAATAATACTAATGTTAGTAATAATAGTAATAATCATAATAATAATAATAACAATAATAATGATATTTGTATTAATAATATCAATAATAATTATAATAGTAATAATAATAATATTTGTATTATTCAATAATAATAATAATAATAATAATAATTGTTATTTGTATAAATAATATCAATAATAATTGTAATAATAATAATGATAATATTTGTATTAATAATAATAACAATAATAATAATAATGATAATAATAATAATATTTGTATTAATAATAATGATAATAATAATAATAATTATAATAGTTTCTGTTATTAATTATAATCATAAAAATAATGATCATAATAACTATTATATTATTTATAATATTAGTAATAGTAATATTAATACATTTAATAATGATAATAATAATTAATAATAATCTATATTGTATTAACCATAATAATAATTAATAATAATAATAGTGTTAACTAAAATAATTAACTAATAATAATAATTATATCAATCGTAATAATAATAAGATAACCATATCCATATTAAGATAATAATAATAATTAAAATTTATTATAATATTTATAGAATTAATAAGAGCATAATAATTAATAGTAATATTAATTTATCATAAAATTAAATAATAATAATAATAATTTAATGATAATCATTTAAATAATAAGATAGTATTAACATTGTAACAATACAATTAAGTAAATAAATAATAAATGAACCAAATACACTTTTATATATTTAATTTAAAGACATAAGTTTATAATTAATTTAAATAAATTACTTAGACTAAATAACATTTTCTTTATAAATTTAATAGTTTTTAAGTTTATAAAAATTTAGGTGAAATCAGATTTTAAAAAGGATTAATAATTAAAAAAGTTATAAAAATATTTGTAAAAAAAAACTGCCAAAACCGGTCGGAACCCGGTTCGAACCCGCGACCTTTACTCCGGAATCAAACGCGTTTACCAGTCGATCTAAGGCCGCAGCCGCGATAATCATCCGTTTATAATTGTTTTAACATAAGCTCCGAACGAAATCCCAAATTCAGTTTATACAATACGAGCCCTAGTTTCTAAACCCACCAAATTCACTCGAATTCGAATTTAATCGACTACAAAACCATGGGGCTTTTATTAAGGACCTAAAACCGAGTTTATTGATATATAGAAAACTTACCTTTATACACGAATGAATAGGTTTCAGCAACTGGTTCGAATACGTCTCAGCCGAAGCTTATGAGCTTGATTTCACGATCTGGAGTGTTGTTTTAGTTTATTTTGAATGCGCAGAAAGGTTAGTCGAGCTTAGATGCACCCATGGTAGAGTTTAATTTGAGTTTTATGCGTGTTTATATAGATTTTAGAATCCCGATTGAATCCGGTCGTTTAGGCTACAATTTCGGGATATTTTGACTTCAAACAACGAATTTGGGCTTGATAACGATTCCATGATATTCGTAGTTGTTTAAAATTCAAATTTTGTTGAGTCTTATCCATTGATTCGCGTTTTAGATAGAGTTGGGTCGAATTTGGGTCATGGGTATCCATTTGGATATATGGGTGAAAGAGATGATGACTTTGGGTGAATTGCAAAAACAGTCCCTCCTTGTTTTCTTCTAAAAATCAGTTTTAAACTTTTCAAAATAAGTCCCCATAGTTTTCTTAAACCTCTTTATAAAATATTATAACTTTAAAAACTTGTTTAAATAAAATAATAGTAATAATAAATTTATTAAACTTATTTTATAAGCTTTTCAAAACTTAAATTTATTACTATAATTATTATTTATTACTTTTCTTGTTTATGTTATTTAATACTTTATAAAACTTAATTTATAAATACTTTAAACTTTATTATTATTTGTCTTATTAATATTTTAGTATTTTTTTTATATAAATTTATGTATAATGTAATATCTATATACATGTGTGTGTATATATATATTATATATATATATATATATAAATGTTTAAAATTTCCCATTAATAAAATGAATTAATCGAAATGTTACATTGTGTGTTTGCATTCAAGATCAAACTCTAGATTGGTAAGAATTAGGGAATTTTTTCTGATTTTTTTCTTCCTCCCCTTCTTGTTCTCGTCGCCCACCGATGCACCAAGTAGGAGACCACAAATTTTGACCAAAAATGAAGATCTTGACCCCCTTTTGACCCTTCTAATTACAAGTTTGTCTTTTTGGCAATTTTAGCCCCTTATGTTTAGCTCATTACTTTACTAACTTTAAATACATTAGTTTACTAGTTAACCTCTTAACTAGTTTACAACTAACTTAACCAAGTTAACCCATTTAATAATAACAAAGTTAAATAACAGTTAACTTTAAAATAACATCCCGATTGATTAAAATATAATTAATCGCGAAATGGGTCGTTATAGTTCGTCGGATAAGCGCTTGTTGAGGTTGGATACATGGAATACGTTGTGTACGCTACTCAGTTCTTGTAGTAACTTTAGCTCAAAGGCCACGTGGCCTATACGTTTCGTGATCTCAAACAGCCAGATGTAACGTGGATTCTATTTCCCTCGTTTTCTTGTGACAGTTGCGTACGAAGAATTCGGCATTAATAACGTGAGCACATTTGGTCATGCTTGAAATCCACGAGGATTTAGTAACTTTTGTTATTGGGGATTGATAGTAAGTGAAAAATGATGAACGTGGGCGAAAACCGTGCGCAAAACGGAGTTCGTATGCTCCCGGAATCGCGAAAAGAAGTTTAAAATCAAAATGGTGACGGAAAGTGACGTGGGGCGTAACGCCTGCCCCAGCCCTCCAACCCAGGCGATACGCCTGGCGGGTATGTCGGCTAAAATTTGATAAAATCACCAGAACGCATGGGAATTGCCATTTCTATCTCCTTCTCGATCTTTTCTTGACTCCAGACGAAAATTCTTCTTCCTAACACTTCTAATCTTCATTTCAAAGCCATTTGAAGCCATAAATCGCACCACAGATCGTATTTTCAAGTCCTGATCGTTGTTATACGCGCAGAACTTCGTCAGATCAGGTAACGGTTCATTTTAACCTTCTAGTTTGATTTTGATTGATTAGATCTTGATTTTGAACGTAATGAGATAGTTAGGATTGTTGATTATTGCCTAGATGATGGCTAGGATTGATTATAAACGAAGAACACGAAGTTCTAACGGTTAAATCCTTGTTTTGATCCGTTGTGATACCCGATTTGCATGAAATCATACCTATGATTATAATGGTTTAAACCATTTGATTATGACAATGTAGGTGATTAGTTTGATTAATCTTTGAAATGCAAAGGTTAAATCCAAGTGTTTCAAACTAATCATAATCATTAACATACTCATTGGAATGATTATCTGATGTTTGTGATAACAGTCAGATTAGTATGTTAAATCTGGTTATTTCACCTATTTTGATGCTACATTGTGATATTTCATGATATTTGGGTAATCAATAATAAGGATTAATCACTCCTAAGCCATTAAATCATCTAGAAACTGTTTTAGCATTATAATCAACAACATTAACTATTTGGTTAATCTGAGAGTATTCTGATTAATCTAGAGTGTCATCAACTTTGTGTTAGGAATCTAATACAATGTAGGTTCCTACATTATCATACATTGTATGATATAACCTTAAATTAATTAATTATATAATTAATATCGAGTTGATGATTTACTAAGCAATGTCTTTGACATTGAACGTTCAGAAGGATCTAATCAGTAAACTAGAACATAAATAACTCATTAAATATAAATAAATGCAGAATCACTTCTCTATTATCAGTTTTGAGATATTCTGCTACATCTATACTACCAGGTGAGTTTCGTACAACCCCTTTTATTTTAATCTTTTATAAACATCGGGGAACATTGTTGAACTTTTAATGAACATATGATATGTATCACTGATATCTGTGTGATTTCATGTGATTGTTGTGACTTTTGTGGGATTTCATGGGATTTTGGCCTGTAGACTGAACTCTATCATGACACTGAAAGTCCTCATTTTGAACTGTATCTAGTGAACCCATGTGTGGCCGAGCAGAAAACATTGATAGTACTATTGGTTGACACCCCATTCGCTGGGAGGATTGCATCTCCCCTTGTGTGAATGTTTGTTATCTGTTTCCTGAACTTCTTAATGGTGTGATAGACATTAAGATAATGAGGCACTAAGATATGTACCGACGGGTAATATCTTGAGAACTGAACTAGACGTCCGAAAGGAACTAGATACAGGTCCCATGGTTATCCAGAACTGAACTTTTGAGAACGTGCTTATCATATCATATTGTTTTAAATTGAACTGTCGATCTCACCAGCTTTGTGCTGACGTTTCAAACTTAAATCTTTTTGCAGGAAGACAGTGACACTCGGTGAGGCAGCACTTCAAACACTAGTAATTAAATAAGTCAGTTGTGTAGTAAACTTAGTTGTAAATTATGATACTGATTGTAATGACGAAACCCTGTATTGTAATTATTTTAAGTTAATCTGTGTGCTTATGATATCGGTTCAAGTAAGTCACCCCTCACCTCGGAGACATCACCACTATGCTTCCGCAACCGGTTCAGTGACGTCAGACCAGACACGAGGTGACGAGGGGTGGGGGTGTGACATTTCTGAATCGGATCACTCCTTTCTAGGGCGAGACTTTAAGAAGTACTCGGTATCCCATTTGGAATTCCAAAGGTTTGCGTCTTTTATCGGCGTAGCTCTTCTGTCGATCCCGTGCTGCTGCCATTCCGTTTCGTATTTGCACGATCTTCTCAGTCGTCTCATGCATGAGTTCGGGACCAGTCAGTTGGCTTTCACCAACTTCTGCCCCATAGAGAGGTGATCTGCACTTACGTCCATACATAGCTTCAAACGGTGCGGCCTTGATGTTGGTGTGATAACTGTAATTGTAGGAGAACTCTACCAAAGGTAGGTGGGTCTCCCAGCTATTGCCGAAGTCTATCACGCAAGCTCGAAGCACGTCTTCCAGTGTTTGGATGGTTCGTTCACTCTGCCCATCCGTCTGCGAGTGATAGGTAGTACACATATTCAGCCTCGTTCCCAGTGCCTTATGTAAGGACGTTCAGAAATTTGCAGTGAATCGGCTGTCTCTATCAGATATTATGGAGATCGGAACTCCATGTCTGGAAACCCCTTTCTTCAGATAGATTCGAGTTAGTCTATCTAACTTGTCGGTTTCTTTGATTGGCAGGAAATGCGCAAATTTCGTGAGTCGGTCTACGATTACCCAGATGGTATCGCTTCCGCTCGCCGTCTTTGGTAGCTTTGTGATGAAATCCATGGAAATTTGCTCCCATTTCCATACTGGGATTTCGGGTTGTTTAAATAATCCTGATAGTTTCTGATATTCGACTTTTACCTTAGAGCAAGTCAGACACTTGCTCACATAAGTCGCGATCTCCGACTTCATGTTAGGCCACCAATAAGTCGTCTTCCGACCGTGGTACATCTTGTCAGACCCTGGATGTACGGAATATCGGCTTTTGTGTGCTTCGTCCATAACTACATTCCTCAATCCTCCGTAGTGTGGAATCCAAATCCGATCCATAAGATACTAAGCTCCATCAGTCTTCGCTTCCAACTGTTTATCCATGCCTCGCAAGGATTCATGAGTGATATTTTCGGTCTTTAAAGCTTCCTGTTGTGCGGCTCGGATCTGATTGGGTAGCTCTGAATGAATCGTGAGTTGTAGTGCTCGCACGCGCTTTCTGGTTTCCTTTCGGCTTAACGCGTCGGCTACTACGTTAGCTTTTCCTAGATGGTATTTGATAGCACAATATTAATCACCTATTAGTTCGACCCATCTGCGTTGTCTCATGTTAAATTCCTTCTGGTCGAAAATATGTTGTAGGCTCTTATGATCCGTGAATATTGTGCACTTGGTGCCATACAAGTAGTGTCGCCAGATTTTCAGTGCAAACACCACGACTCCCAACTCCAAATCATGAGTTGTGTAATCCTTCTCGTGCACTTTTAGTTGTCGTGACACATAGGCTATAACCTTCTCGCGTTGCATTAACACACAACCGAGTCCTTGTTTTGATGCGTCACAATAAACTACAAAATCTTCACATCCCTCCGATAAGGATAAGATCGGTGCACAACACAATTTCTGCTTCAGTAGGTTGAAAGCATATTCTTTTTTCTCTTCCCATTCAAACTTCTTGTCTTTATGCATGAGAGATGTCAGTGATTGTGCGATCTTCGAGAATCCCTTGATAAACCGCCTATAGTACCCTGCAAATCCTAGGAATTGTCGCACCTCAGTTGGAGTCTTGGATGCTTCCCAGTTATTAATAGCCTCGATCTTGGCTGGGTCTACGTGAAAAAATATAACTAAAAGTCAGCAAAAGTTATCATCACCAAAATACTCTTCCAACAATTTTATTCTTTTAACTTTATATCAACTATATTGTATATTCATGACATCAAATTAATTTTGTACTTCTTACATCAAATGTCCTTCTTAGTATAACTTTTAACCACTTATATATAGGATAAAAGTTTTATGTAAATATATATATAGGGTGTGGTTCCTTTGTTAACACATATTTATTGCGTTAACCGAATAACTACATTTATTACTTTGGAGCCCACATTATATATACTGCAACATCATTGTATCTTAAACTGTTTAGGAAAACACATTGTGCAAAAACACAAAAGAAACAATGACATGTACAAAAGAAACAATGACGTATACAAAAGACATAAGGACCTGTACAAAATTGTTCATACTTGTTATTGTTTCTTTTTTACATGTCATTGTGTCTTTAATTTTAAAGATCATTGTGTTATTCATACTCATCATTGTATTATCTTTGCTTGACATTATGAATTATGCAACATCTTTGTGTCTTAAATTGTTCAGGAAAACACAACATTGAACAGAAACAAAAGACAAACTAACCTGTACAAAAGATACAATGTCCTGTACACAATGCCTTGTACAAAAACACAATGAGCTACACAAAAGACACAAATAAACTAAAAAACAAAATTTTTTCTATAGCAACATTATACTAATTTTGAATATAAAAAAATGCTCGTTTTTATGGTATAACTTTTTTCAGAAATGATTTTGTATTTAAATGTTATGAACATTTAAAGAATGTGGGGGAACTTGAAAAAAATTCAACAAAAATGGTCATTACTAAAATACCCTCCAACAACTTGATTTAATCATAGACATTGATTAATGATCTAATGACATAGGATCATTCTTAAACTTTTTAGGTTAGATCAAGTTTATTTAGTTTAACCTAACTGTGACAACTCAAAATTCTCAGGTTAGAATCATAACTCGAAAATGAAGAGAATGAGTGTAAGCGAAATCGCGAAACGAGGCTCCGATTTGAAGATACAATGAATTGAATATAGCGATAGATAAGAGGTCAAATATTTTGAACTCTTTAGGTCTTGAGATTATAACCATTGGAAATAGCTCGAAAAATCGTGAACGTAGGCGAAAACCGTGCGCAAAACGGAGTTCGTATGCTCCCGGAATCGCAAAAAAGAAGATAAGATCAAAAATCTGAAAATTTCCATCCGCGCGGTACGCACCAGACTTTGGGGTGATGCGCCTGGGGTCAGGATGACGCAGATCTGGCTTAAAAAGTCGTTTTTCTTCTAGAATTCATAAAATCTTATCCATGTTCGACGGTTCTATCATCCCAGACGTAAAACCATCATTTTAACACACCAAACCTTCAATTCTAAGCCTTTTGATCACGTGGATCGCATCCAGGAACGTTTTTACAAGTCCGGATCATCGTGTTACACACAGAACTCCGTTTGGATAGGTAATGATTCATTTTAACCTTCTAGTTTGGTTTTGATCAATCAAATCTTGAATTTTAACGTAAAGATATGGTTATTGTTGTTGATTATTGCCTAGATAATGGATAGAAATAGTTAGAAATGAAGAATTTGACAGGTTAACGGTGAAATCTTTGTTTTAAGCCGTTATAATGTCCGATTATCATGAAACCATATCACAGATCATAATGGTTTTAACCATTTGATCATAACAATGGTTGTGATGGTTCTGATCATTCTCTGGAATGATCACTGATAAGGATTAACTGTTCCTAAACCTGGAATTCATTGAGAAACTGTTTTGGTGATATAATCAACAACAATACTAATTTGGTTAATCTGGGGAAATGTCCTGATTAAACCAACAAGTTACAAGTATTTTAATAAGAACCTAAATCATTATAGGTTCTCAGTGAACACATGTGATGAGGTGTTGAATTAAGGATAGTTCTGAGAGTCAGATTGGGCTCAAGTAACTTATAGAACTCTAATGACATACAGGTTTTGAGCGCAAGAACTAGTGATTCACGTTGTGCATTGTTAGTGATTTGAATCAACACAGGTGAGTTCACGAATCCCCTTTTCTGTATTTTGGTTTTTGAACTCGGGGAATGAGAAAACATAAAAACGTGTTTGAAACATTCGGATTATTATGAAGCTTTGAAAACTGAAGACTGATTTGAGCAAGTGAAGCTCTAAAACATTTTGTGAACTGTTTTGTGAAACGTGATGCCTGATTTGATCAGGTGGAACTTTGAAACATCTTGTGAACTGTTTTGTGAAACATGATGCCTGATTTGAGATCGGGTGGAATTCTGAAACGCTTTCATTATATGTTGTAAAACATTTGGTTGAAACACGTGACAGTGGAGAAAACATATGACCAGGCCTGTTGTTATTTCTCGGGTTACATAATTGTCGCTAAGTCCCCTATTCTGTAACCGTTAACCGTGGGGGGCGTGATTATTGAGAATAGATTCTATTTGTGATTGACAATCCTCGCCCGTGGTTCGTAGCTAAAACCACGACTGGATGTCGAGCGGGCGCTCAATAAGGCTAAACACACAATGTCTTGCGACAAGGACGTTGGGAAGGGGCAAACACTGAACTCGTCAGCTCGGTTACGGGAGCCCTGGAGTTATAATTGGACTGCTGGTCAGAGCTGAGAAACACGACATTGTTGAAAGGAACAATGTCTGCACTGAATACCAATATTTGATACCCTATTTGGGACATTAACATTATTGAACTCTTTTTATGCAAACATTTAAATCTTTTGTGATACATTGTATACATTTTTGATAGTTTTCTTTAACAAAATCGGTTGTGAATTCACCAGCGATATGCTGATTGTTTAAAACTATGTTTTCTGAGATGCCAAATGATACAGGGGATGTAGTGATACAGGGGGTGGAGCTGGGAGCTCAAGCTTGGGAGTCGTATAGCAGAGTCTATTAGTGATAGACTCAACAGTGTGATATAACGCATAGTATATATATGTGTAATAGCAATACATATATATTTGTGAAACTCTGATAAAACTGTTATTACATTAGACTTGTGTCTAATGTAGTTGTAATATCGCTCTGTAATGTAGAAACATGTATGTCTTTTGTTGTAAATCATGGCTGTGAAACTTTGACGTCACACCGTACGCTTCCGCAACGACCAGGGTGTGACAGATTGGTATCAGAGCCATTGGTTTATAGCGAATTAGGTTGCCTGACTAAGACCTAATCTATAGCCATTGACTCTAACACGAAACATATTTGTTGCATGTTCAGAAACATGCCGAGAGGAAGACCGAGGCGAAATCCACAAGGAAATCCGCAGGGAAATCCGCAGGGAAATCCGCAAGAAAATCCGCATGGCAATCCTGAAACTGAGCAACCTGCTATCTCAACAGAGATGGATCAGCTTATAAACAGATGAGTGGCTGATGCTATGGCCACCTACAGAAATCAACAACACACAGGAGAGGGACGATCTGGTGCTATTGGAAACAATACAGGAGGTGGCAGTGGAGCTGTAGGTGGAAATGGTGCTGCAGGAGGTAGTGCGTCTGCTGGAACCATGGGATCTGCACCAAAGGCATGTTCTTACAAGGATTTCTTGAACTGCCAACCTCTTAGCTTTAATGGAACCGATGGAGCTATCGCACTGATCCGATGGTGCGAAAAGATGGAAACGGTATTCCGTGTCAGTAATTGCCCTGAGGAATGCCGAGTCAAGTATTCCACTTGTACTCTGAATGGAGCAGCTCTTACATGGTGGAATAATCATGTTCAAGGTTTAGGCATTGATGAAGCCTATCAGATTCCTTAGTTAACACTGAAGCAAATGATGATGGATGAATATTGTCCACGAAGTGAGATCCAGAAAATGGAAGAAGAATTTTATAACCTGAAAGTGCAAGGGAATGACATTGCCAGTTATACTACCAGATTTCATGAGCTGGCACAACTTTGTCCAACGATGGTCATTCCCGAATATAAACGAATAGAGCAGTATCTGAAAGGGCTTCCTCCAAATATTGAAGATATGGTGACTTCTTCTAAGCCAGATACCATTCAGAGTGCAATTCGGTTGGCTCATCGCCTGATTGATCAGGCAGTTCGTCGGGAAACCTTGGGGACGAAGATATCCGAAGAAAAGCAAAACATTGGTAATAAGCGAAAATGGAATAGCAATCCACTAAATCAACCACAAAAGAGACCGACTCATGTTAGAGTGAACACTGCTATGACAACTGATAAGAAATTCTACAAGGGAAAACTTCCCAAGTGTGAGAAATGTGGGTATCATCATGCGGGTGAATGTAAGCCCTTCATTTGTAACAGATGTGGGGAACGTGGACATTTAGCGAGAAATTGTCGAGCCTCTGTACCTACATCGGTGACCGATAGTAACAGGGATAATAAGAGTTGTTTCGAATGCGGAGTAGTAGGTCATATTCGGAGGAATTGCCCAAAGCTAACGAATCGAGGTGGCAACAATGCTCGAGGTAGGGCCTTTGTTATTGCAGCTGGGGATGCCAAACGAGATCCAAACCTCGTGACGGGTACGTTTTTTGTCAATAATCATTATGCTTCTGTTCTATTTGATACTGGGGCAGATAAGAGCTTTATGTCAACTGAATTTAGCACATTAATTGGAGCTAATCCAACTGCATTACATGATAGATACACAATAGAATTAGCCAATGGAAAATTGATTGAAACTAGTGAGCTAATTCAGGGGTGTACGTTACAATTAGGGGACTATGTTTTTGATATAGATCTTTTATCGGTGAAACTGGGAAGTTTTGATGTGGTTGTTGGCATGGATTGGTTATCCAAAAACCACACAGAAATTATATGTTATCAGAAGGTAGTCCGCATTCCACTCCCAAGTGGGGAGACTCTCTCAATTCAGGGTGAAAAGAGCGGAAAGGCGTTACAAATTATCACCTGTATGAAAGCCCATAAGTACCTACGCAAGGGATGTCAAGCTATATTAGCGCATGTCATGGAAAGGAAGTCAAAAGATAAACGACTAGAAGATATACCGATTGTACGAGAGTATCCAGAGGTATTTCCTGACGAGTTACCTGGACTACCACCTAACCGTCAAGTAGAATTTCGAATTGATTTGGTGCCTGGTGCAGCACCAATAGCTCGATCGCCGTACAGATTAGCCCCATCGGAGATGCAAGAGTTATTTAACCAACTACAAGAGTTGCTGGACAAAGGTTTCATAAGACCAAGCTTCTCACCGTGGGGAGCACCTGTTTTGTTCGTAAAGAAGAAAGATGGAACCTTTAGAATGTGCATCGATTACCGAGAATTGAACAAGCTGACAGTCAAAAATCGATATCCGTTACCAAGAATAGATGATTTATTCGATCAGTTGCAAGGATCCAGCTTCTACTCAAAGATCGATCTGCGTTCAGGGTATCATCAGCTATGAGTCAAGGAAGAAGATGTTCCAATCACTGCCTTTAGAACCCGGTATGGCCATTATGAGTTTTTGGTTATGCCGTTTGGATTGACAAATGCCCCAGCAGTTTTTATGGATCTTATGAATAGGGTCTGTAGACCGTACTTGGATAAATTCATCATTGTGTTCATTGACGATATACTTATTTATTCCAAGACCAAAGAAGATCATGAGCGACACCTCAGACTTATTTTGGAGTTACTAAGGAACGAAAAGTTGTATGCCAAGTTTTCTAAATGTGAATTTTGGATGAGAGAAGTACAATTCCTTGGGCATATAATTAATCAAACAGGAATACATGTTGATCCTGCCAAGGTTGAGGCTATCAAGAATTGGAATGCACCCAAGACCCCGACGGAAGTACGTCAATTTCTCGGCTTAGCAGGATACTATAGAAGATTCATTGAAGGTTTCTCCAAGATAGCTTTACCATTGACTGCATTGACGCAAAAGAATAAGAAATTTGAATGGAGCAACCAACAAGAAGCAGCATTTCAATTGTTAAAGAAAAAACTATGCAGTGCACCTATTTTGTCATTACCTGAAGGAACGGATGATTTCGTTGTATACTGTGATGCATCACATCAGGGATTGGGTTGTGTATTGATGCAGAAAGACAAAGTCATTGCATACGCATCCCGGCAGCTCAAAACACATGAGAAGAACTACACTACGCATGATTTGGAACTCGGAGCTGTAGTGTTCGCACTCAAAATCTGGAGACACTACCTTTATGGTACAAAGTGTACTATTTACACTGACCATAAAAGTCTTCAGCATATTTTTGATCAAAAAGACTTGAATATGAGACAACGTCGCTGGGTGGAGTTACTCAATGATTATGATTGCAGCATTCGTTATCATCCCGGCAAGGCAAATGTTGTCGCAGATGCTTTGAGTAGAAAAGAGCGGACCAAGACATTACGAGTGCGAGCTTTGGGAATGATTATTCAAACAAGCCTTACTACTCAAATTCGAAATGCCCAAATTGAAGCTCTTAAGGAAGAAAACTTGCAGAATGAATCTTTGCGATGCTTGAATAAGAAATTTGAGGTCAAGACTGATGGAACTCGCTACTTTGCAAACAGAGTCTGGGTACCAAACTCTGGAAATATAAGGAGCTTAGTGATGGATGAAGCTCACAAGTCTCGATACTCTGTACATCCAGGTTCCGACAAAATGTATCACGACCTCAAGGAGTTATATTGGTGGCCTAACATGAAGGCTGACATCGCACTTTATGTTAGAAAATGTTTAACATGTTCTAGGGTTAAAGCTGAGTATCAAAAACCATCAGGATTGTTGCAATAACCAGAGATTCCACAATGGAAGTGAAATCAGATTACAATGGACTTTGTCACGAAACTACCCAGAACTTCTAGTGGCTATGACACTATCTGGGTAATAGTCAATCGTCTTACAAAGTCTGCACATTTTTTGCCTATGAAAGAAACTGATAAGATGGATAAACTCACAAGACTTTACATCAAGGAGGTGGTTTCTCGTCATGGAATTCCGACCTCTATCATTTCAGATCGAGATAGCAAATTCACCTCACGAATATGGAAGACCCTACATGATGCATTGGGTACTCGTTTGGATATGAGTACGGCATATCATCCTCAAACGGATGGTCAAAGTGAGAGGACTATCCAAACTCTGGAAGACATGCTTCGAGCATGTGTGATTGATTTTGGAAGCAGTTGGGATACACACCTGCCTTTGATTGAATTCTCATACAACAATAGTTATCACACGAGCATCAAGGCAGCCCCATTTGAAGCGTTGTACGGCCGTAAATGCCGATCCCCTATATGCTGGACCGAGGTTGGTGAAAGTCAACTCACAGGCCCAGAAATCATTCAGGAAACAACCGATAAAATCTTCAAAATTCGAGACAGACTGCGAGCCGCACAAGATCGTCAGAAAAGTTATGCTGATGTGAGACGCAAACCATTGTCTTTCCAGGTTGGAGACCGGGTCATGTTGAAGGTCTCACCCTGGAAAGGTGTTGTAAGATTCGGAAAGCGTGGCAAATTGAACCCTCGATACATAGGGCCGTTTGAAATTATTGCAAAGGTGGGACCCGTTGCATACAAACTTAAATTACCACCGGAACTTAGTGGGGTACACGACACATTCCATGTATCGAATCTCAAAAAGTGTTTGTCAGATGAAACGCTTGTGATACCGTTGGAAGAAATTCAAATCGATGATCAGTTACATTTCATAGAGGAACCGGTGGAAATCATGGATCGAGAAGTGAAACAGTTGAAACAAAGTCGTATTCCGATAGTAAAGGTCCGTTGGAACTCAAGGCGAGGACCTGAATTTACCTGGGAACGCGAAGATCAGATGAAACTTAAATACCCCCATTTGTTTGATGACACATCAGTATTGGGGGGGACAAACTGAATTTCGGGACGAAATTCACAAAACGGGGGGAGACTGTGACAACTCAAAATTCTCAGGTTACAATCATAACTCGAAAATGAAGAGAATGAGTGTAAGCGAAATCGCGAAACGAGGCTCCGATTTGAAGATACACTGAATTGAATATAGCGATAGATAAGAGGTCAAATATTTTGAACTCTTTAGGTCTTGAGATTATAACCATTGGAAAGAGCTCGAAAAATCGTGAACGTAGGCGAAAACCGTGCGCAAAACGGAGTTCGTATGCTCCCGGAATCGCAAAAAGAAGATAAGATCAAAAATCTGAAAATTTCCATCCGCGTGGTACGCCCCAGACTTTGGGGCGATGCGCCTGGGGTCAGGATGACGCAGATCTGGCTTAAAAAGTCGTTTTTCTTCTAGAATTCATAAAATCTTATCCATGTTCGACGGTTCTATCATCCCAGACGTAAAACCATCATTTTAACACACCAAACCTTCAATTCTAAGCCTTTTGATCACGTGGATCGCATCCAGGAACGTTTTTACAAGTCCGGATCATCGTGTTACACACAGAACTCCGTTTGGATAGGTAATGATTCATTTTAACCTTCTAGTTTGGTTTTGATCGATCAAATCTTGAATTTTAACGTAAAGATATGGTTATTGTTGTTGATTATTGCCCAGATAATGGATAGAAATAGTTAGAAATGAAGAATTTGACAGGTTAACGGTGAAATCTTTGTTTTAAGCCGTTATAATGTCCGATTATCATGAAACCATATCACAGATCATAATGGTTTTAACCATTTGATCATAACAATGGTTGTGATGGTTCTGATCATTCTCTGGAATGATCACTGATAAGGATTAACTGTTCCTAAACCTGGAATTCATTGAGAAACTGTTTTGGTGATATAATCAACAACAATACTAATTTGGTTAATCTGGGGAAATGTCCTGATTAAACCAACAAGTTACAAGTATTTTAATAAGAACCTAAATCATTATAGGTTCTCAGTGAACACATGTGATGAGGTGTTGAATTAAGGATAGTTCTGAGAGTCAGATTGGGCTCAAGTAACTTATAGAACTCTAATGACATACAGGTTTTGAGCGCAAGAACTAGTGATTCACGTTGTGCATTGTTAGTGATTTGAATCAACACAGGTGAGTTCACGAATCCCCTTTTCTGTATTTTGGTTTTTGAACTCGGGGAATGAGAAAACATAAAAACGTGTTTGAAACATTCGGATTATTATGAAGCTTTGAAAACTGAAGACTGATTTGAGCAAGTGAAGCTCTAAAACATTTTGTGAACTGTTTTGTGAAACGTTTTGTGAAACGTGATGCCTGATTTGATCAGGTGGAACTTTGAAACATCTTGTGAACTGTTTTGTGAAACATGATGCCTGATTTGAGATCGGGTGGAATTCTGAAACGCTTTCATTATATGTTGTAAAACATTTGGTTGAAACACGTGACAGTGGAGAAAACATATGACCAGGCCTGTTGTTATTTCTCGGGTTACATAATTGTCGCTAAGTCCCCTATTCTGTAACCGTTAACCGTGGGGGGCGTGATTATTGAGAATAGATTCTATTTGTGATTGACAATCCTCGCCCGTGGTTCGTAGCTAAAACCACGACTGGATGTCGAGCGGGCGCTCAATAAGGCTAAACACACAATGTCTTGCGACAAGGACATTGGGAAGGGGCAAACACTGAACTCGTCAGCTCGGTTACGGGAGCCCTGGAGTTATAATTGGACTGCTGGTCAGAGCTGAGAAACACGACATTGTTGAAAGGAACAATGTCTGCACTGAATACCAATATTTGATACCCTATTTGGGACATTAACATTATTGAACTCTTTTTATGCAAACATTTAAATCTTTTGTGATACATTGTATACATTTTTGATAGTTTTCTTTAACAAAATCGGTTGTGAATTCACCAGCGATATGCTGATTGTTTAAAACTATGTTTTCTGAGATGCCAAATGATACAGGGGATGTAGTGATACAGGGGGTGGAGCTGGGAGCTCAAGCTTGGGAGTCGTATAGCAGAGTCTATTAGTGATAGACTCAACAGTGTGATATAACGCATAGTATATATATGTGTAATAGCAATACATATATATTTGTGAAACTCTGATAAAACTGTTATTACATTAGACTTGTGTCTAATGTAGTTGTAATATCGCTTTGTAATGTAGAAACATGTATGTCTTTTGTTGTAAATCATGGCTGTGAAACTTTGACGTCACACCGTACGCTTCCGCAATGACCAGGGTGTGACACTAACCCTATGATACAATCCACATGCATAGTAGGATTTGAGAAATAGAAGAATCTTACACTAACCACATGGTACTTGATGTCTTTTCTATATTGACATTAAATTATAACTTCAAACAAAACATTAATAACATCATTTAATGAAACATAAGTTCTATTTAAAACACAAAAAGACGCAAAAAGATCGAACACACATAAAGTGAAACAAAAGAGTACAAAAACTCACACAACAGAGATTCTTAAAAGGTGGAATTCCTGAAGTTGTTTACGAAGACGCATGATCATGTCCTGCGATGATCAAGAGCGTTGATGTTGTTTGTTCTCTGTCTTTTAACACTTCCAGAAGAAGATTCATGATCTCCATTTGTTTTCTCCATCACTGCTTTGAATGCTTCTTGGATCATATTTATCGAGTAATTGATGGCTTCATTGTTGTTTGAATCTTGATCTCCAGTGATGAACAACACGTTCTTCATACGACCTCCAAGTGTTGTGATCTCGGCTTTTAGGGTTCTTAGCCTAAGAGCTTTTAGGGTTTTGATGAGGTCCGGTAAAAGATCTGATCGGTCCTCACAGCATAATGATGCTCGGATCACAAAATTGCCTTGTTCGTCAGATGTGTTGTCAATGGTCAACTCATCAGTCTCTGTAGGGACTGGACTTTGTTCCGCGATTATGGACGTCTGACGTTTGAGTTCTTTCACATGTTGTATCACTTCAGCTAACAACGAAGCCTTATCCGTCTACACCAACCACATATATAATATGTACAAGTACAGAAGCTTTAGAACACGATATCTGAATAATAAATGCTACAACATATAACTAGCTCGATTGACATATATGATATAATTGTATGTATAATAAAAAAATATATATATATTCGAATATATAACCAGACATGATCCATTACGTCCACAGAATCATTAACTTAAAATGCTTTAATTCCCCGCATATACGTACTAAAAAATAGGCAGGCATCAACATGCATGATAAAATACAACCTTTTTTTGTTACAAAAGGTTGCAAATAGATTGCTTTAGCTGAAGTTGCATTAGAAAAAAGAAACTTGCATTATGTAACAAAAAATTTGCATTAAGTATAATCATGGTTGTAAAAATCGGCCTAGGAAGCCGCCTAGGTGCTAGGCACCCATCTACTGTCTAATTTTTGGCCTAGGCGGTGCTAGGCAGGGCCTAGGCAGCCCAATCAACTTTTTATGTTTTTTCACTTTTTTGACTTTTTTTGATTTTTTTATGGTAAAAAGGGACCAATTTCATGATTATCTAGACATTTCTCAACAAAAAATCTTTAATATGTCTCTGAAACATCGAATCCAGGCAGTACTTCGCCGCCCGACTAGCGCCTAGCTACTTCTACAACCATGAGTATAATGCAACTTCAGCTAATGCAGTCTTTTTTTGAATGTAAAAGTTGCATTAGGCTAATTATTGTAGTGGTGTACACACCTAGCTTGTCATTAGTTTTGTGTACGTGTGCCCATATATATATATATATATATATATATATATAAGGTTCAATTGTAATACTTTCTTATTATGATAACTGAATAATTACATCTTATTACTTTGAGACCCACATTGAATTAAATATAAATGTGTAGGTTTTTTCTTCTTTTCTAATTAATGTAAGTGGGACCCACATTAATTTAAAAAACATATATATATATATATATATATATATATAACTGAATAATTACATCTTATTACTTTGAGACCCACATTGAATTAAATATAAATGTGTAGGTTTTTTCTTCTTTTTTAATTAATGTAAGTGAGACCCACATTAATTTAAAAAACATATATATATATATATATATATGAGATAGTTCGAATGTTAACCATTCCTTATTTCATTAACCGAATAATTACATCTTTATTACTTTGGGCCCACATTAAAATAAATCATAAGGTTTAGGTTTTTTATTCTTTTTTTATTAATGTAAGTGAGCCCTACATTAATTAAGAAAAACAAAAAAAACATACACCTTTAAATTTATTTAGATTTATTTAAATGTAAACCCCAAAGTAATAATATGTAGTTATTCAGTTAACACAATAAAATGGGTTAACATTTGATCCTCTTATATATATATATAGGAAAGGTTAAATATATAACCCACCATAAATGAGCTAACCCATTAACTATCATACAATGGTTAATTTAAAAACTAAGTGCATACGATTGTGGCACTTGTCATTTATCATATTTTAATATGAGAGGACATTTTAAACATTTTGTAACAAATTAAAAAGCTATATTTAATATGGTGGTGACAAGTGTCACCATCTAATATAATTTATTAGATCTAATTTTTTATATAAAGTTTATCCCCTCTTTTTTTAAACATTCATAACTTTTTTACACTACATTATTTTTTTATAAATATTGCACCATTATACTCGTCTCATTTTTCTTTTTAATTCCGTTATAATCTCGACTAGTTTTTTTATATTTATCATATTTACATCATTGTAACAAGATTAAAGATACCAAATTAATTTGAAATGTTTTCTAACAATGGTAAATTAAATCATTTTAATTATCATTGTTAGAAAAAAAAACTCAAAATAATGTGTTATATTACATCACTATAATTTAACATTGGTAGAAAAAAAATTCAAAATAATGTGTTATTTATATGGTAGTTACATCGATGTAAATAAAGGACATATGAGAAAAAATTTTAAAAATAGTCAAAATTATAACAATTTAAAGAAAAAATTACATCAATATAAATAACGTGCTACATCGCCGTAAATTATATCGATGTAAAACGAGATATTTGATATATTTAAGTTCGTTACAATGATGTAAATTACCGTAAATTACATCACGGTAATTTACCATTAATAAAAAAAATTACAAATTAATTTGTTATATTTAAGTTCCTTACAATGATGTAAATAAATGACATCTAACAAAATAAAATAAAAATTTGTTGAGACCATAACATAATTAAAGAAAAAAATGAGACGAGTATAATGGTGCAAGTTTTTTTAAAATAACATAATATAAAAAAGTTATAAATGTTTAAAAAAACAGGGGTAAACTTTATATAAAAAGTTAGATTTATTAATATATATTAGATGGTGACACTTGTCAGCACCATATTAAAATTAGATTTATATATATATAGGGAAGTGTTCAAATAATAACACACTTTTAAATCGTTAATCCGAAATAACCCGTAAAGATAAAGCCAAATCTTGGATTTTTCTTTAACATCACTGTAAGACATGTACAACACTTTCTTCTTTTATGAGTTTGCGAAAATTTATCACCGTTTAAGACGTAACATCGTTGTAAGTTTTTCACTTACGACATTGTAACTGTTCTAGGTCTAAAACTTACAACGATTTTACGTCTCAAACGGTGATAAATTTTTCCAAACTCATAACAAAAGAAAGTGTTGTAGAAGTGTTACAATGATGTTAAAAGATTTGGCTTTATCTTGACGGGTTATTTCGGGTGGGTTATTATTTGTTCACAATCCTATATATATATATATATATATATATATATATATATATATATATATATGGACTTATTCCATTAAGAACCACTAAATATGAAAGAACAAAGGACTAATTTTGAATCACATGTTTGTAGGGGTATAAATGTAATTTTCCTTTAAAGTAGGGGAAGTTAATATTATGCCCTGTAAACTTATTGCTATAAATAGTTCCTTTATTTCTCAAGTTTCAACAGTTCTCATTTGAACATCCACACACACACACACACACAAATATATATATATATATATATATATATATATATATTATAATAAACTAAAATATTTTTGCTTATGTGTAAAAATCATGTTAATCTTCCTTTAAATTTGCCATGTGTCAACCCCACATTTAATTTTAAAAAATTATTGACACATGTCAATTTATAATTAAAAACAATAAAACAAATAGATCCTATTTTTATGCTAAAATTTAAATTACACCAATCATATTTTTATGGTGACAAATTTAAGTTGTAATTTTCTTTTAACATTTATTTGATAATTATTAAGATTATATATTAATACTATTTTCTTCAAAATCAAAGGAATATCGCATAAATACAAACCTAACTTATGTATTAAAGTTATATTTTAATTAAAATATAACTAACTTTTTCAAATAAGACAATTTACTCACACATATCATTTGCAATGTCAATAAATAAAAGTACAGGCCAACCGTTGTCAATAGATCGATGGTTTGTTACTGAAACAATCAATCTTTTCACGGATAATTGTACATTGTATGTAAAGAAGTTTTAGAGATTTATAAATTGTATTTGTAATTATAAAATGTATTTATATACAACTGATTATGTAATTCATCATAAATATATTTTAACTGCGTCATTTGTTACTCAAACCCGTGTAATACTCGGTTTCATAACCTAGTATATATATATATATATAGAGAGAGATATGTATATATATTGAATCATATGAAAACTCAATCTTAGATAGACTACCCTTAAACCCTATGTGAACCATTGATTTGAAATCTTGAATGTAAATATGTGGTCCAAATTAAACTTGAATAAAAAATTAGGTTTTTAGTAAACAAGTTATTTTTAATGTGGGTTAATGTGGTCCACATATTTATTTTAAGATTCCAAATCAATGGTTTGAATAATGCTTTCTCTTTAATATTGGGTTTTCATAAAAATATAGGATTCAATATATATATATATATATATATATATATATATAGGGGATGGAATTTTTGATAACCCTCATCTTTTGTTACAACACATTAACCATCATCCAATTGTTACTTTAAAAATGTAAGTGTATAGGATGGTGACACATGTCAGATTCCTTTTTTTTTTCTTTTTTTAATGTAAATGGCATTTAAGACATTTGTTATTTAAGTAAAGTTTACCTATTTTTTTTAAACATTCATAACTTTTTTATACTATATTATTTTTTAAAAAAAAATTGCACCATTATACTCATCTCATTTTTCTCTTTAATTTCGTTATAGTCTCGACTAGTTTTTTTTTATGTCATGTATTTACATCATTGTAACGAGCTTTAAGATAGCAAATTAATTAGAATTTTTTTCTAACAATGATAAATTACAGTAATGTAACAAAAAATGAAGTAATATAACACAAAATGAAGTAATTTATAATGACATAATTAACGGTGACGTAACACATTATTTTATTTTTTTCTCTAACAATGATAATTACAATGATAAATTACAGTGATGTAATAGAACACATTATTTTGATTTTTTTCTCTCACAATGATAATTATAGTGATGTAATTTATCATTGTTCGAAAAAAATTTAAACTAATTTGTTGTCAATGTAAATTACATCACTGTAATTTAAACCAAATTCATCAAAAAAAACCGAGACCGAATTTTACGTCAATGTAAATTACATCACGCTAAATTACGTCAATGTAAATTACATCACTGTAATTTATCATTTTTAAAAACATTTCAAATAAATTTGTTATATTTAACCTCGTTACAATGATGTAAATATAGGACATTTAAAAAAAGTAAAAAAAATTAGTCGAGACTATAACGGAATTAAAGAGAAAAATGAGACGAATATAATGGTGCAATTTTTTTAAAAAAATAATATATTATAAAAAAGTTATTAATGTTTAAAAAAGAGGGGAGAAAACTTATAAGGGGTAAAATGACTATGATGCCCTTTTTAATATTTCAATATAATGCTTATGTGTAAGTTTATAATTGGTTTAAATGGGTTATGTAGTTGTAGCAAAAAAAAGAGGGTTATTTTTTATACCTTGTCCTATATATATATATATATATATGCTTAAAACCTTAAAAAGTATAGAAAGCTATAAAAAGTTGACACGTGAATAAGAATCCAAAGAGTAAACATACCAAAATAAAAAATGAACCTACACATGCAAGGTTCTCTCATCTTTTTAAAAGTTCGTAAATGTTTTATACTTTAATATTTTCTTAAAAAAATTACATCTTAAAATCAAGCGTTTTTTATCTCTCTAATGATTATAATATTAATATATTTCTTTTTAAAAATTAAAATAGTGTCTTAAACGGGTTTAATGATTGTAAGTTTTATAGAGTTTTTTTCGAATATTGTTCGATATATATAATAGTATTAATATTTTATAGTGTTTATGGTGTTCGGTTATTAATGAAACTAAAACAGGGTATTTTATTGTGATTTTTAAAAAACTAAAAACACCATAAACATTTAAAGTTTGTACATGGTGTTTTTTAACTTATTTTATGATGTTTTTTCATGATATTTTATTGTATTTATGGTGATCACGTTTTATGGTGTTTTTTCAAGATATTTTATTGTGTTAATGGTGTTAACATTTTATGGTGTTTATGATCTTCGAATATTTTTGAAACTAAGCTGGGCATTTTATGTAGTTTTTAAACACTAAAAACACCATAAAACTTAAGTTTGTAAATGACGTTTATAAACTAAGCAACTTCATATATGAACACTAAAATCACCTTAATATTTTATCCTTTTTGTTTATTTATTGAAAAAACACCATAAAAATGTTATATTTTATGAACTTTTGAAAAAACAATCTATCTATTCTAATTAACAAAAACCTACATTTGCCACTTGTCATATTCTAATGTCATAATGCCACTTGTCATTTTTTTATAAAATCATTTAAGTATCTCTTATTAAATACATTATATCATCTCTCCTATTAAATAAATTACATTATCTATCTTATTATATAATTATAATAATAATAACTAATGATATTATTTTTATTTTACAAATTTAAAATAGTTTTTATATATTTAAATCGAATAATTTTATTATAAAATATATTTTAAAAAGTTTATAAAATATATTTTTTCATAAATATTAATTTTTTTTAAAAATAAGAAATATTTCAATTTGTTTTAGAAAATAATAGTTTCACAAAAAAATTTCTTTAAAAACAATTTTTTTCAAAAAAATAAAATATAAGCAGAAAAATATGTAAATGATGATAAAAGTTGCATTTTTTTGTTTTATATGTTTAACGGTAATTTCAAATTAGGTTCTTTAACTTTAATAGTGACAAAAATATTACCTATCATCTCACTTTAAAATAGTTAGTTTTTGATAGAAAACTAACTAATAAGATCTTTAGCTTTAGTAAGTTCAAATATTTCTGTTATTACAAATCAAGAATGTTAAAGATATTACTATTTTTATTAAAAAATTTTGATTATTGTTTTATTATCTAAAGTAATTATTAATACATAATTTAATCATTTTATATAAAAATATCATCATTTATAATTTTTAAATTTTTATTATTAATTGTTTAGTATTTATATTTAATCCGTGTGTTCACACGGGTAATAGACTAGTATGAAATATTTAAGTTTCTTGAACATCCGGAAAACATATAAAAAATCTCCATTTGTTATCCTTTTTGATTATTCATTGAAAAACACCATAAAAAATGTTAGGTTTTATGAACTTTCGAAAAAACAATATAAAATACTCAGTTTCATGTATATATGAAAAAAAACACCATAAAACACTAAAAAACGTCATAAAAACACTATGTTTATCAAATACATTAAAAAACACCAATTTCATACAACGCATATTTGTTCGTTTTTTTATAAAGCAACATTATACTTGTTGTAAAGATAATAAAAAATCTCGATTTTATAATGTAATTATTTTAAAAATAATAATGTGTAAAAAAGTTATTGTAATTTAAAAAAAATTGGGAAGTTGTTAAAAGTCAACAATGACTACAAATCCTCCTGTCATTCATTTTTATAATAAATGACTAAGATTTCAACCTGCACTTTTAAAGATTTTAAAACACATACTATACATACACACACACATACATACATATATATTAACGATTGTTATAGTTTTGATAGTGTGTGTATCTTTATATATAGGGGTTGTATAATGTGAAAACCCGATTTTAGAGAAAAATCCCTAAACATATGTAAATCATTGATTTAAAATATTGAAAATAAATATATGATTCATATCAACCCATATCAAAATTAACTTTTTATTCAAAACCAAATTTTTTATTCAAATTTAATGTGGACCACATATTTATTTTCAAGATTTCAAATCAATTGCTCACGTAGTGTTTAAGGGTTTTTCTCTAAGATCGGGTTTTTAAATGATGCAACCCTTGTATATGTGTGATTGTGTTAAAAATTTATTAAGAATTACACTTAGTACCTGTTATGATGGCTAGGTCACGCTGCTATTTCAGACAGTACGATAACATGACACGACACGACTTGAATTTAACATGTTTCGTATTTATGTAACCTTAACATGTTCCTGTCTAAAACAAGTTGACATGTTAAGACCTGTTAAATTTCGTGTATAAACAGGGAAAAGTCGTTAACATTTTAAGACTTGTTTATAGTTAAAATTTATAATAATATTTTTTTAAACATCTAGAAATTTTAATAATTCAAACTAGTTCCTTAACGGGTTTCTTAATTAATATGTTCCCTAATATGTTTTTAACTGGTCATTTGTAGTATTAATTAACTATTAATTGTTTTCTTAACGGGTCATTTCGTTTTACTAGTTTTAAATAAGCCATGTTCATTTTTGGAAAAACAAACACTATAAATTTCCTTGCCGTGTTCGTGTCTACACATAACATGTTTGGTGTTTTAATGTGTTGTGTCTGACATGTTATGATGGCCGGGTTTTTTATTAGAAAAAAAATGACATGAAAAAATGGTGTACGTGTTATACATATATATATATATATAATCTTGGTTTATTGGAAATTTTTAGAAATTTTCAGTAAAATAAAAATCATATATGTTTATAGACGGTTTCGTTTGCAAAGAACTAACTAATTAATTTGAAATATGAATTGATCGATTTTCACATAAGACTTTGGATGGAGCTGCAGCTGCATGCCTTTTTGGTAAATAAATAAACATATACAAAATATCAATTAAACGGCCGGTTAATTTAACAATTACGTACACAGGACACTGAAATATATACATGCATGTGTGTGTGGTTTCACCTTAATTAAGAATATGTATATATATATATATATAATACTTACTTTGGTGGTGCTGGGGAGTAAACTACGGAGTCTTGCAAGATGATTGTTGATTCTCTCTCTCCGTCGTCGCTCGGCTTCACTATGGCTCTTTGAAGCAGCTAAAGCCTTGGCATCCATGATCTCTTGAGCAGTCATCCTACCCATTTCAGCTTGTAGGCCAAACGGCATAGACGACGGTTGAACCATTTGGCCTAGTGTCTCGGATATGAGCCTCAAGTTGTGGTCTGATGAGGAGGTAGTACCCAGCTCGTACGGGAACTGCAAGCCACCAGCTGCAGCTGGTACCCTCCTACCGGTTGGAGGTGGAGGTGGAGGGAAGAGGTGGTCTCCGGCTGCAGGGAATTCCGGGCTGCTGTGGTGAGGTAGGATCCATGGCTGTTGCTGCGGGTTCATGATCGGAGATGATGTATATGAATAATCATGAATACCCATGTTTTGATGTTGAACAATTACTGACGGACGGTGAAGTTCTTCAAATCTGGGGCTGTTTTCTTCTTCTGATCTCATAGAACACATAATATGGATATATATACTACTTGACGTTCAATTAACTATATGTATATATGATCATGTACATCGTAGCTAGCTATATAGCTAGCATATATGCAGGTGGTTTTAATAAACCCGGCCACCAATGATAAATAAACTTAACGTACGTACGTACGTACAACCAATGAGCAGGCCAGGTATACCACTATATATGATTAATTGGCCGATGGAATATATATGTAGATGGTTGGCCGGTATCAGAGAATTAGTGTTAGCTAAATAAACCCTCAGCTCTGATCTGATCTGATCGATCATCTTTCTATATATGGCCTTTTCGATCTAATATAATACATATATACCTGCCTTAATTAATATATTAATTAATTGGCTTGTATATATATATATATTGTATGTCAGATTTTGTTGTATGATAAGGTTGGGAGATCCTTGGAACAATCAAGTAGCTAGAAAACACTTTGTTGTTTGTGTGTATATATATATATATATATATGTATTTTCAGATGATGCATGGAATGCTCTAGCTAGCTTTTAGGTTGGTTAGGTTGGGGCTGGGTTTCTCTCTCCTCTCATGATCGAGCTAGGGAGCACTGATGCTTGCTTCTAATTACCTTTCCTTTCTTCCTACGACATTACCCAACTTTTAAGATATATAAATTATCTACTTTATTAAGCTAAAGCAATTTTTAAAATATTTATTTTACATATAATATCATATATTCGATCTTTTCATATATTTTATTATTTGAAAAAACAAATACACACACAGTATAATCATATTATTTATTAAATTATAAAATTCATTATTTTTGTTAATAAAATAAGAAGGAAAATCAAATTCTATACTTAAGCACAAATTAAAACAACATGTAACATTTGATGTTTTATAGGAAAGATATGTGAGCTTGAAATTCACACTGGCTTGTTTCTAATTATTACTCATATCCTTTGTTTTGTGTGCGACACCGTTGGGACCTTGATCTATAGCTGATAGTACGTTCATCAAAACTACTTGTAACATTTGTTTTTCTTGTATATATCTTCTAGCTATATATATACTTAATTGATTATACTAGAAGTTCCAATTAAATGTATATATATATATATATATATATATATATATAGGGTAAGGATCAAATAAAAAGTCTTTTTTGCCTAAGAAGGCTAAGAAGGATTTTTAAAAACTTTAAAACCGACCCAAACGAACTCCGATTGAACTCATTTCGATGGCATTGGAACCGTTTCATCGAACTCTACAATATTAGATTTTAAGTTTTCGTTTTAACATCTAGATTTAGATTTTAGGTTTTAGGGCTTGGTTTTTAGCTTTTAAGTTGTGTATTTATGTTAAAGATTTGTTTTTAAAGTTTTGGTTTTAGTATTAGGGTTTATTGTTTATGATTTAGGGTTTGGGTTTTAGGGTTCGACAAGCCGGTTCCAATGACGCAAAAATGAGTTCAATCGGGGTTTCTTTGAGTCGGTTTTCGAGTTTTTAAAATCCTTCTTAGCCTTCTTAGGCGAAATAGACTTTTTAGGGGAACCTTCCCCTATATATATATAGGGGAAAGATCAAATAAGAAGGGATTTTTGCCTAAGAAGAGTGAGAACCAATAGAAGTTTGACACATGGCATGCCTAAGAAGAGATTTTTGTACTGATTTTTTTTGTTCTGTATTTTTTTGTACTGTATTTTTTTGTACTGGATTTTTTATGTTTTTTATACTGTATTTTTGTTTTTTGTACTGTATTTTTGTTTTTGTACTTTATTTTTGTTTTTTGTACTGGATTTTTTAATTTTTGTACTGCATTTTTTTATTTTTTGTACTATATTATTTTGTTTTTTTGTACTGAATTTTGTTTTTTGTACAGTATTTTGTTTTTCGTACTGGATTTTTGTTTTTATGTTTTTAACATGCCACGTGTCAAATTCTTAATGGTTCTTACTCTTCTTAGGCAAAAATCTCTTCTCACTGGATCCAACCCCTATATATATATATATATATATATATATATATATATTATATATATATATATATATATATATATATATATATATATATATATATATATATATATATATATATATATATATATATAGTACGTGTCTACTAAACTCTTAGGTTTATCCAAATCTCATAGTTTCTTTGGATGATACAATTTTTCTTAATGTCTGGTTTTTACGAATTATGTAGTTTCTAGGGATAATTCTGTTTCTAGTAACTTACCATTCATTTCTACGTACAGTTAAACTTGCTAACGTTGATAAATTAGTTTGTACTGATGAAGCTATTTTTATTATTTGCATTAATTGCAGAATTCTTATTGATGGAGAGTTAGTATACACACTTTGCATGTTCTACTAGAAGTCAAGCAACTTTATCAAAAATCAACAAATCTACTAAAAGTTCATGAACTTTTGTCCTATATTGTATTACAGACTTAAAAAATATATTTTTTTACAGTAAAATTTTGAGATTATCCATGTTGTTTGCTAGTATATATTTCACTCGATGTTCACGTTTTATAAATTACGCATAAGGTCACAAACTTTAAACATTTATAACACATATAGTCCTTAGGTCACTAAATTACCTTTACATTTTTGACCAAATTACCCTCACATAAACCATATAGGTAATTTATAAAATCCAATATCAAGAGTGAAATTCAAATAAACAATGTGAACCTTCTTGGTAATTTACTCTAATTTTTTATAAGAATCCATGAGTTTTCTTAATTTAAATGGTACACATATATATAATAAATGTACTGTCTAACATTTTCTTTGCTTTAAAAAACATTTCTGTGTAAGAGGAATACTTTAATAATAACGCATATTAATATTTTACTCATTAATAAAGTTGCGAGACCAAATTTAAAAGGTAAAACAAGATAATCATTCTTGCCGCTTATTTGCTTATCATCATTTGAATTACGATGTACACATCAAATTAGTGATAATCTAAGATTGTAGGACAGTATTATATCTGGAATTAATTCGTAGGCTAAAAACATGAATCAAATTTATTAGTAATAACAAGATTAGTAAAATACGAAGAACAAAGATAGAGTGATAGTAATATATAATAATATCTTAATTAATATATATATCTTATATAAACAATTAAATATGTAAGTATTTATAATAACCTATTTTAGTAAAACAAATAAAAAAAACATATACCTTTAGATTTACTTTAGTGTGAGCCCAAAGTAATAAAATGTAGTTGCTCGGTTATCGTAATAAGAAATGGTTAACATTCGAGTCGTCCCATATATATATGTGTGTGTGTGTGTGTGTGTTAGTGTTCAAATGATAACCCTTGGATAGAGCAATAACCATTAACTCAAATCTAATGACTAATCTAAAGGTTGAGTGTATAAGATTGTGTCATGTGTCATCTTTCATATCTAAATACACAAGGTATTTTAGTCATTTGTACCATATTAAAAAGCTAGAATTAATTTGGTGATATCATGTGTCACCTTCTAATATATTTTAATATATCTAATTTTTTATTTAAAGTTTACCCCCTCTTTTTTTATGCATCCATAACTTTTTTATCCTATAATATTTTTTTATAAAAATTGCACCATTTTGCTCGTATTATTTTTCTCTTTAAGTTCGTTATATTCTTGACTAGTTTTTTTTTATTTTTTTCGGATGTTCTTATATATACCAATGTAACAACTATAAAAATAACAAATTATTTATAACGAGTTGTAACGAATTTGGGTTTAGATTGTAGTAGATTAAACAGAGGTTATGTTTAAGAGTGTAAACGAGCCAAGCCGATTACGAGATCGTTAATTCCGTTTTAATCTTGACTAGGTTTTTTTATTTTTTTCCAGATATTCGTATTTACATCAATATAACAAGTATAAACATAACACATTGTTTGTAACGAGTTGTTACGAATTTTGATTTACGTTGTTGTTACGAATGTTTTATTTAGTTCCATATCATTATAATTTAATTCGTTTACAAAATTGGTTTTACGAAACAATTAAAATAATTTGTCTTTATCATCATGCATTTAATATACATAGTTTCAGAAGCCTGCATTAATTTTACTAATATATGCTATAATGTACTAATATAAAAAATTATAGTGTTTAGACAATATTGTTAACATGTGTAAAATGTCATTTTAGTCCATATGTTTTGACAACTTTTGACATTTTAGTCCAATAGTTTAAATTTTGTCATTTTGCTCATTATTGTTTCATTTTTATTGCCATTTTGGTCAATATGATTTCCATTTTAATGTCATTTTAGTCCAATTAAATTTTACTTTTGGAATAAAATGACAAAATTAACCAAACTACAGGGACGAAAATGACAATAAAATGTAAACCACAATGACCAAAATGTTAAATTTTAAACTATTGGAATAAAATGACAAAAATTGCCAAACCACGGAGACTAAAATGACATTTTACTATTAAATATTTATATGTGCTAATATATGCTAAAATGTTCCAATATACAACTCAGATAGGGTTTAAGGGTTTTTTCTCCAAGATCGGGTTTTGATATGATACAAACTCTCTCTCTCTCTCTATATATATATATATATATATATATATATATATATAATTGGTGTCGATAACGGTCCTTGATAAGTGTTCGATGGGGTTTCGTATTACTAACTATAACAAAACCAAAGAATAATATATTACAAGTATTCATGTATTGGGTAGGTACAAGCCATTGATGCATATATTCTTTTTCTTTTACAGTAGTCATTGTATGTGTTTGCAATAAAAATCTAAACTCATTGAGGCTTTGGCATGTTGGTTTTTACTATTTCACTTAATGATATTCTCAGGGTCGTTTCAATCAGTTTGAAGGCTCCAGACGACCTTAAAATACGGGGCTATTTATCTCCTTCATAACTTACATTCTTTAACAATATCTTTTTGATTAATCCGATCCCTGCAAACTTAGGCGACCCCTTATTAGGGATGTTTGTGGTCCGGTTTTTAGTTTTTAGGTAAAACCGTAAATCTCGGTTTATGAAGAACTAAAACCAAAATCGGACTTTTAAAAAAAAACTAAAGCAAACCGTTATTAACGAAACCAAACAGTAACTAAAGGTTTGGTTTCTATTTGGTTTTACGATTTGCGCTTTATGGGTTTCGGCTTTCTAATTTTGGAATCTTTGAGACCGTTAAAATATAAAACCAAACCTAACCTTTTACTGTTTGAGACAGGCTAATCACATTGCAATCTCAAATATAACTTTTTTATTAAATAACATCTAAATCATTTTCGGAAAACGTGATTTGCCTCATGATTGCCCATTTTTATTAATTCCAGGGTTTCTCTGAATTTGAAAGTTATCACTTACTAAGTTTCCATACCAAGGCTCAATCAATCCTGTACATCCATATATACATAATACATAAATAGATACACATACAGGGGAGGATTCCTTTGAAAACCATCATTTTGGAAAAAACTAAGTGTGACACCCCGTAAAATCCAGGTTAGCAATTGTTTTAATTAAATGTTTATTTAATTTGTATTTGTACATGTGGAACAAGAATTGGTTTAATTTAGTGTGACACATTGCACGACAGTAGAACACTGACACACACAACAGGATAATCTAAGAGATTATCGAAAACCGCACACATGTGTCAGCAAACACGAACGTTGGTGAACGTCACAACATTTGGTCACTAAAACACTTCATAACTCAATTATGGTTAATAATTGATAATTAGAGTCCAACGATGCTCAAACAATGTTTTACAGTCAAGAAACGGGCGAAAACGGACCAAAAACCACAAAATAGGCTTATTGGGCCTGTCAAGTGGGCCAGGCGATACGCCTGCCCCGAAACTTTGACCCATGGCGATCCGCGCGGAAGGAACGGAGGGCGCCTCATCCGCTAGCCCCACGCGACCGGCGCCAAACACACACGTCAGGCGGTACGCCTGATATCCCAGACAGCTTAAAATCTTCTTAAGCTACTCAAAACCATCATCAATCCTACCCAAATCATTTTAGTTGATACCAGACGCAACCAACACGATTTTACCTTCCCAAAAACCTATGTTATCATCCTCTACACCTCCTAGAACACTTTGGAAGCCATTAGAACCCACTTTGAAGCTTTGGAGGCTTGAAGAGGAGTTAGAGCTCAAACCACCACCAACACCATTTTGTGGCTGCCAAATCTCACGACCCAGAAACATTAGAAGCTGGTTGGAGCATCATCTCAGGAATTTGGAGGCTTTAGAAGGTAGTTTCACTTCCCTAGTAGCTTAAAAACACTATTACACACATGCAATGTTTAAAACCCACATGCAAGCTCCCTAGTTTTGCATGCACGAATTTGGTGATGTTTGAATCTAGGTTTATTGTTATTTCTACTGATTTTGATGATCTATGATGATTTGGTAATGTATTATGATGTTTCATGAAGATCCATGATGATGGGTATGTGTGTAATGCATGATTTGTACATGAATATGTGAAATACCCACATGCATGCATGATCTAGGGCATTTTAGATAATATTGGATGATGATATATGATTGTAAGTGTTATTGATGATGTATTACATGATTTGTTATTGTCAAAATGGTCAAAAATGGTTAGTTGATGATATTTCTATTTTTAGTAACTTTTTAGTTACAACATGATGTTATGAATGAGATTAGGGACACGCATGTATGTAGATTTGTTATTAGGATGATTATATGATGTTAAAATGCTAAGAAATATGATTTGGAACATTATTTTAGTCATATTTGGCCCTAATTATAGTAACTTTTATGGCCTAAATCTTGATAAATGATGATTTGGGGGTGTGACACTAAGAAAACTAATCACAATGATTAGCAATAATTTTTTTTCATTTTTGCATTTTAATATCCTATTATTTTAAGGTAAGAAATGTACAAAAAGAAAAAAAATTCAAAAAAATATGTGTTTCATGTTATTAGATAGGTCCAAGAAAGAGTGAGGGGTTCAGAGCTTCCCCTAACGAAATCCCAGTGGGAGTAGAAAAGGCCAAAGCGGGTTTCCCCTCAGAATGTTCACCTGTAACAAGAGTAAGATCCCTGTCTATCACAGGGGTATCTTTATACTGTGACCCTACTTCCAACGCTGAGTAAGTCAATTTGTGCTTCCTTTGTCTCACGCAGGAAAGCATGAACTCTAATTAGTCTGATGCGTAGAATCCGCTTCTGAGAATCTTCTTCCGAGAATTGAATATGAGGAGTAGGTGCGGCAGGGCACTCTTCATTCAAAACTAATGAATGTAAGGTCGTGGCTTTTTGCCTTGTTATCAAAAAGGGGGTTGGGTAAAGCAAACTCTCTCCTTGGACGAGCACGAGCTTAGTCAAGTAGAATCGGGTTGCGCTGCTGGATGCTCCGATCGAAAAGAGTTGACATCTTGATACACTGATTTACCATAATAATAAATAGAGTCAATGCGGACTCTGCCATAGGAAGAGCCGCTTTTTTCTTGCTTGATAGGGGGCTTCCATTCACCAGCACAGACTCAAAGTGCTCTCCAAACCGTGCTGGATAGTCACCCACAGCCGACATTTAGGTGCCAAACCTCCCGTCAATGTGAGCTCTTGGGGAAGATCAGCCTGTTATCCCTAAAGTAACTTTGATCCGTTGAGCAACGACCCTTCCACTCGGCACCGTCGGATCACTAAGGCCGACTTTCGTCCCTGCTCGATGGGTGGGTCTTGCAGTCAAGCTCCCTTCTGCCTTTGCACACCTCCGTTACCTTTTGGGAAGCCCTTTGCCCCGTGCTCATGACGCGCTACGGAACCTCCACCGTGCCGAGGGACCAAGCAGGGTATAGCTAGCGGCATAGGAGCCGCCTAAAAGAGTACTTAATTTAGAAGCTCATGACGCGCTACGGAACCTCCACCGTGCTCATGTAGGGCTGTAAACGAACCGAACGAACACGAACGAGCCCTTGTTCGTGTTCGTTCGTTTAACTTTTAACTTGTTCACGAACGGTTCACGAACACTTACCGAACGAAAATTCTTGTTCGTGTTCGTTCATTAAGGATTTAGCTTGTTCACGAACGGTTCACGAACGCTAACGAACATATATTATTTAAACAACAAAAATCAACATTTTTAATCTCAAGCAATGGAGATAATCATTTATAAATATATAAATTAAGATATTATAGTATTAAACTAAAAATAACTTTAAGTATTATGGTATTAAACTAAAAATTAAAAATAAACAACACATTTAATGAATAAATATAAATGAACTTAACCGAACATAAACGAACGTAAACGAACACGTTACCGAACGTTCACGAACACAAATGAACGAACACGGCCTCTGTTCATGTTCGTTCATTTAACTAAACGAACGGAATTTCTTGTTCGTGTTCGTTCGTTTATTAAACAAACGAACATAAACGAACTTCCCGCCGAACGGTTCACGAACTGTTCGCTGAACGTTCGGTTCGTTTACAGCCCTACGTGAATGTAAATAAAAAACATCCTCGGGATAAGCCTCGCGCCCAGGTGGTCTTCGTAATAGAAGAGACATTCATTTTGCCTGGCTCATTATCCATCAAAGAAAATCCTATAGATATAGCAATGATGGAATTTCGATTCTATGAATCTTTGACTGGAATCTATGAGATAGGTCAAATAAAAATTGATACTGAACTTATTTTAAGAGATGCAACGGGAACGAAATTGATAAAAATTCGAAAATAAACCCTTTTTCCCCTTTTGATTGTATTTGATCTACCCCTTCGATTGATTGTATAGTATCTCAAAACACACAATGCCAAAAAGCTTCCCCTCATTTTTCTATTGAAAAAGAAAATGTCTATTTTCACTTAAAAAAATCAAAGTTGATGACAAACGGGAACCATTAACTATTCGTTGACTGAGAATTCGTGAATGATTCTTGGATTTGAATCTCAAATTGGCGCATACAATACGCACAGTCGCTTCTCGTGGATTTTCATAACCCTACTGTGCAAAAATGGGATATGCATTTGAAATGGATGTACGAGTTATTATATATATCATGAGCGATACGGAAATAGATCGAGTGATATGTTCCTTTATCCAACTTGCTCATGGCTAGATCGATCGGTTGCGAGTCAAATAGGAAGAACTAGAAGATTCCACCTCTGGAAAGCGCCTACACCTAATGGCTTAAGCCACTGTTCCCATTTCCTTGCTGACCCATCATGCAAAAGGTACGCCGTTAGAGTGAGTGCGCTTGACTAATATAGAAAGTCAAGGCTCTAAGCTCCGCTCCTTCGACTGATTGTTCGTATCAGATCTCATAGATACATATAGAATTCTGCGGAAAGCCGTATTCGATGAAAGTGGTATGTACGGCTTGGAGGGAGATCTTTCATATCTTTCGAGATCCACCCTGCAATATGGGGTAAAAAAGCCAAAGCAGCCAATAGCATAGCAGTATGTTCTCGCCTATCGATAGATAGCAGGTTGCTTCCAAGCTCAAACCATTTGAAACGGAATTGCTACTTTTTTCTTATTATTGATAGAGTGGTATTCTCCGCCCCTGTCAAATAAAGTAGAGGGAGAGAGTTGAAAATAAGCATAGATCCGGAGATTCCTGAATAAGTTAACCTTTCAGTTTCTAAGACGAAGGCTAAGAATTCTCTATCATCTTCATTTTGATAGTTTCTACGATTACATGGATTATACCTATTTACACAAATACCCCGACGATTTCCACTCGTTAAGACATACAGTCCACTAAGCATATCTTGAGTTGGTGCAGAAATGGGACCAAGAACTACGAGATCACCCCTTTCATTTTGGGGTGACGGAGGGATCACACTATTCGAGCCTTTTTTTTCATGCTTTTCCTCGAGGTCTAGAGAAAGCTGAAATCAAATGGGATGTGATCTCTTGACTCGAAATGGGAGCAGGTTTGAAAAAGGATCTTAACATAGAAATAGCGGATGGTCGAGCACTTTTTACATTTCTTCCTTTTTCTGATCAGGAAATTTTTTATTTTTTCATCTAATTTAGTCATTTTCATGTTCCAAATAGATTAGAAAAAAATTTCTATCTTTTTTTTTTAATTTTGTAATAAATGCTTTGATTTAATCATTTTATTATATCAGAACTCATGCCTTATCGAGCATGTTATCCCATTTTTAAATTAGTTTATTTTGCAGCAGCAATCCTAAAACGGATGTTTAGAATCAACCAAGTATTAACAGTCCCCTTATTCTGCTGGGTATATTTTGGTTGAGTTATATCAACAAAACATAATAAGAGATTTCGATTCGCAGCTTTGAATCCCACACTTGCTTTAGTCTCTGTTTGTGGTGACATAAATCCCTCCCTACAACTCATGAATTAAGAATTCTCACAATAACAAGGTCTACTCGACATGAATTAGGCGTTAATAAAACTTTTTACAGTAATCTTTCACAAAATTCCCAACTAATAGTAATTGAGCACAATTTTGCGGCTGCCAATATATCTCGCGGTTTTTACAAACGAGATGGATGTTTGTTGTCCCAACCATTCTTTTAGTCCCAAGACTGCTAAAGAAAGGGATAATCCAAGACCAGACATTAGGGCTGTAAACGAACCGAACGTTCAGCGAACAGTTCGTGAACCGTTCGGCGGGAAGTTCGTTTATGTTCGTTTGTTTAATAAACGAACGAACACGAACAAGAAATTCCGTTCGTTTAGTTAAATGAACGAACATGAACAGAGGCCGTGTTCGTTCATTTGTGTTCGTGAACGTTCGGTAACGTGTTCGTTTACGTTCGTTTATGTTCGGTTAAGTTCATTTATATTTATTCATTAAATGTGTTGTTTATTTTTAATTTTTAGTTTAATACCATAATACTTAAAGTTATTTTTAGTTTAATACTATAATATCTTAATTTATATATTTATAAATGATTATCTCCATTGCTTGAGATTAAAAATGTTGATTTTTGTTGTTTAAATAATATATGTTCGTTAGCGTTCGTGAACCGTTCGTGAACAAGCTAAATCCTTAATGAACGAACACGAACAAGAATTTTCGTTCGGTAAGTGTTCGTGAACCGTTCGTGAACAAGTTAAAAGTTAAACGAACGAACACGAACAAGGGCTCGTTCGTGTTCGTTCGGTTCGTTTACAGCCCTACCAGACATATTGATAGACAGAACTGCTATTTATTTGCTGAATAGACATATTCATAGAAAAAATCACTCATGGAGAAAGAATCTTAATAAATGTAAAGAGAAAGCATCTTTTATCCAATAGGGAAGAACCTGAACCAAGATTTCCAGATGAGTTGGGTAAGGTATTGGTATATCTAATACGTAATTTAAATGTGAAAAGTTGTCCTCTAAAAAAGAAATATTGAATGAATTGATCGTAAATTATCGGATTTAACTACCCATTTCCTTTCTAGGGAAGATATTAATCGCAGAGACAATGGAATTTCCATAATGGCTGAAGAAACCTCTGCGTAATCTCAGCATTCAATGTGTATTCCTGAATAATCTCATTTTTCAATTATCGAATCATTTCATTGTACCAAGTTCAATGTTAGCGAGATTAGTCAACATTTTTATGTTTCAATGCAACAGCAATGTGACACCCCATAAAATCCAGGTCAGCACTTTATTTGTTTAAATGTTTATTTAATTGATAATTGTACACGTGACACTAGAATTGGTTTAATTTAGTTTGACACATGGCACGACAGTACAAACACTAACACACAAAATGATAATCCAAAGGGATTATCGAAAACCGCACACACGTGTCAAAAATCACGAACGTTGGTGAACGTCACAACATTAAGTCACAGAAACACCTCACGAGTCAATTATGGTTAATAATTGACGATCAGAGTCCAAACGATGCTCGAACAATGCCTTACAGTCGAGAAACGAGCGAAAACAGGCCGAAAATCACAAAATAAGCTTATTGGGCCTGACAAGTGGGCCAGGCAGTACGCCTGACCCGAAGCATTGACCCCTGGCGATCTGTGCGAGAGACACAAGGGCGCACCTTCGCCGGCCCACCCGCGCGCAACGACTGGCGCCAAACACACACGTCAGGCGATACGCCTGATATCTCTGACAACTTAAAATCTTCTTGAGCAACACAAAACCATCATGCACTCTACCCTCATCATTTTAGTCGATACCAGACGCAATCTAGCACGATTTTACCTTCCCAAAGACCTTTGTTATCATCTTCTACATCCTATAAACACCATTGAAGCCATTGTTGAGATCTTTGAAGCTTTGGAAGATTGAGAAAGAAGTTGGAGATCGACCACCACCACACCATCTCTTTGTTACTGCAAGACATCACGAAGCAGGAGGGTTAGCAGCTCTTTTCTTCATCATCTTAGAGTTCCAGGAGCACTAGAAGGTAGTCCTATGACCCTTGTAGCATAAGAACACCATTACACCCACATGCAAGTCTTGAAACTCACATGCAAGCACTACACCATCACATGCACGAATTTTGTGATGTTTAAATCTGGGTTTGTTGTTATCTTTACTGATTTTGATGATCTAAGGTGTTTAAATGGTGATTTATGACGATCCATGATGATGTGTGTCGTTATAATACGTGATTTGAGCATGAGATGATGAAATAATGCCATGCATGTATAATCTAATGGTTGTAGATGAATTTTTATGTTCATGATGTCTATTGAAGTTGTTGGTAACACGATTACATAGTTTGATATTGTTAAAATGGTCAAAATGCTAGTATCCTTAACACTTTCTATTTTTAGTAACTTTTAAGTTACAAGATGATGCTATGAATGGGATTTTGGTCATGCATGTGTATGAAATTGTTATTTGATGAATTGAAGTTTAGGAATGTGATTTAGATTTGATTTTGGTCATATATGGCATAGTTACTATTTTTAGTAACTTTTATAGATTGAAATATTGATAGTTGATGATTTGAACTAAATTAATATATTTAAATGATGTTAAATGTCTTATTATGATGATTTGTGAAGTAAAAATGGACTAGAAGTGATTAGGATGTACATTTGATGCATTTAAGACAAAGTTACTATTTTTAGTAACTTTATTTTTAGAAATATTGATTTATGAACGTTTTGTATGTTATGAACATGCTAAGTGATTTATTATGACTTAAAATGGCTAATGCATGCTAAGTTAGATGGTTTCCGATATCACACATACTAGAAATGGAAACTTTCCATTTTAGGAAACTTTTGCATGCAAACGTGACTTACATGACTTATTTGAATCGCATGACAACGTGCTATGTGTTAACATGATCACGTAGGACTTAACGAGCATGCTAGAACCTTAAAATCGTTATGCTTTGTGAAACTTGCCATAAATGGAAACTTACTATAATTAGTAATTTGTCCATAGACGCGGCTTACGCGTTTTGCACACGACGAGCACTTACACGAATGCTACACTATTCACAACCAACACACGGTTCACCAACGGGTCGTTGACTTGACACTGTCAACCATGGTCAAACACAGTCAAACACAAGTAAACACGGTCAATGTGGACCGACACAGACAAACATAACAACCGAGGGTTGTTGAGCACAAACACGAGCACTGACACGAACACGGTCACATACACGAACTCATGTACAGGTATACGATATAGGCAGCCGGTGACCGACTACTCTGCGACGCAGGAGCTTACGCATTTACTTTCCGATCACTTCTAAGGTGAGTTTACGGCCCATATTTAACTCTTTTATAAACTTTTCAAATAGGGGAGAATACTTGTTGAATCGAGTCAAACATGTATACTTGTACAAACAAATTGTGTATGCTGGTTTATTAGACAAACATAAGTGTTGTATCTTAATAAGCCCTCGCAAAGTCTTACCGTTAATGTATAAACAACGAGGTGAGTTTGAATAGAACTATTTGGGTGTGACGAGCCCCGCGTGGCGAAAATGCTGACTGGAGGTCAGGACACGTGAAATCTCGACCTATCTTGCTATGTTATTACGAGACCTAGCGGAGGCAAGGACTAACAAGTCTAGCTCGGTAGTGACGCACTGACACTTGGAGCCTAGGGCTCGGGACTAACATTTAATAAACAGTATGACACATGATTTATGAATTTCTACCTATGTTTATCAAAACCTGTGAACTCACCAACCTTTGTGTTGACACTTTTTCTTAAACATGTATTCTCATGTAACTAGCTGCTTATGGAAATCAGGGTGCACTTAAGGACACGAGCATAGGAACATCATGCATCTATGTTGTGTTGTTTTGAACAACCAATTTTTAATTTATTTTATGACGTGTATTAATTCAATGTAGTGTCTGACAGTTTATTTCCGCTGCATTATAAACCGTATTACTTTTCAGCTGTATTAAACATTTGAATTTCCGCTGCAATCTATTTTGGTTGACTTGTATGATTTCGAACACTGAAATTTCATAAGCATATAGAGTTGTTCTATAGGACTATGAGCTGTGATTCTGGTCACGTCACACCCATGTGGACTGACTCCACACGTGGGAATTTGGGGTGTGACAAGCAAGATGCTATTTGTAACAAGTAGTTTTGTTGGTTGGATAAAAGATCGAAAAGGCGCTTTGTTGAAATAAGGACAAATGGTTTGATTCGAGATTTTCTAAAAATCGACTTACCAAAGTCACCTATTTCATATACCGGAATAAAGGAACGATCTGCCGGGTTCAGGATTGATCTCTGAGAATGGCTCAGATCGCGCTAATGTCAATCCATTTTCTTCCATTATTCCTATTCCAAGGCAAGGATTCAAGAATCTCTTAATCCAAATCAAGGAACTATTCATAAATTGTTGAATCGAAATAAATAATATTTAAGTATTTGAAAAATATGTTTTAAATTGTCAAGTTGCAAATAGTTAGTTACCTAGATTTGATTATGGGTTATTAAATGGGAAAATAAATCGAAATGATAAATTGGAAAGCTTGTTCCTAAGGGGCTAAGTAAAAAAAAAAAAAAAGTCACGCCGGGACTCAGAAAAATAAAAATAATAAGGGAGAATCACCCCCAAAAATTTGGAAAATATTTAAAAGAAAAAATATTGAATTAATTGTTAAATTTTTAGTTGAAAAAATATACATAGATATCTTTCTATGTATCATTAATATGCGTAGAATCGCTCTACAACTTTTTTTGGAATGACCCATACCTTTAGCCAATTTAGCTCTTAATACAGGATCATTCAAGTCAGGTTTTTTTGTTATTGGGATAGGTGAATTCTTATAGATCCATCCCCCGGAGGAACCGGACATGATAAACTTTCATAATCCGCCGAGACAATATTGGGTTATTTACACAGAGGTATGGAAAAAATTGCGAAAAATCGAACAATTATACAATATTTGCCTTATGTAACACGTTGGGATTATTTAGCTACTATGTTCACAGAAGCAATAACTGTAAATACGCCAGAGCAATTAGGCAATATTCAAGTCCCTAAAAGGGCCAGTTATACCAGAGTCATTATGTTGGAGTTAAGTCATATAGCTTCGCATTTGTTATGGCTTGGCCATTTACGAACAAAATGTTGAATTGAATCTACCCAGCCTCTACTAGGGGTTATTACTCATTTTTGTACTTGCTGTTTTATTTTCCAATTATTTCTTCAATTAAGAAAACGAGAGAGAACTAAAATAATAGACTAATCATTCTAGGTATTATCTCTCTTAGCCCATTCAGAAGGACCTCATCTCATAATTATCCATGACTGTTTATGTCTCTAGCATGACCACTTGATGAAATGTGGAGGGAAGTGGGCCCGAATTGGACATCCAATTGCTTCGATTTGAATTATCCGGAGAATTCCTTATATATATATATATATATATATATATATATATATATATATATATATCCAATCTATCAAAAATATGGACAATCAAACCTATTTCTCGATTCGTGTGGGGCTAATAGTTTTCATTTCCCATCGCATGGAAAACCCTTTTCGCTTCGCTTGGCCTTATTTCTCTCGAGGGGTATTTTAGTGATAGGTTCTATAGGAACTGGACGATCTTATTTGGTCAAATACCTAGTGAAAAACTCCTATCTTCCTTTCATTACGGTATTTCTGAACAAGTTCCTGGATAACAAGTCTCAAGGTTTTGATGATATCGATATTGATGCTAGTGACGATATCCTTGATATCGAGCTGGAACTGCTAACTAGCATGAATGCGCTAACTATGAATATGATGCCTGAAGATGAAGACCAACTTTATATCACCCTTCAATTCGAATTAGCAAAAACAATGTCTCATTGCATAATATGGATTCCAAACATTCATGATCTGGAATAAGGTATAATCCTATTCATGGAGATTCCATAAATATCCCATTCCAAAAATGGAAACAATTGGGATTTTCTTAGAAATTGGATGCAGTTACTAATTCATGATCTGGCATGTACAGAATGAAAATTTCATTCTTTCTAATATCAGTTTCCAATTTCCAATCAACAACGGGTAGATCTATATGACATACACGAACACATACTTCACAAGCAATGCATTTATCAAATTCAAAGTGGATTGGACCGTGGAAATGCTTGGATGTGATCAGGTGATTTCACTATATTTCTGACCAGGAACAGGGCCTATGACAAGAATATTTTTTTGATTGGGGCGATAGCTCTGAAAAGACAGATTACCCATCATTTCTTTTATCTCGGGCAAAATACACTAAGTAGGGGCTAATTCAAAACCCTCTGGTAAAATAAGAACAACCCCCACATTCAAACCCCCTTTTTTACCATTAGCAAGAACTTGTTTCAGTTGCGTATCATAAGGAACTCGAACAACTGCTTCAAATACAGTATCGGGAAGTACCGCTTGCGGAACCTCAATATCCACTGGTTTATTAGCTAAATGGCAATTGACGCATACAATATATGTAACTTTATGTTACAATACTAGTTACACATATGTAATTTTAAGAGTTATATGCGTAACTTTTTGAGTTGCATATATGTACTTAATGATTTACACATCTTTATTAATATTTTATTTCTCATTTTATCATTTTTAACCTTTTAATAAAAAATTATGAAAAAACTTAAAAAAAATTATTGGTAAATATTAGTTTTCTTGGTTTTCTCTAAAATGAGGAGCTTTATTATGAACTTCCCTACACATATATGTACATATGTGTGTAGGCATGTATGTATGCATGCATAAACACGCACAGTCCGGCCCTTTTTAGTGAAAATCGTAAAACAAACCGTACTTTACGGTTTCAAACTTTTGAAACCGATCGACCAAATATTTGTGAAAAAACCGACCACAAAACCAAACCATATGAGACCCTAAAAAATATGAGTCCCTAGGCCATTGCCTAGTGTTTTTTTATATAAAGGGGCCGGCTCTTGCTATTCTCTATGAATACCAGGCTTTTTTGTTTTTTTTTTTAATTATTTTTCTTATTAGTGAATTTTTGCTGATATTTATATTGCTTTTTGTTTTTGTTTTGTTTATTGAACAATATCCTCCGTTTGTTTTTCTAATTTGTTTTTTCTTATTACTTATATTTTTTAAATTTATTTTGTTTTTTCATTGTTTTGTTCCTCGAATAGCTAGTATCCCGTTTATTCGTTAATTTTCTTCTTTTTTTTATTTTGGGCTTGTTCTAAACATGAAATAAGGGCGTTAGTTAAATGCGACAATTTGTAAGTAGTTTTATAGGTAAAACGAGTATGTTAAACTTACGTTGTTTATTTTGGTTTTATTATTTTTTTCCTTGACTCTTAATAGGTTTGTTTTACAGTCACATTATTCATTATCAAGACGAAACAAGTATGTTCAAGTTACGCGGCAACTTAGGATGCAACGATATCTAGATAATGAAAAAATGAAAATAAAAAAAAATCATTTATAATATTGATGTATTAATTCTTTGTGAATTATTTTATTATTCAAAAAGAGGGCGAGATTTGAAATGTAGACGACACAATCATGGGTTTGGAATACACAATAGAGTGTGGGTGAAGCATAGAAGCATGCATGCATGATGCGTTACATGTCATGTGTTTAAAGGTTGTAACATAAATATATTTGAAGTACTTAAACATGTTCTTCTTGGGAGCAAACTTCATTGCAACGTCTGTCTCATGCAATCATCAACCACATTCTAAGTGGTACATCATCATAATTAACCCAAGAAGTCAAAAAGAAAATATACACTCATCATTCTTTTCATATATAGTTTCTTGTTTATACGTGTGTTTCATTTAATCGTAAAATTTAGGGTTATTGGATTTAAATACTTCCAACTTTGACCTATTGGCCGGCAATACTCCTAATTGAGGAAATGTTTACCGGTACTCCCAACTTTCAAAACATTTTCCATCAGCTCTCCAAAACAGGTGCCACGTCATAAAAAAATTTCAGTTTTGGAATGCTGATGGAAATTTTTTTTAAAGTTAGGAGTGTTAGTAAATATTTCCTCAGTTGAGAGTATTGCCGGCCAAAAGGTCAAAGTTGGGAGTATTTAAATCCAATAACCCTAAAATTTATTAGTTAATTGCATATATCTGTAAATTGTATATATCAGTATTTATTTTTCACATAATTTTAAATGGTGAATGTCATTATTAGACGTCACTTACCGACCGGTCCCACGGCCAACACGTGGGAGGTAAATCGCGTAAATCAGGGAAAATTGGGTGCTGTCGGGCTTTGAACCATAGACCTTCATCATAGATTTTAACACTTACCACTAGGTCATCATCGCAAGGACTAACACATAATTTTAGTGATACACATACACATATATAAGGGAAAATGAGTTATTAATTACAAATTTTATCTCGATAACTAGAAATAACTTGTCAAGATCATTCCGAAACATTGGTTATTTTTTCAAACAGACATTATTACACATATACAATATCTTTTTTCTTTTGTATATATGTGCAAATTTACCATCGTTATGATTAATGTTACAATAATGTAATTTTTAAACAGTGTGTCATTGCTAATCCTAAAACTCCACTAGTATAACTCTAAAACGCTTAATTATTTATACATACACACAAAAAAATATTATACATGCATAATGATAATATTTAAAATAAATGATTCAAATTGACCTCGACATGTAATTTCGAGTTAGCAAGATAAAACTAGTTATCATAAATTCCAATTCGTGTGTGTCTATACACACACACACGATCCACATCATATAATAACATACGTTTATTATGTTAACTCATATGACTCCGACAAAATCAATCCAAACTATTGTTTTTTTAAATAATATATTATTGCATATGTGCACCACTTTTTTTCTTCGATGTGTATGCGTTGATTAATCACCGTTATGGTTTACGAACAAATCAAATTTAAGTTGCGTCATACCGAAAATCATAAATCTAGGGAATGTAACTAATACCTACATTTTTTTAACTAAAACCTAAATTATTTAAATATTTTAAACAATGTGTGTGTATGAATTTATTTAAATGAAAACTAACAAATTGTAAAGAATTAAAAAAAATCATTAATAAGCACATGATTTTGGGCTATAAAAGTGATTTTCTTTGAAGTTACGTAAGTTATTTTATATTATTTAAACTTGTGGCTACATATATTTTTTTTATTCTTAATTAATATTAATTCTTAATTGAACACGCGTGCGCACACACAAACAAGATGATGATCATATAATAACATTGATCATCATAGAATTAATCTGTGATAATATGTTAAGATCCATCTAAATCTTTATTTTTTTTTCTTATCATTGTTACGCCTATACAACAGTTTATTTTTTGTGTGTTTGTATAAATGATATGAATTTAGGAGTTAACACATGTGTAAGGGTTTAGATCTTATACAACAATAAGTTTTTAGATAAAAATTTATATTGTTGTTAATTTCTAAAGGAACATTAATTTACACACATAAAGCAATAAAATTTTGTACACATGTAACAATGATATTTTAAAAACAAAATATTTGAATTGATATATTGATTCTGACATGCATGTTATAATTAAAAGGTTATTGCTTTAAGATTGTTATTACTAGCTAGAATGTTAAGGTAAGAGTGTGTTTAGTAATACAAGACATTGCATGTACTTTTTTAGGAAAAACTAGAAAACTTTATGTTTAAAGAAAAATAATCCTTTAATAACTTAAATACCTATAAATCATTAATAAATAAAAAATATATACACATATACTTGTATATACATATATACATACAATTATATACTTACACAAATTAACCTCCTAAATTCTTAACGTAAAATGCCTACAAATACATCACCAAGAAAGTTGAAACCTAAAATGATTTCAAGAAAACAAATTGAAATCTTGAAAACCCTTCCAAACAAATATTTCTTGTGAAAAATCTTTCGAACTAGATTGGATTTTAACAGGCCGTCAATGAGAACAATGAGAAACATATGAGAATTAGGGTGTAATGAATCAATTAATATTGCTTGTTACGAGTCCGACATTTTAAAATGTAATTATAAAAGAATTTTGGGTAAAATATATAAATCACATAGTGAATAAGAAATAAGATTGCATTAAGATTGGAGAGGGGTTGAATGGTATTTAATCATATTTTAGCCTAAAATGATTGACATTATTTGTTATAAAATCAAATTATGCAATGTCTTTTACTCTATTTCATTTAATTAGGATAAAATATTGAATTAACTTGTTGTGTCTGCATGATGTCGTTACCAATAAACATAAAATAATCTTATTGTGTTTTTATTATAAATATAAAGAAAAAAATTATTTTCAATCTATATATGCCAATGAAATTTTATCGGTAAAATATTCGGGAACCAAAATTGTTTTTCCTTCATCGAGCCTAATAAATTGGGTTTGAATGGTCAAAAGTTTTGTCAAACCCTAAAGCGGCAATAACATTTTCTGATGACATTTGTCTTCGTTATTTGTATCTCTAGTGTATGATGAGATTTTTGTAGTGCTAAATTGTTGTATGTTTTTAGTTTTATGATTTGTCTTCTTGGACATTTTTTTTAAAGAAAAATTGATAGTTTTCTTGGTGAGATAAGAAAATAGAAAATATTAATTAGAAAAAGTAAAGAATTTTAACATCCTAAATCCCTCTATATTTCTTATATTATAGGTATGTAATGTACTTTAAAAATCTATATTAACCCGTACCCACGTATGTATCTCGTGAAATACAGAATTGCGACTGCTTTTTAAAAGTTAGTTGTAAGGACTAGCAAACAATCCTTAATTAGTTACCAATTAAGGTATGGTCGATCGAGACTCTAAACTCTGTTAATCACGCCTGGTTAAATTGCCATGTTCGTTAATCATCAGACATGGGTTACTGTGTCAAAAAGACAGGTACGAAACTATAGAACATATCCGGTTCAAGTAAGATCGTATAATAGAACCTTAAAAATAATAATTTAATACATTGAAAAGACAATAGGCTAAAAGGGTTGTATAGAGTATCATTAACATGGGACCAAAATAGCCATGCGTGTGACCATACATATATATATAAATGGGTCCTCAGAATCGAAGGAATTAATCTTAAAGCTAGCTCCTTCCATGCGTCCGTGTCGATCAAGAAGAATGCTAATTAAACATGCACCAAATTAAATGAGACTTAACCTGTGAGAATCACAGAAGAAAGCAGATCGAAGTTGGATGGGAATATACGCGCAGGTCCTTTTAGAGTATCTCCAACAGTTCCTGGTTCAAACCAGCCACATCACTGCCACATCAGCTTTATTAAAAACCACCTTTTTTACTCCAACAATACACCTTCTCAAACCATCTTTATATTTCCACATCATCACTTACTTTTACATTTATTTTAAATAACAATTTCACAATACTATAAAATATTTAATTTTTATATATTTATTTAAATAAATAGCAATATAATAAAAAATTAGCAAAAAATAGATTAACTAAAATATAACAAATACATAAACAAAACAAATTACATAATTTAAAATGACAATTACTCTAACAAAATGAAAGAGAGATATTTTGAAACTTTTACATAATAATAAAACCTATGAATTATTATTATTATTCTTAACCGTCCACAAATGTTCCATTAAATCATTTCGAAGCGCATGATGAGCTTCATTGTTACGTAAATCCCTGAACCGTTCCATGTACGCTCGGAAATCAGATGTCGGTCCATGAAATGGCGGTTCAGGTGGTTCATCTTCATCATTCGACCAATTTGTTATTGCGGCCCCTTCATCCTCCACAATCATATTGTGTAGTATAATGCATGCATACATTATATCTTTTATAAATTTCATGCTCCAAATTCTTACTGGACCTTTTATGATGTGCCAACGAGCTTGGAGAACACCGAATGCTCTCTCCACATCTTTTCTTGCAGACTCGTGGCATGCCTTAAAATCACGCATCTTCTGGGTTTGTGGATACGTGAAACTTTTAACAAGTGTAGACCATTCAGGATATATTCCATCTGCTAGATAGTATCCTGTAGTGTATTCATTTCCATTCACCGTAAAATTGCATGGCGGAGCCTTACCGTCTAAGACTTCGTTGAATACTGGAGATTGATTTATAACATTCACGTCATTGTTTGATCCAGCAACACCAAAATAGGCATGCCAAATCCACAAGTCGTAAGACGCAACCGCCTCGAGCATGATTGTAGGACCGTTATGGTCACCTCTTGTGTATTGACCTTTCCATGCAACTGGACAATTTTTCCAGTACCAATGCATGCAATCAATGCTTCCTAACATTCCAGGCAAACCATGATTTGTAGAATGTTTATCTACCAGGCGCTGGATGTCTTGTTCATTTGGCCTTCTTAGATAAACATCAGAATAGATTTCAATGACATACCTACAAAACTTTTGAAGACATTCCATGGCAGTACTTTCACCAATGCGTACATATTCATCGCATTGATCACCAGCTAAGCCATATGCCAACATGCGTATGGCACGTGTGCATTTTTGAAGAGGGGATAAACCCGGTCGGTGTGCTGCATCGTATCTTTGTGTAAAGTATGGAGAATGATTTGACATGGAATCCAATAACTGTTGAAGACTATGACGTCAACCTTGAAGACGACCATGAACATTACCAGGAACCGACTCGTCCTATTGGTACCAAGAAAGCTAAGGCGTTGGCAAAGGCTGCAAAGAGAAAAGAAAAATCAAATGAGACCGACGAATCTCTCGAGGATATGTTTCGTTTGAAAGCAACGATGTTAAAACAACATCAACAAAAAATGGATGAATTTTTATATAATCAAGATATGAACCTACTTTTTGCGGATCGCTCGCATATGGACCCAATGAGACTAGCGGTTCACAAGAAAGTATGTGAAAAAATAATGGCGAAACACGGGTTGGATGACATTGATTTGGATGAATAGGACTTCTTGTAACGTTTTTTTTTTTTTTTTTTTTTTGCTAGGACTTCTGGTAACGTTTTTTTTTTCTATGACTTCTTGTAACCTTTTTCTAGGACTTCTTGTAACGTTTTTTTCTAGGACTTCTTGTAATGTTTTTTTTATTCGAATTAAGCGTTGTAAAATAGATAGTAAAATCGTTAAAAAACTAGCCGTTAAAAATTTAACCGTTAAACTAGCCGTTACGTAAAAAAATTGGACAAACAAAAAAAATACTTAAATTTTTAAATAAATAAAATATATATATATAAAAATTTTTTATATTTTTTTATAAATATAAATATAAGTGTATATATGGATTAATATTTTAATAAATATTTATATATGTATGTGATGAGTGTAAATTAGATGTGGGGTCCACATTTTTTGGTTTTTGTTGGTTTGAAAATACAAACCTCTCTTTGTTTAAACCACCTCTCCAACAACAAAACCTTGTTCAAACAACCACCTCTCCAACCGTTGGAGATGGTCTTAAGGGGAGAAACTAAATAATATGTATACGGGTTCAAACGAAAACCTTCATTTTTTAGAAAACTTAGAATACTAATCACAATTATTATTAATCAATTTTGTTTTTTGTTTTACATTTTGTTTTATTAAAGGTTAGATTGTTAACAAAAAGAAAAATATAAAAAAATAAATATAACTCGTATTATAACATTTCTAAGCTAATACTAAAAAATCATGATTTTTTTTTAAATTGATTGGTTAGTAGGAGTTTCTTAGTTTTCTAACTTTTCTCAAAAGTGAAAAGTTTTCTTTTAAACTCTGATGAATTTTCGCAAAAATACAAAAAAAGAAACCCCCTTATTTATGTATAATAAAGGCTATGAAAAAATTTTCAAAGATTCGAGCATTTTTTGCCAAGGTTAACGGGTTAACACTACAATGGAGGGTTAACAATGTAACCATCCTCTATATATATATATATATATATATATGGACATGATAATTTGAAAACCATCTCTTAGTGTGAAAACCATGAAATTATATTAAAAAAATATTTTTTACCAGTTTATAACATTATTTGACATATTTTTATAAAATAAATAAGGGCCGGGAGAATTTAAAAAAATATATATATTTTGTAACCATATAACACATATTTAACATCCGGGCGCAACGTTACATATTTTTACATTATCTTAAAAAAGATTTTTTCTAAAAGAATCCTCTCGTTGTTTTTTTAATTTTTTTATAAAAATGTGTCAAATAATGTTATAAATTTGTACAAAACATTTTTTACATGGTTTTACCATAGTTTTCATGGTTTCACACTAAAAAGGTTTTCAAATTATATATATATATATATATAGGGAAGGGTTCTAATGCTAACTTTCTCTTAGCGCGCTAACCCATTAACTTTGCCAAAACGAAGCCGAATCTAGAATTTTTTTTTTAAACATCATTGTAACACAATTTGAACACCATGTTCATTTATGAGTTTGGGCTAATTCATCACCGTTTGGGCTCTTACAGTACTGTAGGTGTTTATATATTTAAAACTTACAACGATGATATTTTTTAAACGGTGATGAATTAGCCCAAACTCATAAAAGAACATGGTGTTCTAATTGTATTACAATGATGTTAAAAAAAATTCAAGATTTGGCTTCGTTTTGGCAAAGTTAATGGGTTAGCGCGCTAAGAGAGGGTTAGCATTTGATCCCAATCATATATATATATATAGGGGATGGTTCGAATGTTAACCATTCCTTATTGCGGTAACCGAATAATTACATCTTATTACTTTGGGGCCCACATTAAAGTAAATCTAAAGGTGTAGGTTTTTTCTTATTTTTTTATTAATGTAAGTGGGCCCTACATTAAATTAAAAAAAAGAAAGAAAAATATACACATTTAGATTTACTTTAGTGTAGGCTTCAAAGTAGTAATATGTAGTTATTCGGTTAACGCAATAAGAAAGGGTTAACATTTGATCATCTCCCTATATGTATAGGATTGTGATCAAATTATAACTCTTCCTTAGAGCAAAAATCCATTAACTCTAAACATCCAATCTGAAATTGACACATGGCATTATTCAAAAAATCTGATGAGGGTAGATTAGTAATTCGTTTTATGTACTAAATTACCCCCTCTTTTTTTATACATCCATAACTTTTTTATACTATAATATTTTTTTATGAAAATTGCACCATTTTACTCGTCTTATTTTTCTCTTTAATTCCGTTATAGTCTTGACTAAGTTTTTTTATTTTTTTTCGGATGTTCGTATTTACACCAATGTAACAAATATAAAAATAACAAATTATTTGTAACGAGTTGCAACGAATTGGGGTATACATTGTTGTAGAATAAATATGGGTTACGTTTAAACGAGCCAAGCCTATCCCGAGGTCGTTAATTTCGTTATATTCTTGACTTTGTTTTTTTTTTGTATTTTCCGGATGCTCCAAAATTCGTTATATCTACAAGATTATAAATACATTTTAATACTTTAAAAAAATTATATCTACAAGATTGTAAATACATTTTAATATTTTTAAAAAAAAACATTATAACATTTTGTTGATAAAAACCAAAATTCGTCCTTATAAATACATCTTAATACTTTAAAAAATATATATCTACAAGATTGTAAATACTATAACATTTTGTTGATAAAAACCAAAATTTGTTATATCTCCAAGATTGTAAACACATTTTAATACTTTAAAAACCAAAATTCGTTACAAAATCAATAATATAACGTAATTAACGAGCATCCGGAAAAAATAAAAAAAACCTAGTCAAGAATATAACGTAATTAACGAGCTCGGGATCGGCTTGGCTCGTTTACACATTTAAACGTAACCCCTATTTATTCTACAACAATGTAAACCCAAATTCGTTAAAACTCGTTACAAATAATTTGTTATTTTTATACTTGTTACATTGGTGTAAATACGAACATCCGAAAAAAAATAAAAAAACCTAGTCAAGACTATAACGGAATTAAAGAGAAAAATAAGACGGGTAAAATGGTGTAATTTTCATAAAAAAATATTATAGTATAAAAAAGTTATGGATGTATAAAAAAAAGGGGTAAAGTATTTAATATAGCAAATTACATTAATACTCTTATTCTCTTTTCTTTCAAATCAAGTACATTATTATATTATAGTTTAATATTAACCATTAGATCAGAATCTTGTAATTTGATCATTAAATATGGTGAGGTTATTGGGTTATTGATGAATCATAATGTTAGCAATAGATCGCTTCCATATATATATATATATATATATGGTTAAGTTAAAATAAATAAGTCTCTTCACCTAAAAAGCCTAAAGATGATCTTGAGCCATTAGATCATTAATCAAATTTATGATTAAATCAAGTTGTTGGAGCATATTTTATTAATGATTAGTTTTTCGATTTTTTATCAAGTTCACTCATCTTTTTCAAACGTTCATAACTTTTATATAAAAAAATATTTTTTGAAAAAGAAACAGAAAAACGAGCATTTTCTATTTTCAAAATTAGCATAGTGTTTTTATAGAATAAAATTGTTTTTTATTTAATTGCGCCATTTGTATAGAACATTGTGTATTTTGTACAAATCATCGTGTCTTTTGTGTTTCTGTTCAATGTTGTGTTTTCGTGGATAATTTAATAAACAATGATGTTGCAAAATAAATAATAAGCAATATAACACAATAACGAGTATGAATAACATAATGATTTTTAAAAAATGCACAATTACCTGTAATAAGACATAATTACCAGTAAAAAAAATACAATGACGAGTATGAACAATTTTGTATACATCATTTTGTTTTTTCTATATACATTGTGTTTTTGTACATGTTATTGTGTATTTTGTATAAGTCATTTTGTCTTTGTGTTTCTGCTTAATTTTGTGTTTTCTTAAACAATTTAAGATACAATGATATTGCGGAATACATAATGTTAAGCTACGATAACACAATAACGAGTATAAATAACATAATAATTTTTAAAAAAGACCCAATTATATATAAAAAAACACAATTACCTGTAAAAGAAACATAAAAAGATAATTGTACATAAGCGTTTAAGAAAGAAACAATGACGATAATTAGAAACAATGAGCTGAAAAAATTTTCATTTTTATAGCAACACTATACTAATTTCAAATATAAAAAAATGTTGGTTTTATTAATGTATTTTTTTAAAAAAATAATATCGTAGAGAATGTGGTTGTGACTAAATTACCGATCAGCAACTTTTTTTTTCTAAATTTTAAATTTTTATTCTTAAATTTAATCTCATAATCTAATAGTCAAATAACCTTCTTATATTTTTAAGATAAATAAACTATTTAGTTGAAATTTATATAACATACACATGCAATATTTACGCAAATAGCTAGATAATCTTACAAAATGCGTAAAGATATGATGAACGTCACATGCATAATAAATTAGGGCTAACTGCGCAGAGTAGATGTAAACTTTTTTAATAAGAATTATATATTTATATATCTCATTATAATTTTGGATTAGCTAGCTACCACTGCACGTTAATTGGTCAACAATTTATTAATTAAAAGTTTAAAACCCCACACTTTTTTTTTAAAGGTTACAGGCTGAACGACTGATTTAAGCCCAAACGGGCACACATCTAAGGGCAGGCTCAGTCGTCACCCTTCACCCACCAGATAAGCGGGAACCGGATAAATCCGTAAACTCTCTCCCCTACTCAGGTTTGAACCCCTAACCTCAATAAGGTGCAACTTTTCCCCTTCATTGCAATACCGCTAGGCTAGAAGCTCTTTGGTTAAAAACCCACACTTAAATGTAATGAAGATAAGTTGTTTAAATTAAATCGGTCTATACACTCTTAATTAAATATGAAAGCTAGCATATTAGATTTTAGATAGATTCATAATTTATACATTAATATTTTTTGGTGTAAAGAGAAAACTAATAAGGCTATTATTTAATTTTTATTTTTTATTTTTTTTATTATAGAATAAATTAAAAAAGACATAATATCTTTAAAAATAAAATAAAATTACATAATAAAAGTAAAACATACATAACAAAATAATAAAAAATACATAAAAATAAAATCAATCTATATTTTATCGTTTCATTATCTGCTCTTTCATATTCTCGGCTGTCTCATAAGCGCGACCTATTGAGTGATCAGTTGGAATTTACAACAATTTCATGTCATTGTTGTATTGTTTATGCTCCTATAAGTCGACAAATTTTTGTAACGACTCGAAGATTGTATTCAACGTGTCTTTGTAGTCGTTTGAAAACAAAGATTGTGGTCGTTTGAAGACAAAGATTGTGGTCGTTTTCCTTTATTCTTTCGATCGGGGCCATGTTCATCTGGGGCTTTGTCCATCTGGACTTCCTCATCCGACTCGTTTAAGTCAAGGAAATATCGACCAGTAGAGTCGGATTGAGTAATCGTGTATTTTCCGGATGACGACGCCTTCATCCGTTTCGAAATTTGTAACTTCGGGACAGGATGCCATTTTGTTGATTTTCTCATAACTTGTCACGCCGCGATTTGAGAAAATGGTTTGTTTTCTCTAACATAGGTCATCAACGCCTCAATTATAAACGTCTCGTCATTCTCACCACTTTTTCGGTTTGTTGTAGTGTTGAATCCATATTACGTTAAATTTCCTAACTTTCAGCTGTAAGTCGCGGCATTTTCTGAAAAATCATGTCGTTTGTCCGGTAAGAGTCATGATCCATTGCTAAAAAACAGAGTTCTAACACGTTTCCAAATTACGTACTCGTTTAGTTATTACCAATGAACGAATCTTCATAAACATCGATGTAGGCACGAGCTAGTGCCCCCTCCTCAACTCCCGTCAATTGAGTGATGGTCGATTTCGTTGTTTTTTCGGGCACATCCTATCGTTTATGCCTTCTTCGTGATGTAGCCAGTTGGGGGTCGGATTGTGTTTCCGAAACCACCTTAATATCGGGTTCTGGTTGGGTTTCGCAAACGTTTTCGAAAGCGTGTGAATGTCGGTTGAAAACGGTTGTTATAGGTACAAATTTGCAAATGTTAGAAACGGGTTTGAGTTGTTTGGGTTGTTTGTATCTGCTTGAGGATGATAATAATTCATAAACGGGTTAAAAATGGATTTTTTGGGTCGTTTAGGTCCATAGTGTGTAGAAGAATTTTTGTAGATTTTAGAGTTAGAATTTGTGAAAAGTTAAAAAATTTTGAGAGAGTGCAAGTATGATATGTTGGGGGTTGAATTGGTTTATATAGGTAAAAACTGTGATTTTTTTCTCTTTCATACGGCTATATAACCGTTGAAATTAGTTTTTTTATTTCTATTTTTCACAAACCTCTAAATTCACTCTTGAATTTAGGGCTGTCATAACGGGTCAGGCACGATCCATTATTACACGACATGTTAAGACTCGAATCACGAACATGGTAGACACGAACACAACCCGTTAAAAACACATAAACATGAAATGACCGGTTAAGGAACCTGTTAACAACTAACACTATAAATGATCTGTTAAAAACTTGTTAAAAATCCTGTTAGGGAACAAGGGTTATACAATTAATTAGAAATTTTTTGAAACTAATCGGTTATCCACCTATTTTATTATATTATTTAGTTTAAATTTTAAACAGGTCTTAACAGGTCTTAGCGGGTCTTAATAGGTTTTACCTGTTTAGACAAGAAAAATAAACAGGTCTTAACAGGTCGACCTATTTTAGACATGAAGCATGTTAAGGGTAAACACGAAACATGTTAAAGTCGTGTCGTGTTAACGTGTTCTTCTCAGTAATTGCCAGCACTACTCGTGATGCACCTCACGCCACTGCCCCTCATGCCACGATCACGCCCCTGTATAGTGGGGGGAGGGCAAAAATGTAACACCCAAAATCCTTACACGTTTACACGTGTCAAATTTAGGTCCCAGTTAAGTTTTAACTCAAAACTTTATCAAATATTTATGCGGAAGCGACAAAAACACATTTCACAAGTAATATGAACTTGTTAAGTTACTAATTACATTACAAAATCATCATACGTTAGTTTGTATGACAACACAAAAACCAAAATTTCCAAAACGTTTGAATTTTTTCGACATATGCGCCCGATCATGAGCTTTAACGCATCATCTACTTCCGACCCGCAAACACCACATATAATTTCACCATTAGCTCATAAGAACTAAGTAATATTACCCAGATATAAGTTGTTTCGAATCGGAAGGGTTCTAGGCTTTAAAACGCGTTTTAAACATCAAAAAAATTAGGATCTGCCGGGACCGTAAGCTACGGCATGGCGTAGCTTACGCTTGCTGGGACAGAAACCTTACACCGTAGCTTACGCCCAGGCCGTAACCTACGGCCCTGGGTGCATGTTTTCTTCCATATCGCACGTTTTGACCTTTTTTAACCACTTTCGATCGTTCCAAACCACCCAAAAATAAATCACAAGTGTCCAATACATATTATATGGAGTAGCAACTCCCCAAATTCAAATCATAACATATCCAAACATAATTGGACATCAAATCATTCAATTTTTAATCAAAAGTCTCAAAACTAGTTAAAATCACCAAAAAGGTGTTTCCTTCACCAACTTCTATTTCTATAAATAATTTTAGTTATACAAATGATAACCAAACATATTTCATCTATATACTATAATGTTCATCCTCATGTACTTCCATTATAGATTTCAAACCAATTCAAAACAATTAGTCAATTACAAACCAATTATCCACACTTAGGTGGAAACTTGATATTCAATATAGTTATAATGTTCTCTCCCAAGTACTTCCATCATAACTTGTCAAAGTTTACTTCCGCATTCAAGTGGTGAAGTAATCAATAATTTCCAATTCAAACTATGATGTTCACACTCTAGTCTTCCATCATAGATTTCCAATCAACCAAACAATTCATAGGTTTATAACTAATTATAAACCATGATATCATGATATTCATCCCCGATACTTCTATCATAGATTCACCCCATCAATTTCCATTCAATTCAATCACTCAATATCGCAATTCAAACATTATGATATATAAACAGTTTGACTAAGTGAAGTCAAACCTAACAATCAAACCAATTTCAACAACGAACTAAACAATTCATAATTAATCCAATTAAAGTATGAATTCAACAATTCATACCAATTCCATTCAAGTATGAATTCCACAATTCCTAGTCCATTCAACTCAATTAGTGGACTACACATAATCACAATCCCCCATTTTGATATATATACATAGTTTGACCAAATAAGCCAAACCACACAATCAAACTCTACTGCTTTATGAATTTAACAATTCATAACCAATTTATTTCAATTGTGAGACTATCACATCAATTAACACTCAATGTCATTGCAACTAATCACAACTCAAACATAAAATTAGATATGCACAGTTTGACTAAATAAGTCAAACTGTACTATCAACAAACAACACCTATGAATCAAATCATTCATAGACAAACCAATTCAATTAGTAGACTATTACTACTTTACATATATGGTGTTTAGCAAGTTGGATAACTTACCTTAGCACTAGGATTAGAGATTAACAAATGAGTGCTTTGCCTTCTCTTTGATTTTTTTCCTTTGCACTTCACTTTCAATACCTATTTAACAACAATTTTCAATTCTCTTAACTATAATTTTAGTTAAGATTATCATTGACTTATCCAAATCAATCCCATGTGCTATCAAACTCTCAATTTTACAATTACAACTCTTGAAACTAAATTTCATGATTTAACACTCAAATTTTGACATTAAAATCAACTATTGGCGTTTCAACAAACACTTGGTGTGCATCATTAAATTCCAGGAATTTTGTTAATGTTCAAACATTAACCAATCCTATTAAAAGTCCCAAAAATCACCAACTTCTTAATCTTTACAAAAGATTATTTACTATTGATGCATCACACAAGTCAAAACCATGTTATTAACCATCCTACTAGCTATTAAACCCACTCAAATGGATTTATTCATAACTTCTCAAGTTACCCAACTTCCATCCATTTCAAATTCAACAAATAACATAGTAGCTAGTAGTTTGGTTGTTCTAAACGCAAAACAAGCATAGATTCATGGTTTCTAACTCATCTTAACAACCAATTTCAAGATTTGAGTTTAACCCCAAACTTGTTCATTCCTAGAACTTATAACCAACATCAAGAATGAAGTTAAAATTACTTACAAGATGTTAACCAACACTTATAAATAGGATTAGAAGCTTCAATCTCTAGTTTCGACCAAGAAATCAACGAATTTGGAAGTTAGGGCTTGAAGCCTTTCTTCTCTTCTTCTTGGCTCCCACCAAAATACACACACACATATATTAGATGAGAATGAAGGTTTTGACCAAGTCAAAGCCTTATAACATCTAACTTTTTCAACTTTGCCCATTTGGCAAGTTTAGTCCCTCAACTTAGTAACCCACATAACCATGTTAACTAACTTAGTTATTTAATTTAACTTAGCATACTTCAAGTATTAGTTAAATAACTACTCAACTAGAAATTTCACCCAATTCATTATATTATAATAATTTATCGAAACGGGTCGTTACAGCCAAGGAGGCGTGACCGACCCCTGTCATGCCTGGGTCACGCACCATAACACATAGTCTAACTTCTAAATGCTTATGTCCGTACTTATAAGTAAGATCAAGCTGGCTTCTGTATCTTTTAGGTTTCTACGTGAACTTGTTATATATTACAAGAAAAGTGATCGGGTGTGAACCGGTCAGTTTATAGGTCAAACCAGATGTAGGTTTTTTTCTTGCTAAAATCCATATAATGAAAAATTAATACCATAGTTTATTTTTTTAACATGATATTATGTTTATTAAACATTAATATGTTTGTCCAAATGTATTTATAATTCTGTAATTTTTTTGGAATTTTTTATATATTAATTATGGCATACAGTTTGATTGGTCCGACTAGTAAAACATCTTGTCCAGTTACAAAAATATTATTTATATGTAACAAATTCTTAATTACATATATTGAAATAATAGTACATATACGTAATAATAAATGTTATATATATATATGTATGTATGTATGTATATAGGATTAGGTTCAAGTAAAAAGGGTGAGATTGGTGAGAAGGGTGAGCAGGATTGTGGATTTGACAAGTGACGTTACTCTAATTTTATAAAAAGGGTATTTTGGTCATTGTGTTTAATGCTTCAAGTTATTGTTTTTAATGCTTCATGTTATTGTGTTTAATATTTTTATTATTTTGTTTTATTTTTTATATCATATTGTGTTATTTTGCTATTGTTTTTTATGCATTAAATAAATTGTTCTTATTTATTTTTTATGTTTTATGTATTAAAAGTACATTATTGTGTTATTTTACCATTATGTTTATAAAACTTATAATTTTAAAAAACATAAATTGTTTTTATTTTTTGAAAAATACATTTTCGTCATTGTATATATATGTTTATGTCATTGTGTAATATATTCATCATTATGTTTTATTGTCAGAACATTATGTAATATAATCATCATTGTGAGTTATATTTAGGTCATTGTGTAATATATTCATCATTGTTTTTTATCTTCATATGATTGTGTAATATAGCAACATTGTGTCTTACATTCAGGTCATTGTGTAATAGTCATCATTTTGTTTTATGTTAAGGTCATTGTGTAATCTACGCGTCATTATGTTTTACGTTCAGGTCATTGTGTAATATACACATTGTGTGTTATCTTCCGGTCATTGTGTAATATATTCATCATTGTTTTTTATCTTCAGATGATTGTGTAATATAGCATCATTATGTCTTACGTTCATGTCATTGTGTAATAGTCATTATTTTGTTTTATGTTAAGGTCATTGTGTAATCTACGCGTCATTGTGTTTTACGTTCAGTTCATTGTGTAATATACACATTATTGTATTAAAAGAATTTGTTTTGTTTTATCATTATGATTTACATATAAAAAGTACGTGATTTTGTTGTTTCACCAATATTATTTTTAAAGCTCATGAATTCATAAAAAAAATAGTTAGATACTACGATGACAAAAAAAAACACTCACAAACAAAAATACACAATAATAGACAATTAAACACAATGACGCATTACAAATATAAAAGGTAGAGGAAAACGTTTTTTTTTTATTTTTTTATATAACAATACTATACTTGTTTTAAAGATAAAAAATGCTCGTTTTTTGGCGTAATTTTTTAAAAAAAAATAATATTGTATGCAAAAGTTATGACTGTTTAAAAAAATGGGGGGAAAATGATAAAAAGTCAACAAAATTGTATATGACTAAAATACCCTTCCACTAACTTTTTTAATACAACTTTGATCTCAACCATTAAATTATATATCTAATGGCTCACAATCATTCTTACACTTTTCACCAATCTAAGTATTTTACTATAACCCCACCCTATATATATGTATATAACGCCTCATTTGTGGTGCACGCATATAATGTATATATGTGTGGGCCCTTAAGGGGCAAAAGTAAAAGTGCACTAATTTTAACGTTATTTCAATAATTTTGTGAAAATAACGTTAAAATCATTGGGATGATCTATTTCAAAATATAACTTTGAGCCGGAGACTTTTTCGGAGCAGCCTCTCTATCCAAATTGGGATAGAGGTAAGGTTTGTATCTATCTTTCCCCCCCAGACCCTACTGAAAAGTGGGAATACACTGGGTAAGGTGGTGATATATATATATATATGATTGTGAACAAATGATAATTCATGGATATTGCAATAACTCATTAACTTAAATATAATGGTCAGTTTAAAAGTTGAGTGTATAAGATTGTGCCATGTGTCATCTTTCATATTTAAATACAGAAGGGTATTTTAGTCATTTACACAATATTAAAAAGTTGTAATTAATTTGGTGGTGTCATGTGTCACCTTCTAATATATTTTAATATATCTACTTTTTTGTTTAAAGATTACCTCCTCTTTTTTTATACATCCATAACTTTTTATACTATAATATTTTTTTATAAAAATTGCACAATTTTACTCATCTTATTTTTTTCTTTAATTCTGTTATAGTCTTGACTAGGTTTTTTTTTGTTTTTTTTTCGGATGTTCTTTTTTACACCAATGTAACAACTATAAACATTACACATTATTTGTAACGATTTGTAATGAATTTTGGTTTACATTTTCGTAAGTTAAATATGGGTTACGTTGATGGTGTAAACGAGCCTATCCAATCCTGAGTTCGTTAAGGCTTGAGCTCGGCTTGTTTAGTAAAATTGATCGTTAACACCCTTAGCTATGTTGTATCATTTATTTATTTACAGTGATGTAACAAATGTTTTATGCTCACTTTATATCATTTATCTAAATACAGTAATGTAATTTACTGCTGTAAAAAAATCAAAAGAATATGTTACATTTTATAGTCGTTACATTGATTTAAATCTAAAATTTTAAGTTAAAGTCAAAAAAAAGTTGCATTTATAATAAATTTAAAATGATTTTGTAACGAATTTGGTTTACATTGGTCTAAATCAAATATGGTTACATTGTATTAATTATTAAATAAGAGTGATATAACAAATGTGTTAGACTCACTTTATATCATTTATTTTGTTTAAACGAGCCGAGCTCAAGCCTTAACGAGCTTGTGATCGACTCGGCTCGGCTCGTTTTACACCTAAACGTAGTTCAGTTTTAATTTACAACAACGTAAATCAAAATTCGTAACAACTCGTTACAAAGAATGTGTAACGTTTATACTTGTTACATTGATGTAAATACGAACATCTGGAAAAAATAAAAAGACCTAGGTAAGAATATAATGGAATTAATGATCTCGAAATTGGCTCGGCTCATTTACACTCCTATACATAACCCCTATTTAATCTAGAATATTCACTAAGAAAAAAATGCTTTTTGGGACTGAAAAATTAGTCCCGGATAATGCCAAATCAGTATTTAATGGTCATTAGGGACTGATTTTGCCAGTCTTGAGTCAATTACTGATGCTTAGTACTAGATAGTAGTATTAGTAACTAAAAATCAGTATCCATTGTTTGATACCATCAATGACTAACATTTAGTTTACAAAACACATTAGATCAGTCCTTGATATGTCACCTATTAGCATGTTATTTCAGTCCCAAATACATTTCATCAGCGACTAAAAATCAATCTTTGACATTATTCTTTTAGGAAATGAAAATGAGTCCTTAAACCATGTATATTTTGTCTCAAATATGCTTCATTCGGTTTTGTTTCTATGAAAATTCAGTCTTTATTATATTTCTTTTAATGGCTAAAAAACAATCTTAGTTGTTGTATTATTAGTCTTGTAAATGATTTTTTCAAAGACTAAAAATCAGAGTCTTATAACAAATTTTTCAATACCAAGTATAGTTTTTAGAGACTGATAACTAGTATTTTATAACAACTTTTTTGGTTTAATGCCTGAAAATTAGTCCCTGGTACATACATTTAGTAACAAAAATATAGTATCCAATACTATGTCTCATTCTTAATATGTTTTTCAAAGACTGAAAAGTGGTTATGATAGCATATATAATAGATGACAATGTGTAATTATAGTCCCTAATATTTACTTTTTAGGACTAATAATAGTCTCTAATACGTCATTTCATCATTTTAAATGAATTTTATTAATAATATCATAACAAATAATTAAGTACTAAGCTAAAACAATAAACCATTAAACATATGAATATATGATACCAAGTTGATTAATTCTCAACATTAAAAAGGTATTAGATAATTAAATTAAAGAACTAAAAAATAAGAATTAACTAGTTTCCTAGATCTAATTTTTACTCTTGTTGAATTGTTCATCCGTGCTATTTGCTTCATTACTTGTAGATGTAGATACTGAGCTCTTGGAATCCTAAAACTTTAAACTCATGAGCATTAAAATTCTTGTCATACTTTCATTGCATTGTTTTAGTTCATCTTTGAGTGAAGCAACATGATTTCAAAGAGCATTAGCCTCACTTGAAGGTGGTTGAAACGATTGTGCTTTTAGTGTCATCAAATTTGTTTTTTCCTCAAAACAGGTCCACCACCAACCTCCCATACAAATTTTTTTGTTCTCATTGGCTCACATACACCTAATTGCTTTATTCTGCAGCACGTGTTCCATGGTAATAGTTGTAGTCATTCTTTCATAAATTAGCAATTGCCTTCTTTTTAGAATTAAGAATATTTTCTTAAATAAAAAGACAAGTATGAGAATAAAAGTTAAAACTACCTAAAATCAAAATTTGACAAAATTTTATTATAGGAACACAAGTTTTAAGAAGAGTATGTAGCTAACATATTCAATACATGTATCCACATTTTATCATCCTAGTTTTTTAGCACTGAGATGTAAATTGTGATGAACTCTTTGATGGGCTATATGACATTTGAATATCTTGATAAGTCTGCAATAACCAAAATTAGGAAAATCTAATATGTGTGCAGTTTCTGTGTATGTGTGCAGTGTGTATATAGGTGTACATTATTTGTATATTTGTGTAGTTTATTTGTATATGCATACAGTGTGTGTTTGTATGTATGCAGTGCATACTGTAAAGTGTGTGTATATATGTGTAGTTTGTGTGTATGCGTGTGTAGTTTGTGTGTATATGTGTGGAGTGTGTATACTTTTATGTATGCAGTTTGTATATATGTGTACATAAGAAAAAACCTTGCAACAGTGATGGAAGTGAGAATGTCTGTCATTCTGCATGATAACATGAAACAAGGTTATTCTGGCAATATGCATTTAACATACCTTGCCAATAACTAAGTTGAGTTTCTAGAATAATATTGAAATATGATTAGTAAATAGAGAAGATAAGAAACTACCAAACTACAATGAGTTTCTTACCCTGTTCAATGTGATTATGAAAAACTCTAAAAAAGACAGGCATTGATAACTTAAATGTCTTGATGTCTTGTAATTTCGCTATGAGAACAAGTCCATCATTATCCAATATCTACAAAATGAATTATCTATCGTGTTAATTCACATCTAATAAGCTATGCTTATGCATGCACTCTATGTCACCCATATCCAAAAATAATCTGCAACATTTTCTTTTTAACTAGCTCCAAGCTTATCATACGCAATCTAACATTGAATATGGTTTCTATTACAAGACAAATGAATTGACTAATAAATTAAAAAGAATGAGGCAATATAATTATACAAACCATCCCAGTTGTTTTTGTTGTTAGTAGTTGTCATTCAGGATAAACCAAAAGCAGATCAACGTATCCATCCAACATAGCTTCATTCAAAGTAATAATGGACCTATGTGAACACATATAAATATATGATTGAGTGTATGTAACCCAAACTTAGTAACCAGGTTATATGTAATATTACCCATTAACATACTATATAAGTATATATGCCAAAAATGCAACTAGAATAATAAATACATAAAGTCTATGAAAAAAAGTAAGCAGTAAGAATATGATAGACATTCTTGAGTATAGTAAATTAGAATTACCAGTTACTGATATCCAATTCTTATAATTTTCTATTTGTTAGTGTTGCTTCAAAGCTCTTGAAAGTTGTAAGTTTGTAACCAATTAGCCCAGGATATAGAAGAGATCAATTCAGTAGTGAATTAAGTCTAAAAAAATAAACCAATAAGACGGATTTCAATATTTAACAAAGAAAGAAGCTCATAATTTTGAATCAAAATCGTCCAAATATTAAAAAAAAAAAAAAAGTTCACAGGCTAGTATGGTACACGATAATTTCCAACAGAAGTCTAAAATATTCATCATAAAAAATGAATGAATTTTACTTATACAATAAATGCAAGTATGTATAGTATTGAATTTTTTTTTTAGGTTTTATAAAAGATACATATAATACTTGGTTACTAATATAATCAAAACAAGCAAACAAAATTACCAGGTATACTCCAACTTATCAAAATAGTTGGAGCAATTCATCAAACAGTTGGTGGACATGTTAAAAAAATCACTATACATTATGTGATTGTGTAAATCAGATTAGATTGATCAAATAGAAGCAAGTAATAGGTAGATTAACAAAATAGAAGCACTTACGAGGTCGCTGGAATTAAGCATTGTCGATGCCTTGGAGGCTAGAATCGGGTCCATTAAGATTCAAAAAGTTGGTCGCCAAGATCTAGTTTGTGACCACACACCATTAACGGACCAATATTCATGAGAATAAGAATACAGAGAGAGCAAGATGTCTATCGATGGTGGATTGTAATTCAAACCGTGTTATATTGAGTCAATTTGGAGAAAAAACTGATTTAGGGTTAGAAAAGGGAGCGGGAATATGAATTATGAAGGAATTTTTGAGAAGAGAGGGAAAACTAGAGAAATTACTGAATTTTGAGAGGAAAGATAAAATTTTGAAAGGGAAGGAAATTAATGATTTTATACTTTTTTACGGAGATTAAAGTGGCTTGCATTTGCAGTTTTTAGGCCACCCGGAGTGAAACCCGGGAAGGCTTCGGGGTGCACTTTGCCGGATCGGGGAAGAACGGGAACACCGCCTCTCCGGAAATGGGGTGAGGCAAATCGGGGAAGGCTCACCGATTGAAGCCGAATTGGGAATGGAGGTGTGTCGACCGTTGGGGGTATTTCGACCGTTGGGAAGTTTTTAAAAAAAAAATCTAATTTTTCCTATTTAAACAACTCCAAAACAATCACAACTCACACTCTTTATCATTTTATTCTTTCATTCTACACTCAAATTTTATAAAGTTTAAAACAATGGATCCGTTTACGTTTGAGCTTCCCTCATTTGAAAGTAAATCGTCAAGTTCAAAAGAAAACGAGATCAATATCAAACAACGAAACTTTCAGTTTTTGTCAACCATCGTGGCCACGAGTTTAAACGAGTCTGCATCCACCGCATCCTCTTCGAGAAGGTATACACAATTTTTTTAGTATAGTTGTTTTTTTATATTATTTTTATTATGTTTTTTACAATATATATGTTACAATATTTTTAAAAGGTATATATGTCGGGACGATCGTGCCGAATCATACAAGAGGCTTGTTGATCATTATTTTAACACCGAAACCAACCCAACATTCACCAAAGAATTATTTGAAAGAAGATTTCGTATGCCTAGAGATTTATTTTTGCGTATCGTATACGATATTGAAATGAATTATCAATACTTTCAAACATCGTTTGATGCAAGAGGTCATCAAAGTTTTATTGCACTTCAAAAGTGCACGTCCGCGATACGACAATTGGCTTACGGTGACGCTCCAGATGCTCTTGATGAGTATTTACAAATGTCTGAAAGAACGTCGCGTGAAAGCCTCGACCATTTTTGTGATGGTGTTATTTGTTTGTATGCAAAATAATTTCTTCGAAAACCCACTTACAATGATGTTCAGTTGCTATATCAAGCGCATTCTGAAAGACACAAATTCCTGGGAATGTTGGGAAGTTTAGATTGTACGCATTGGGTTTGGAAGAATTGTCCGATCGAATGGCGCGGACAATACACACGGGGTGATTACAAGGTTCCGACGGTGATGCTTGAAGCGGTGGCATCACAAGACACTTGGTTTTGGCATGCTTTCTTTGGACCTCCCGGCTCCAACAATGACCTCAACGTTCTTGATCGTTCGAATGTTTTCAGCAACATACTTGATGGATCAGCCCCAAAGTGCCCGTTTATGGTTAACGGCGTCGAATACAAGCTTGGATATTATCTTGGTGATGGGATTTATCCTAGTTGGGCAACTATAGTGAAATCGTTGCAGCATCCTCCCAAAAATGATTTAAAACGTTGTCGATTCAAGAGAGCACAAGAAGCTGCACGAAAGGATGTTGAAAGAGCTTTTGGTATTTTGAAGGGAAAGTGGAATATATTGCATTGTCCCGCAAAGCAAATGCATCCACGAAGTTTACGAAAAATTATGTATGCTTGTATCATTCTACACAATATGATTTTAAAATGGAATGGGTCAGCAATATCACCAAAGCACATAGATGACCCTCCTAGCGATGAACAGCCTGAAGAAGACATTCTTTATCAGCTACGATCAAGAACAACGCACGAAAACCTTCGAGCCGACCTGATCGAGCATTTGGAGCATTTATCGCAACAATATCACGCCAATAACCCGAGTAACTAGTATTTTAAACGTATTTGATCGTTGTTGCTTATTTTTATAATCATTGTGGTTTTTTTCATTTAATGTAATATCTTTTTAATTTAATGTAATATCTTTTTAAATTTTAATGTAATTTTATATTTTATTTTTAATGAATCTATTTAATTATTATTATTATTTATTGTTAAAATAATCAATTAAAAATAATATTTGAAAATGGGGAAAAGTGGGATGACACCGTGCAAAATGGGAAAAGTGAGGAAAGCTAATGTGGCGCTGATGTGGCAATGGGGAAAAACGGGGAAGCATGGGACGACTCATAGTGCTCTTAAAAGACAAAAAAATGTTTGTAAAAGAATACATATTTATATATATATATACATATATAAAAAATATAAATTATAATAATTAAACTTAAGGCCACTCGGAGTGGAAGGGTGGGAAGAGTCGGGGAGGCTTTCACCAATTTGGGGAAGGATGGGATATATATATATATATATAAATATAAATTATAATAATTAAACTTAAGGCCACTCGGAGTGGAAGGGTGGGAAGAGTCGGGGAGGCTTTCACCAATTTGGGGAAGATGGGAACACCCCCCCCCCCCCCCCGATTTGGGGTAGGGTAAATAGGGAACCACTCACCGAATCAAGCCGAGCGTGGGGAGAGAGGAATTCGATCTATGCCATTGGGGTTTAAACAAAAAAAAATCCAATTTTTTTCCTATTTAAACAACTCTAAACAACCACAAATCTCACACTTTTCTCTCATTTTCTATAATCTATACACTAGATTTATAAAATTTTCAAGTAAAATGGAAGGAGGTTCATCCCGTGGTGGGTCGTCAAGCAAGAAATTTAGAAAACCACGACCAAAAAATGTTCAAACGGCTCAAATGAACCCGTTCAACACACCCAGGTATCGTCCACAAATGTCATTTCCGAATCAACCAAACTTCTACTACGGGTATCGTCCACAAATGCATTTCTAGGTTTTTTAATTTAATTTTTTAGGTTGCATTCTCCTTTTTTTTGTTGTATTCTTTTTTATTTTAAATTTAATGAATCTTTTATTTTATTATTATTATTATTATTATTATTATTATTATTATTATTTATTGTTAAAATAATTAATTAAAAATAATATTTGAAAATGGGAAAAAGTGAGGAAAAGTGGGACGACACCGTGCAAATTGGAAAAAAAGTGGGGAAAACTGATGTGGTGCTGATGTGGCAACGGGGAAAAGTAGGGAAGCACGGGACGACTCCGAGTTTCCTAATATAATATAAAATTATATGTTTTCTATTATTAGATTTATTACGCATATGAAACTCACATACAAGTCCGTAATAATTGAATTTTTATTTTTGTCCATTTTGAAAGTATTAAGCATTGATATTATGTTCTTTATATGTTCTTCATATGCTAGAGATAGAAGATTAGTCCTAAATACATATGCGTAATATTTTATCATATACGAAAACCTATTTGATACTGAAATTCAGTAGCAAAAAAAATTCCATCTATAATGTTACATGGCGCAAACATATTTAAAACCGAAATTTAGTCTCTACTAATGCGTCGAAGTATCAACGACTAATTATCAGTCTCTAATATATTTCTCGTACAAATCAGTCTTAAATAATATCAATAATTGAAAAATTAGTCCTAACTATTACATATTGAGACTGATATATCAATCCCTGCTAATTTAGTCTACCACTAATATTTTTTGCACAAAAATACTAAATAATATTATTACTAACTAAGATATTAGTATTAGATATTACGTATATGAGATTCATATACAAGTCCGTAATAATATAATCCTCAATTTTGTCAATTTTTTAAAGTATTGAGAATTGATATTTTGTCCTTGATATGTTCTTCATATGCTAGAGACATAAGATTAGTCCTAAATATATACGCGTAATTTTTTATCATATAGGAAAACCTATCTGAGACTGAAATTTAGTAGCGAAAAAAATTTCCCTCCATATTGTTATATGGCGCAAACATATTCAAAACTGAAATTCAGTCTCTACCAATGTTTCCAAGTATCAACGACTAATTATCAGTCTCTAATTTTTTTCGCGTACAAATCAGTCTTAAATGATATCAGTACCTGGAAAGCCAGTCTCTAATAGTCCTTTTTTTTGTAGTGTAATTAATAATCGAACTCTAACGCTCTGTTCCCGAGTTCACTTAAGGGGAGAAAAGAAGAGTATCGGAAGGAAAACATAAACATGTTTGTGTTCCCGAGTTTGCGGTGCACAAAATAGAAACCAAAATGACAAAATTTAAACTATTGGACTAAACTGTAAAAAGTTGCCAGACCACGGAGACTAAGGGGGTGTTTGTTTTTTCCAAAAAGGTCTGCGTGACCTCTTATGTCTGCGCGGCGCAGACGCGGGAAGAGGTTGGACCTCTACAGACCGTTTGTTTTCTCGCAGACGTTTCATTAAAAAACGTCTGCGCGTCCTCTTCTTGGCGCAGACGTGGTCTCACCTCTTCTCACCTCTTCCTACATCTTCTCACTTTTCAAAATCACGCTCACCATCACCGCTCGGTGTCTCCCGCATCCCACCGCCGCCGCTCTTCCCTGCGCCGCCAAGCTTGAGGCGATCGGCAACCAAGAGCTCCACCATCTCCACCGCCGCTGCTTCTTCCCTCCGCCGCCAAGCTTGCGGCGATCGGCAACCAAGAGCTCCACCATCTCCACCGCCGCTGCTTCTTCCCTCCGCCGCCAAGCTTGCGGCGATCGGCAACCAAGAGCTCCACCATCTCCACCGCCAAGCTTGCGGCGATCGGCAACCAAAAACCCTAGATCCGCGGTGGTGGTCTTCAATCTAGGGTTCGTCAGTCTAGGGTTCGCGATTTTGGAACCACCGCCCTGCTCCACCGCCGTCTAGGGTTTGGTCTGCGTGGTGTCGAGATTGCAGCGGTGATGTTGACAGTGGTGGACGATCGGAGGTGATGTTGACAGTGGTGGTGGCTCGACGGTCGGAGGGGGAAGAAAATCGGAGGGGGTGGACGGTGAGATTGCAAGGGTTGGAAGAGGTTGGGGTGGAAGAGGTTTTCTTTTTGTGAAGAGGTTTTTGGAAACAAACACCATCAAAAACTCTTCTTGCAGGGCTTTGGTCCACCTCTTCTGCAAAAGAGGTTTGCAGATGTGGTCCGCAGACCGCAGACGTTTTACCTCTAAAAAAACAAACACCACCTAAAATGACATTTTACAACATCCTTAATAATTTTCTTCCACAAAAGTACCTCACTAATAAAATATATTTTTATTGTGATGTGTGGTGAATTTTACATGATCCATGAAAATATATCACTAATAAAACTACTATTTTATTAGCTTTATAAAAGGTATAAGAAAACTATAAAAAAATTATGTAGATATAAATAGGTATGATGAAGATATATATATGTAAATGTTGTGACTTAATTAAAAAAAAAATAAAAATGGTACCTGAGCTCCAAAAAGAGAGAGATAGAGAAGACCCATCCAAGAATGCAAGGTGTAGAAATTTCCTTGAAAGTTTGTCCAAATTCCAAAAATTCCAGTGGCGAATGCAAGGGCTTGCAACCATAGATGAGGCCATTTATTGGAAGCACTCAGGTACCATGTATGAACCAAAATTGTTGCAATGAATTAATTAGGTAATTAACTGATTCACAATTAACTAATTAAGGCAACATACCATAACCATATATACATTCTCCACTTACGAGAATGAACCCAATCACCATTAAGACCACCCACAATACCCTCCCCGCCCTAGCCAGCGGTGCCCTCCCCCGCGGCGGGGTCCAGAGGGCACACCGCCCCCTAGCCAGCGGCTCCCGCTCAACCGGCCCCAACGGCTCCCGCTCCCCGTGGAAAATCTCGGTTTGTGATTGGATGCCATATATTACCGTTGTTGAACGGTATAAAATCAAAAAAAAAAAAAAATCAACTTTTTAAAACTAAATAAATACCCAACTTTTTTTACCCAAAAAACCATCCAAATCTCTTCATCTTTCATCTTTCTCTCTATATTTTTTTAAAAAAAACACAAACATGAATCCAAGGCCTAACAATCCCAATCCCGAATTCAACCCGTTCTCGTACGATCCCGAATCGCTTAGGAATTTTTTGGCACAACTACAACAAAACCCAAACATCCAACACTTTCAACATCCACCAAACTTCCAATCTCCTTCAAACTTTCAACCCGGTTTTGCTCCCTTCTCTCAACCGAGGTTCGAATCTGATTTTGTTTCCCCGAGCCAACATGATAACGAGGTCGTGCCGGAGACACAAGACACTCAGAAACGCAAAAAAGGTAAGAAAAATAAACAGCCGGCTGGAGCAGGGCCGAGTAGTGGTCCAATGACACCGAAGCAATGGACTCAAGATGAAGAGATCGCTCTCGGAAAATGTTACATGGACGAATCCGAGAACAAAACCAAAGGTAAAAATTTTATTACTTAGTTTTGTTATATATTATTTTAAAGGGTTTAATTTTTTAACTTACTTTTGAAATTTTTTTTTGTAGGTAACTCGCAAAAACGGGAAAATTTTTGGAAAAAGGTAACCGTTAGTTGGCACAATGTGATGGGCTTTGATGCCGAATACCGCACGTATCATCAACTAAATTCAAAGTGGAAGGATATGTGCACCAAGTTAACAAAGTTTAGTGGGATCTATAGCAACTGCGCAAACAACCGAAAAAGCGGGATGAGCGACGAGAACGTTTTGAAATGGGCCGAAAAGGAATACCAACTAAAGAGTAACGGCCAAACGTTTAACCACTACCACGTTTGGGTGGCGATAAAAGACTCGCCAAAATTCCGTGTTCTTTGCCAAGAAGGTAACGAGGTCCAAGGTTCTTCAAAAAGAACCAAAAATTCCGAAACGAACGAGTATTCGCCCGGGGGTTCGACCGCACATACAAATTACGCGGTTAACCTAGAGGATGACGAAGAAGAACCCGAGTTCGACACCCCACCGGAACCGGTTAGACCGACGGGTCGAGATACAACAAAACGGGCGTCCTCTTCGAGTCGTCAAACCGTCTCCTCTAACACGTCAACAACCGAACTCGCCGAGCAACTCCAAGCTTTCACAACTTTTCAAAAAATAAAACACGAAGAAAGGAAAAAAATGCACGAAGAAAAAACTCTCCGATCCGACCTCAGAGCACTTGAGTCTATGTCTCCCGACATGCTCGACGACGAAGATCGTGAAATAATGCAAAAAATGAAAAAGAAACTCTTGGATAAATATCGTTAAATTTTATTTGAATTGTTAGTTTTTTTTGTATGGTTTTTTTTATTTAAATTTGCAATGTAATTTTTATTTTATTTGGATCTTTATTTGAATTGTTTAATTAAATTCTAAGTTTATTATTTTTTGTTTGCAAAAAAAAATTAAATAAATCAATTAAATTTAAAAAATGTTGATGACGTGGAATAGTGGGGAAGGGTTTTCAGTGGGGTGACCATTGTGGGTGATTAAGGTTTTCAGTGGGGTGATGACGTGGCATGAAATTTCAGTGGGGAAGGGTTTTCAGTGGGGTGACCGCTGTGGATAGTCTAATAGAGGATGCAAAACCTATCATATCCCAAGCCCAGGCCCATGGCAGGAATTAATTAATTTATATAATCCTACTACTAATAAATGATTCCACATAAATGCCACATGGCATTTCCACATCCACTTTCTTATTTAATTTAAATAATAATTAAATAAAAACATTCTTTTATTTATAAAATTATATTTAAGGAATGTTTATAAAACAAAACCATGTATTTTGTTTTATTTTAAATTGAAACAAAGTTTATTATTTTTCAAATATTAATTCTATTAACAATTTATTACAAAAATTATTAATTGATAACAACTTTTTTAATTTTTGAAATTCATAATATAAGCATAAACACAATAAAAAAATTTAATTTCAAATAAAACACAAATGTGACGTAAAAATTTTTAAAGATTTAAATCTTAATTATACTTTTATTTTATATTTTTTATGTAATAAAATTCTTTTAATTATGTACATAAATTTAATAAAACATCATAAAGTTGCATAATTTTTATTTTTAAACTCGTGTAATACACGGGTATATAACATAGTAACTAATAATTAGATACATAGCTTCCGTACGTACTGCTTCGTCCTCTTGATGTGGAAGGAAATTGAGAGCCCAAGTGAGAAGGAGAATGGCGACGACAACAACAGACACTCCGGACACTAACAAGAAAGTGACGCTACCCATCTCCCCCTTTCAACTTCTAAATCCAAACCATTTAATCCCAATCAATCAACCGACAGACACATTATATATCATTTATTTATTTATTATTTGGTATCTTTAACTTAATTTCTCTTTATGCTTTTAGTTTTTTTGCTTTTTCTTTTATTTTAGTTACAATAGTAAATTTTGCTTTTTTTGTAACACCCAGACCAATGGCGGAGTCATCGGAGCGTATACAAGGTGTAGATTGTTCAAAAGCACAGGGTGTTTATTGTACTGAGTTCAAACCATTCATTATCATAAATTCAAACTTAATAATTCAAATATCTTTAAAACATCCATTACAACAAGAAGGAAATAATAATTCAAACATTTAAAGTCTAAACATAATACGAAAACTAAATTTAATTTCCTTGCGGGCCTAAGTAGCATTTCCACCTCAAACATGTTTAAATAAAAAGGTCAACTATAAAGTTGATGAGCTTCACAGGTTTAAGCACACACACCAAAATAGTTGAATTAAATGTTTATAAATGTTATAAGTAATATGTGTAACCAATCTTAATGAACATACAATATTGAATTAGTAAATAAAGCGGATTAACTAATATTAACAGAATAATATTTGACAATGGTAGGCATCGCAATGCTTAAACTAGTAACTATCACTGCGGGCTTCCCCCGAAGGGTAAATCAAACACGGTGGAATGGCCGATCAATAGATCTATCATAGCCACTAGGGGTGATCAATGCTAAATGTTAGCTAATTTTCAATATGTATAATGTCATAAACTAGTTGCACAAAAATAGTTTAAAAATTGTGATAACATGCTTCACCCCAAATAATAAAAGCTTAAAAATGGACTATGAAGACTCACCTTGATTAATGAGCTAAATTGCGAATAATGCCAAGTATGTAGTCAACTAGTGTTCAACACAATGTAATCAACCTATATTATGAAATCCTATATAAACTAATGTAACTTATGATTTTATGGAATTTATAATACGACTATGAATAATGTGCTTTCATGTGTGAATGCTTACAATTTATTTTTGTTCAAAAGAGTTAGATAATTACAGACTACTATAATTCATTTAAACTTTATTATTTGAATTAAATAATTTTTACTAATAATTCATCATAAAATAATAATATATAAAATTGTATGTTAAACCAAATAATTTAACTTATAAACAATTTAAGATGAATTATTAATATATTAGTTTGTTATAATACTTACATTGTTATTTATTTAAAATAATGTTAAAAATATTTTCTTTGCACTTTCGTAAACCATAAAAATTAAATTTATAACTTTACTAAGTAAAATATTATTTAAAAGTTTATAAAAATTTCTATGTTAAACTAATTTCATAAATTTAGTATGTGTGATCTAAAATTACAATTTTTTTTCATAAAAAACTAGTTAATATTTTATTCTTAAAATTAATACACTTTTGTAAAAAATTAATTAAATAGGTAAATAAATAAATTAAGTAAATAAATAGACTGAATATTAGTTAATATATATATATATATATTAAAGAAATAATTAAGTGAATAAATAATATATAAACTAAATATAACTCTTTATGTATCTAATTAAACGAAATGAATAACTAAGTAAATAAATAAATTAAATAAATAAACTGAATAAAATTTATTATATATATATAATAATTTTTTTTATCAATTTAATAGTTTTTAAGTTTATAAAAATTTAGGTGAAAACATAATTTACAAATAATTAGTAAATAAAAAGATATAAAAATATTTGTTAAAATAACCCAAAACTCGGCCCAGCCGAGTTTCGAACTCACGACCATCACCATGACATGCATGCTGTTAACCGGCTAATATAGGGCTCTGATGTTATTATGGATCCGATTGAAATTAATATAACATTACCGGTTCGTTTTCCCCCAATTCCCAAATTCAAAATTACGAACCCTAGTTCTTTTTAACCCCAAAATCCGTTCGAATTTAAACCCGATTGTGTTTACAATCATAGGGCTTTTGTTTGTAATCAAAATACGAATCTAAAGATGTATAGAATACTTACAACCGTTTGTGTTTGGTCTGGTTTCGAGCTCACGTACACAACCGCTCGACGAGGAGCTTTTATGGGCTTGATTCGCGATCCAGGGAGCTTGTGATGGTACTTGGAATACACAGAAAGTTTCGCATGGGTGGAGGGTACCTTCGGGTGAGTTTAATTTGATTATGGTATTCCTTCATTTAGATTCTAAGTTAACCGATCGATTTCGAAATTTTCGGCTATATAATCGTATGAGTTTGACCTTGATTTGACGAATTGGTTGATGTTAACGATCGGCCACGAAGTTTGTAGGTGATAAAGATCCGAAATTTATTGAATTTTCTCGGTTGATTTGGCTAAAATCGCTGTATGTGTTGTGATTGAGTCAACCGGGTATCCATGGGGAAGTGGGTGAGGAAGGAAATAACTATGAGGGATTGGCAAGAACAGTCCCTCCATGTTTTCTTTACAATATCAGTTTTCTATGCTGGCAATTTTAGTCCCCCACAAGTTTTAAAACTTTTTATAAAAATGTTATTAAATTTTATAAACTTTATAAATCACAATATTTGTCTTGATTAATTATTTGTTCATTTTACTAATAATGATATTATTACTATTAATAGTATTAGTTTTGTTGTTGTAAAAATTCATATTTTTTTTATAAAACTTTCTTTGTAACTTTTTAAGATTTATTACTGTTGTTGTTAATATTATTTGTAATATCGTTATTAATTCCATATATATAAAAATAATAGTAGTAGTAGTAGTAGTACTAATAATAGTAATAGTAATAATAATAATAGAGAGATAAATGTATAGATAAATAATTGAATTAAATTTCTTATTGATAATCTTGGAATTACATTTGATCGAAATGTTACAGTCTCTCATACTTTTAGTAATTTCGTCCCGAAATTAAGAAGAAACTATAGAAAACAAGCGTGGGTTTTTCAACTTCATTTGGTCTTCGCGTTCCCAAGTGAACTCGTGACCATGTTTCGATTCCCAACGAACTTTAACAATCGGAATTTGTGACAACCAGTACCTGATCGTCCGGCAAGTCCGTACGGTACGTGTACTTTCACTATTTACTATGTGTAAATACAATGTGTAAACAGTTGAGTGACAATAGGACTTAGAAAACAAACAACAGTTGTATGTGTTTAGATGAAAATTTAAATACAGTAAATACAACAACTCATGAGAAAACAACAGTGTGCAAACAAATGACAGATTCACATCGGTTGTGATCTGATATCCACAAATGACAGGAATCAGATGGCCGACAATTCAGTAAGATAACAATGTGAAAATAGGCGAGTTTAGTTGAGTCCGTCAGCGAGGAAAGACAATTCAAATAACAAATCAGTTACGTTTACGAATGATGAACTAACAGCGTGTTTGCGTGTGTGACGATTCACACAAACATATCTGTGAGTTTAACGTTCTGAATGATAACTGAAAAGTAAAAAACAAAAACTAGAAAGTGAAACCCTCGTCGTGTTCGTTCGGGTGACGATTCGAACGAATACGCGCGAAGGTGACACGATGTGACGAAACCTTTAAAATAAACGTTTTCGATAAAATAAATTAAGATAAATGGATTTAAATGATTTACTAGGAATAACCACTTTAGAAATGTTAAAAATAAAACTTATTTTATCTAAGTCGTAAAATACGCGTTTACGATCTGGAACGGTAACGAAATCAAGAACCGAGCAACCGAAATGAATCCGAACACACGCGGGGTATATAAACCCTAAATACCCTCATCTTCCTCATTTATTTCACCTCCACTCTCTCTCTACCCCAAAACCGCATTTCTCTCTCTCTCTAGATTTTTCAACACAAAATCCTCCATAACTTCCTCATTTCTTGATGAAATCTTGCAAACTTGGTGTCTAATCGAAGCTCTTGATCCCCTCTACACGAAAGTCCAACAGATCGGAAGTAAAACCAACCGAAACCAAGGTAATCTGAGCTGCAAGGTACCGAAAATTAGGGTTTTCTACTCCACTAGTTGAAACCGAACCTTAGTCGATTCTAACCCTAATCTTTTCGACTATACACCCTCTGAAACAGTTACACATACACTACCACCAAAAACCCTCATGAATCTCGACCCTAAAACTCTCATAACCGTGAAACCCTAGCTAGAAGTCAGCTCGTGCGAATGAATGGTTGTTGTCACCATTCGGCCAAATAGGATGTGGACCGAATGGCTACTAGGCGAAGGGGACTCCACCGTATGACAGCCCACATTCGGGCAAGCTTCATTCGCAGGGCCATCTCTTCATTCGGTCACCACATTCGCATGAGCCGCCACATTCGCATGAGCAAGACACATTCGGTTGGGCCACATTAGCATGAACCACATTCGGCCAAGCTTCTCATTCGGCCGAATCATGGAGTTTTACTTTCGTATGTGATGCTCATTAACACAACTTGAATACCACCATTCTAAAACCAAACCCCTTGCATCTCATGCAACAAGGGTTATTACAAAGTTAGTGAAAGGGTTTGTAAGATCAATTTTATAAAACTTGAGACCTTTTTCTTTATAAAGGGTTAAATAGTAATGTTATCACTTAAAACATATACTAAAAGGTTCAATAAATGAAAACTACTTCAAGTTTAACAAGGACAACATGCAAAATCTTAAAATATAAACCTAAGTTTATACTTCGAGACTATTTTTGATATCAAACCCTTACAACCTCATATAACTTATAAGTCAATATAATCATAAATAATATGTCACACCCCCACCCCTCGTCACCTCATGTATGATATCACCGAAATGGTCGCGGAAGCATAGTGGTGATGTCTCTGAGGTGAGGGGTGACTTGCTTGATCCGATATCACAGCACACAGATTCACTTAAAATAAATATATTACAAGGTTTCGTAAATACATCAACTTAACAACTAGGTTTATTACACAATCTGGTACATTTAAGTTCTACTAAGTGCAGTGCATCCTCACCTTGTCGTCACCGTTGTCCTGCAAAAATGTTGAGTTTAAACCGTCAGCACAAAGCTGGTGAGTTCGACAGTTTATTTAAACAATATGATATGAAATGTAAATTCTCAAAAAGTTCAGTTCTGAATAACCATGGGACCCGTATCTAGTTCCTTTCTGACGATATTGTTCTACAAGATACTACGCGTCGGCAACATCTTAATGCCTCATTATCTTAATGTCTATCACAACATTAAGAAGTTTTGGAAACAGGAAACAAACATTCACACAAGGGGAGATGCAATCCTCCCAGCAAATAGGTGGTCAGCCGATAGTACTATCATTGTTTCCCCGTTCGGCCACACATGGGTTCACTAGATACAGTTCAGAAATGAGGACTTTTGATACCGTGATAGTGTTCTGTTCTTCGGGCAAAATCCCATGAAATCCACAAGTTCTCAACACTCACATGAAATCACACAGATAACAGTGATGCATATCATACGTTCAATAAAAGTTCAACAGTGTTCCCCGATGTTTATAAAAGATTAAAAATAAAAGGGGTTGTACGAAACTCACCTGATGATATAGATGTAGCAGAGTATCACACAAACTGGTAATAATATGATGATTCTGCATTTAGTTTTATTTAATGAGTTATTTATGTTCTAGTTTACTGATTAGATCGTTCTGAACGTTCAATGTCAAAGACATTGCGTAGTAAGTCATGAAACCGTTATTAAATGTTTAATTGGTTAATTTAGTATTGTATCATACAATGTATGATAATGTAGGAACCTACATTGCATTAGATTCCTAATACAAGGTTGATGACATACTTGATTAATCAGAATAATCCCAGATTAACCAAATAGTTAATGTTGTTGATTATGATACTGTAACAGTTTCTAGATAATTTAATGGCTTAGGAATGATCAATCCTTGTTATTGATTACCCAATTATCATGAAATATCACAATGTAGCATCAGAATAGGTGTAATAACCATATTTAACATACTAATCTGACTGTTATCATAAACATCAGATAATCGTTCCAATGAGTATGTTAATGGTTGTGATTAGTTTGAAACACTTGGATTTAACCTTGCATTTCTAGGATTAACCCAACTAATCACCTACATTGTTATAATCAAATGGATTAAACCATTAAAATCATGGGTATGGTTTCATGCAAACCGGGCATTACAACGGATCAACACAAGGATTTTACCGTTAAAACTTCGTGTTCTTTGTTTATAATCAATCCTAGCCATCATCTAGGCAATAATCAACAATCCTAACTATGTCATTACGTTCAAAATCAAGATCTAATCAATCAAAATCAAACTAGAAGGTTTAAACGGATCATTACCTAATCTGACGGATTTCTGACTTCAAAACAACGATCAGATCTTGTAGAAATGATCCCTGGTGCGTTCCTTGCGTTCGGAGGCCTTCAAAATGATGATGTGAAGGTGTAAATGTGTGTGTTTTCGTCTGATGGGCGAAGGAGTTCGAGAGAAGAAGAAATATATTCTTCTGCATGCAATCTGATTAAGATAACCAACTCATTCCACCGCCTCACCCGTCGCGTACCGCGACGGAGAGCCCATTTGGGCTTCGCGTACCGCGAAGTTTTTCGGGAGAATCTTCGATATTTTCCATGCATCGCGTACCACGGAGGACCCTCAAGCCCACCTCCGCGTACCGCGACGAGCCCATTCGTCCAACACTTAGAAATTTTTCTTCGTTTTTCGATTTCGGGCAATCCAGGACTCCGTTTGGAGCACGGTTTTCGCCCACGTTCATCATTTCTCACCTACTATCAACCTGTAATAATTACGATTGTTAAATCAACGTGGATTTCTAGAACTATCAAATGTGCTCACGTCATTGATGACGTAATTTTCGTATTCAACTGTCACAGTCTCCTCCTGTTAGAGAAATTTCGTCCCGAAATTTAATGAAGACTTACATTAGGACAATCGTTTATGAGAATAGATGTGGGTACTTTGATTTCATTTGATCTTCACGTTCCCAAGTATATTCGGGTCCACGTTGCGAGTTCCATCGCACTTTAACGATTGGTATGCGACTACGTTTCAGCACTTTCATTTCTCGATCCATTACCACTACTGGTTCTTCACTGAACTGAAGTTTTTCATCAATATGAATTTCTTCTATAGGTACGATCAATGATTCATCAGTAAGGCACTTCTTCAGATTGGATACATGAAAAACATCGTGAATGTTACTAAGTTCAGGAGGTAATTCAAGTCTGTAGGCTACTGATCCAATTCGTTCAAGAATTTTGAATGGCCCTACAAATCTTGGTGAAAGTTTTCCTTTCTTTCCGAATCTGAAAATGCCTTTCCAGGGTGATACTTTCAACATAACCCGATCACCTACTTGGAATTCTAACAGTCTACGACGATTATCAGCGTAACTCTTTTGACGATCGCGAGCAGCTTTAATTTGTTCCTGAATGAGTGCGATCTTGTCAGTTGTTTCCTGAATGAATTCTGGGCCTATGATTTGGCTTTCACCTACCTCTGACCAAGAGATAGGTGATCTACACTTGCGTCCATAGAGTGCTTCGAATGGAGCGCATTGAATACTGGTATGGTAGCTGTTATTGTACGAAAATTCAACAAGTGGAAGATAAATATCCCAGCTACCTCCAAAATCAATCACACAGCTTCTAAGCATGTCTTCAAGAGTTTGATTCGTTCGTTCAGTCTGCCCGTCGATTTGTGGATGATAGGCTGTGCTCATATTGATTTGTGTACCCAGAGCTTTCTGAAGAGTTTGCCAAAATCGTGACATAAATCGACTATCTCTGTCAGAAATGATAGAGATCGGTACTCCATGTCGAGACACAATCTCATTAACATAGAGTTTAGCGAGTCGATCCATAGAATAATCCTCTCGGATGGGTAAGAAATGCGCAGATTTTGTAAGGCGGTCAACGATAACCCATATAGAGTCATGATTACGTGATGTTCTGGGTAATTTAGTAATAAAATCCATAGAGATCTGATCCCATTTCCACATGGGAATCTCAAGTTGTTGTAATAACCCAGAAGGTCGTTGATGTTCAGCCTTAACTTTGAGACATGTTAAACATCGATCCACGTATTCAGCTATTTGTTTCTTCATTCCAGGCCACGAGTAAAAGTCTTTAAGATCTTTATACATTTTATCAGCACCTGGTTGAATAGAATACCTGGATTTGTGCGCCTCATCCAATATAATTGTTCGAGAGTTACCGAATAAAGGAATCCACATTCGGTCTTTGAAATACAACAGTCCATCATTTTTGATATTGAGTTTCTTGTCTAATCCTCTCAGTCCCTCAGCAGAATAGTTCGTTGCTTGTAAAGCTTGTTGCTGAGCGTCTTTGATTTGAGGAATTAGACTGGTTTGAATAGTCAAACCTAACACTTTTACACGTAAAGGTTTGACTCGTTCCTTGCGACTCAAGGCATCGGCTACGACATTCGCTTTACCTGGGTGATAACGAATCTCACAGTCGTAATCGTTCAACAGTTCAACCCAACGCCTTTGTCGCATATTCAGCATTTTCTGATCTAGAATGTGCTGGAGACTTTTGTGATCAGTGTATATAATACACTTGGTTCCGTATAGCTAATGTCTCCAAATCTTGAGTGCAAACACTACTGCACCGAGTTCTAGGTCATGTGTGGTATAGTTCTTCTCGTGTATTTTCAGTTGTCGAGAAGCGTACGCAATTACCTTGTCATTCTGCATTAGAACACACCCAAGACCTTGACGAGAAGCATCACAGTACACTGTGAAATTATCAGTACCTTCCGGTAATGCCAAGATAGGTGCGTTGCAGAGTTTGTGTTTCAACAGTTGGAATGCCTCCTCCTGTTGGGAATCCCATATAAAAGGTTGATTCTTTTGGGTCAATGTGGTGAGTGGCAAGGCTATCTTTGAAAAGTTCTTGATAAACCGGCGATAATAACCTGCCAACCCCAAGAATTGACGTATTTCAGTCGGGGTTCGTGGTGTCTCCCACTGTTTCACCGCTTGAATCTTACCGGGATCCACTTGAATACCGCTTTCGTTTACAACATGCCCGAGAAATTGAACTTCTCGTAACCAAAAATCACACTTGGAGAATTTGGCATATAATTTCTCATGTGCCAAAAGTTCTAGAATTAATTTCAAGTGTTGAGCATGTTCTTGTTGGTTTCGAGAATAAATGAGAATATCATCAATAAACACAATCACAAATTTATCCAAATAAGGTCTACATACTCGATTCATCAGATCCATGAAAACTGTTGGTGCATTGGTTAAACCAAACGGCATTACTAGAAATTCGTAATGTCCGTATCGAGTTCTGAAAGCAGTTTTAGGAACATCATCATCATGGATTCGCAACTGATGGTATCCGGATCTCAAATCAATTTTTGAGAAGTAAGTAGCACCTTGTAACTGATCAAACAGGTCATCGATACGAGGTAGTGGATAACGGTTCTTGATTGTCAGTTTATTGAGTTCCCGGTAGTCAATACACATCCTGAATGACCCATCTTTCTTTTTCACAAAAAGAATTGGTGCTCCCCAGGGTGAGAAACTAGGTCTGATAAAACCTTTGTCTAACAGTTCTTGCAATTGACCTGACAGTTCTTGCATTTCGGATGGTGCAAGCCGATATGGGGCTTTAGTAACAGGTGCTGCACCTGGAATCAAGTCAATCCGAAATTCAAATTGTCTTACTGGGGGTAATCCTGAGATATCCTCAGGAAATACTTCAGGAAAATCCTTGACTATTGGAATGTCTGTGATTTGTTTGGGTGAAGAATTGTGCTCAGTCACGTGTGCCAGAAAAGCATAACAACCTTTCCTTAAGAATTTCTGAGCTCGCATACAAGATATAATACCAAGTTTTCTACCAGCTCGTTCTCCTTGTACTAGCAGTGTATTACCGTTAGGTAATTGAATACGGATCATCTTGTTTTGACACACAACTTTCGCTTGGTTATCAGAAAGCCAGTCCATACCGACAACGACATCAAAGCTTCCAAGCTCAATAGGAAGTAAATTGATATTGAAAAGATGATCATTCAGATTCAAGGAACATCCTTGAATAACACCGTTAGTTTTGATTAACTTGCCATTAGCAAGTTCAATAACATAAGGAGTTTCTAGGTCTACTGTAGGCAATGAAATTAATGATGCAAATTCAGGAGAGATAAAGCTCTTATCTGCTCCTGTATCAAACAGAACTGATGCGTATAGATTATTAAGAAGAAACGTACCAGTGACAATATTTGCATCATGTCTTGCCTCGGTCGCACCAATCTGAAAAGCTCTCCCCTAGCTTCATTCCCTTGATTGGTGTTGTTGTTGTTTGGACAATTTTTCATGAAATGATTAGGGTTCCCACATTTGTAGCATGATCGATTGTTTTGAGTGGTTTGTTGTGGTGCTTGGTTTGGTGTTTGAGTAGGAAAGTTTCAATATTTAGCATAATGTCCAACTCGGTTACAGTTGGCACAAACAGGACACGGTCCTGTGTGATGGAATGGACATTTGTTGCATTTGGGCGCTTGCCCAGTATAAGCTCTCCTTTCAGGAATAGCAGCACCATAGTTTTTCACAGTTGGCTTGCTCTGGGTGATTTCAGCCGGAGCTCTCGCCTTTGTTTTGCCAAACCACTTTCGTTTGGTACCTTTGGAAACCTTAGAGGTACCGACATTACTACGGCCCACGGCCGTCTGAGTTTTTGTTACCAACGTACCACTCCTTACCGCCTCAGCGGTAAGCTTAGTGGTTAACAGAATTGCACGTTTAAGGGTTGTGGGTTCAGCTGCAGTCACCATTCCCCGAATCTGGGGAATCAAACCCTTAATGTACTTCTCGATCAATGCTGCCTCTGTAGGAAACATATCGGGAAGTAAGCAAGTAAGTTCATGGAAACGATGAGTATACGCTAAACAATCAGCCCCAATCATCGAGTGATTCCAGAATTCCTCCTGGAGCTTTTGAATCTCAGTGAGTGGGCAGTACTCTGATCTAATCAGAGTTTTAAATTCGTTCCAGCCCATTGAGCTGATTGTAGCTGAGCCCAATGTTTTTTCCTGGGTATTCCACCAGGTCAAAGCTGATTCTTTAAAAGAACAGGCAGCATAAGACACCTTATGCTCCTCTAAACACTGGCTGATTTTATGTTTCGTTTCCATTTCCTCGATCCACCTTAGCAATCCAGCCGCTCTTTCTGTACCAGCATAAGTAGGAGGATTACAGGAAGCAAAATACTTATAAGTACATCCCTGTCGTGGTGGATCAGGAGCAGTTGTAGTTGTGCCAGTGGTTCTATGAGTTTCCGCATTGCCATCAGTAGCATTACGTTCAGCGTGATTGTGGTCCCCACCTGAACCCGAAGTAATATGAGGTTGATGTGGTATCAAAACACCACAAGCAGATAGCTGTTCTCGCACAATCTGTGCTATCATTGCTTCGTTTGATTCGGATCCACCTGTACCAGCAGGTGGAACAGAGTTTACTCCCGGGTTCACGGGTGGAACAGTATTTGTTTCCAAATTCACCTGTGGATTTGGATTTGATTCAGTATCTACTGGTGGAACTTAATTCGATTCAGGGTTTGTAATGTTCTGGGTAGCTCTCTTAGCTGGTCGACCTCTTTTAGGAGCCATTATTCTGCTCACAAGCAGACAAAACTCAGGTCAGTTCAAGAACATTAAAGATATAACCCGTTTTATCACATAAATTCAATCATATTCAGTTACACTGAAAATTTATATTGAAATGTGAAGATAAAGAATACAGTATAACTACATGAATTTAGTTCAGACACGTTTTCAGTACACACAGATCATACAGATGTTCGTAGTTGTACTCAGTCCTGTTAATTCAAAAACATGTTAAAATATTTCACAGCTCACAGTACTGTGATATAAATATGTTATTACCCATGTTTTTGATAAATTCAGATTCAGGACATTGATAAGTTCTCACATTGATATGTTTCCATACAGATATACGTCCTCACCATGTTCTATGCTATGTTCTCAGTTCATGCACTAGATTTGTTCTCACACAAACAATAGATATGTTCTCGTTTAGATATGCTCTCGTACAGTATGGCTCTCGTACTGTACTTTAGTAGTAGATATATTCGCATACAGTATTGCTCCCGTACTGTATTTCAGCGAAAGATATGTTTTCAGTTTGATATATTCGCATACAGTATTGCTCGCGTACTGTATTTCAGCGAAAGATATGTTTTCAGTTTGATATATTCGCATACAGTATTTCTCCCGTACTGTATTTCAGCGAAATATATGTTTTCAGTTTGATATGTTCTCATATTGATATGTTCTGATATTGATATGTTCTCATATTGATATGTTCTCACACAAACTTAATTATACTTCACACAACACCCAAATAGTACATGGCACAGATCGATACACAAAAACACCCATTTTATTACATTGCTACCATTATTTGTTTTATACAAACTACCAACACAACACAAGACACTACAACCAAAGAAAGAAAAGAACAGAAAAAGAACTCCCCCATCTACATACTGATGATTTGAAGATCCCAGAATGATCTTCTGTACATACTCATCGCATAAAGTATGATAAGAAAGAAAGTATCATGGCCACCACTGCCATGACTACTGCCAGGACCATCATCCTGGTCTCAGTACTCACCACTCCAAACCATGCCAAAAACTCCGTCACTCTCTCTCTCACCCACATCCATCGCTCGGTCACCAATGCCACTTGCCGCCAAAATGCAGCAAGCATAATCTGTACCCAGGTCATCCTCAATCTATCATCAATCGCGGTCCTCCACGCTCGAGTGTCGGTGTCCAAAGCCTTCACTTGATCCATCAAGGTCAAGTGAGAAGTGAGGATCTCTAATATGGTCATACGCGTATCCTCAACCGTAGCCTGGCATTGCTGTAGGCTCTGCTGTGTCCCCTACAAGTTCTGATTAACTTGCTACAACTGTGCTCTCAGCTCTGCCTGATGGGAGGATTCTCCCACCTCGTGTATAGCATGAAACTCGTCCCTGGGAGCCAGCTGCTTCCGAGGAGGTAATCCCGTGGTTTTGCGGGCTTGACCCCGCATTCTCCTGAGTCCATCCCAAGCAGGGACTTGCCGTGGTGAAGGACTATGCTGTCCCTCAGCTGCTACATTCTCAGCATGAGGCTGAGAATGACCGGGTGATGCTACCGGTGCTGGTGGTGGTGGTGTAACTGGTCTAGGGTCTACCAGTGGGTGTGGTGATGCTGGTGGTGCCTGTGGCACTATAGATGGCGCCCGTGAGGCTGCAGTCGATGCCTCCGAAGGATCCGAATCCGAACCTGAGCTAGAGCTCGGAGTACCATCCACAACCACGTGAGGAAATCTCTGGTAGATATACTGTTCGCCTCGATCGGCCATCACTGTACAATAAAAATCTCTAATCAGTATCATGACATAAATATTAAATAACAATATTTAATATGTACATGATATGATGCTTCTTCCTATCTTAGAATGACTATTCATCCATATAGTTATTAATGTTCTGCTTGAATTAAATTAAACTAGAATGCACACGTGTTGCAAATTTCAGTTATGCTGGCCACTCATAACGGGAATTCATACCATCTGATTATCCTGGCTTAATTCAAAACAAGTTTTGTTCAATTGTTATGTTCGGTGCTCTCTGTGTTACTATTCGAGCCTATGGTTATAGTCTAGGTCTCTAAATCCACCTAAATTATATAACTTGTGGCTCTGATACCACCCTGTCACACCCCCACCCCTCGTCACCTCATGTATGATATCACCGAAATGGTCGCGGAAGCATAGTGGTGATGTCTCTGAGGTGAGGGGTGACTTGCTTGATCCGATATCACAGCACACAGATTCACTTAAAATAAATATATTACAAGGGTTCGTAAATACATCAACTTAACAACTAGGTTTATTACACAATCTGGTACATTTAAGTTCTACTAAGTGCAGTGCATCCTCACCTTGTCGTCACCGTTGTCCTGCAAAAATGTTGAGTTTAAACCGTCAGCACAAAGCTGGTGAATTCGACAGTTTATTTAAACAATATGATATGAAATGTAAATTCTCAAAAAGTTCAGTTCTGGATAACCATGGGACCCGTATCTAGTTCCTTTCTGACGATATTGTTCTACAAGATACTACCCGTCGGCAACATCTTAATGCCTCATTATCTTAATGTCTATCACAACATTAAGAAGTTTTGGAAACAGGAAACAAACATTCACACAAGGGGAGATGCAATCCTCCCAGCAAATGGGTGGTCAGCCGATAGTACTATCATTGTTTCCCCGTTCGGCCACACATGGGTTCACTAGATACAGTTCAGAAATGAGGACTTTTGATACCGTGATAGTGTTCTGTTCTTCGGGCAAAATCCCATGAAATCCACAAGTTCTCAACACTCACATGAAATCACACAGATAACAGTGATGCATATCATACGTTCAATAAAAGTTCAACAGTGTTCCCCGATGTTTATAAAAGATTAAAAATAAAAGGGGTTGTACGAAACTCACCTGATGATATAGATGTAGCAGAGTATCACACAAACTGGTAATAATATGATGATTCTGCATTTAGTTTTATTTAATGAGTTATTTATGTTCTAGTTTACTGATTAGATCGTTCTGAACGTTCAATGTCAAAGACATTGCGTAGTAAGTCATCAAACCGTTATTAAATGTTTAATTGGTTAATTTAGTATTGTATCATACAATGTATGATAATGTAGGAACCTACATTGCATTAGATTCCTAATACAAGGTTGATCAATCCTTGTTATTGATTACCCAATTATCATGAAATATCACAATGTAGCATCAGAATAGGTGTAATAACCATATTTAACATACTAATCTGACTGTTATCATAAACATCAGATAATCGTTCCAATGAGTATGTTAATGGTTGTGATTAGTTTGAAACACTTGGATTTAACCTTGCATTTCTAGGATTAACCCAACTAATCACCTACATTGTTATAATCAAATGGATTAAACCATTAAAATCATGGGTATGGTTTCATGCAAACCGGGCATTACAACGGATCAACACAAGGATTTAACCGTTAAAACTTCGTGTTCTTTGTTTATAATCAATCCTAGCCATCATCTAGGCAATAATCAACAATCCTAACTATGTCATTACGTTCAAAATCAAGATCTAATCAATCAAAATCAAACTAGAAGGTTTAAACGGATCATTACCTAATCTGACGGATTTCTGACTTCAAAACAACGATCAGATCTTGTAGAAATGATCCCTGGTGCGTTCCTTGCGTTCGGAGGCCTTCAAAATGATGATGTGAAGGTGTAAATGTGTGTGTTTTCGTCTGATGGGCGAAGGAGTTCGAGAGAAGAAGAAATATATTCTTCTGCATGCAATCTGATAAAGATAACCAACTCATTCCACCGCCTCACCCGTCGCGTACCGCGACGGAGAGCCCATTTGGGCTTCGCGTACCGCGAAGTTTTTCGGGAGAATCTTCGATATTTTCCATGCATCGCGTACCACGGAGGACCCTCAAGCCCACCTCCGCGTACCGCGACGAGCCCATTCGTCCAACACTTAGAAATTTTTCTTCGTTTTTCGATTTCGGGCAATCCAGGACTCCGTTTGGAGCACGGTTTTCGCCCACGTTCATCATTTCTCACCTACTATCAACCTGTAATAATTACGATTGTTAAATCAACGTGGATTTCTAGAACTATCAAATGTGCTCACGTCATTGATGACGTAATTCTCGTATTCAACTGTCACATAATAAGGGCATGCGATGCTAAGGCTAACCTCAAGCGGTTAAGTCTTGGCATATTATATCCTCACAAGTGAACTAGGACAAAGAGGTAACAAAGGATTACAAGTGTTAGCCAACTTTAGGGATAACACACACACACACACCTACTCAAAACTTATACTTATAAGTTACAAACAACGTGAAATCAATACAGGATCATGAAAACAACATCAAGAACAACAAAGAGCGTGTGCATTCTTGTTATTACTTAGTCAACCACTTCAATTACAAGGTGAGTTCATACGCCCCTTTTCTAATCTTAACTGATTTCTAATCTCGTGGCTGAGAAACATGCTAATTCTTTTAATTATTTAAAAGTTTTAGTACAACATATTGATTATACTATGATTTAGATAATATTGTTTGATCTTTATTATCGCTTATCATTGCATGTATGCTTGTGTGATCATAACATAACTGAGATATCTAAGATGAATCATGATAATATAGCTTCATGAATACATCAACACAATAGAATAATACTCGTTGTAAGATTATATCTTATAATACTTTATTATTCTTACAAGAATAAACAGTGAGATAACACTCTGACAATGACACAAACTATCAAAAATGATATGATGATAATATAATTTCATGATATCATTCACCACCGGAGTTAACTAAGTGTGGTAAGACTAGTTCTTACAACACTATGATTACAACTCGGTGAAGACTATGGGATGGCATGAGATAGATACTAATAAGAACAAGAATGATGATCATGATAACATAATTTCATGATAATAACATCATTTACACATTTCTAACATAGTATAATAAGACAAGTTCTTATAATACTTTGTTAAAGACTATAAGAACACTTAACATAGAGAACACACAACATTGAGATGATAACTAATGGTAATTCAATCCTTCGATTCTATTGACTGTTAGACCGAGGAATTGATTTTCTCTCATGTCATATTATCAGTAATAGTTTCGTTGAAGGCTATGAGAACACAAATGTGATAGAGGTAAATCGGATGCATTGTGATCTGATTACGTGAGGATCACAATGGATTCCTTTTAGGCTCTATGCATTCCAAGATGAGAACAATATCAATAGGTTAGCTATCACTCCTATTATTAGAAGTGAATTACAGTTAACCCTACAAATGAGAGAATAATAACAAGGATATGATTGGATAAATCTATTTTCCTTAAAACACTGATGGCTTAAAACATTGATGGCTTCTGGTACTCAACTTTGACTTTTGAGCACGTCAAACACTTACCTACGTAAGTTGCTATTTCTGCCTTCATGTTTGGCCACCAATAAGTCGTCTTCAGATCGTGGTACATTTTATCAGAGCTCGGATGTACCGAATACCGGCTCTTGTGTGCTTCATCCATCACTACGTTTCTCAATCCTCCATGGTGCGGAATCCAGATCCGAACCATGAAGTAGTATGCTCCGTTAGTCTTTACCTCTAGGTGCTTGTCCATGCCACGCAAGGATTCCTGTGTGAGGTTCTTGACAGTCAGAGCTTCCTGTTGAGCATTCCGGATCTGTTGTGGCAATTCGGAATGAATCGTGAGTTGTAGTGCTCGTACGCGTTTTGTTGTCTCCTTTCGGCTTAACGTGTCGGCCACTACGTTTGCTTTGCTAGGGTGATACTTGATGGCGCAATCATAATCTCCAAACCCATCTTCGTTGTCTCATGTTCATCTCTTTTTGATTGAAGATCTGCTGTAGGCTATTATGATTAGTGAAGATTGTACACTTTGTGCCGTACAACTAGTGTCGGCAAATTTTCAGGGCAAACACCACAGCTCCTAACTCTAGGTCATGAGATGTATAATTCTTCTCAGGCACCTTCAGTTTTCGTGATGCGTATGCTATGACCTTCTCACGTTGCATCAGCACGCAAACGAGTCCTTGTTTCGAGGTGTCGCAATACACCACGAAGTCCTTCTCGCGTTGCATCAGACGATCTTTTTGACCAATTGGTGCAGTGCGTAACTTTTGTTTTAACAAGTTGAAAGCAGTATCTTGTTTCTCTCCCCAATCGAACTTCTTGTCCTTATGAGTTAGGGATGTCAGTGATTGAGCGATTTTCGAAAATCCCTCGATAAATCGTCGGTTGTACCCTGCTAGTCCTAGGCATTGTCGCACCTCGGTTGGAGTCTTGGGTACTTCCCAGTTCTTGATGGCTTCGATCTTGGCTGGGTCTACATGTATTCCCTTCTCATTAACCACATGTCAGAGGAATTGGACTTCGCGAATCCAGAAATCACATTTGGAAAACTTCGCGTATAGCTGTTCGTTCTTTAGCAATTCTAAGACAAGCCTTAGATGTTCAGCGTGGTCCTCCTGGTTCTTGGAGTAGATCAGGATGTCGTCAATGAACACTGTTACGAATTTGTCGAGATAGGTCTTGCACACCCTATTCATGAGATCCATGAATACGGTTGGTGTGTTGGTTAATCCGAAAGGCATGACCAAAAATTCGTAGTGTCCGTATCGGGTTCTAAAGGCAGTCTTAGGAATATCATCTTCCTGTATCCTTAGTTGATGGTAGCCCGATCTCAAATCGATATTCGAATAGTAGCTTGACCCTTGCAATTGGTCAAACAGATCGTCTATTCGCGGTAACGGGTATCGATTCTTGATCGTCACCTTGTAGTCGATGCACATACGGAATGATCCGTCTTTCTTCTTCACAAATAAGACCGTTGCTCCCCAGGGTGAGAAGCTCGGTCTGATGAATCCCTTGTCTAACAGCTCCTGCAAATGGTTAGACAGCTCTTTCATTTCAGTCGGTGTTAGTCAGTATGGAGCTTTAGCAATCGGTGCTGCTCCGGGAGTGAGGTCTATCTGGAACTCGATATGTCGCTTCGGTGGTAGTCCAGGTAAGTCTTCGGGAAATACTTCAGGAAAATATTGGACTACAGCAATGTCCTTGATCTTCTTCTCTTGTTTCGGTTGTTCGGTTTTAAGAGCTAGTATCGCAGAGTACCCTTTTTGTAGGTACTTGCTCACGTTTATGCAAGATATGATATTCAAGGGTATCCCTCGTCGTTCTCCCTGAATTGAGACCTGTTCTTCGCTCGGCAACGTGACTCGTACGACCTTATCATTGCATACGATCAGTTTGTCGTCAGCTAACTCTATGGTATACTTATAATCTAGTGGTGTTGGGGTAATATCAAGAAATTTGCTGAATTCACTATATATAAAGCTTCTATCGGCACCGGTGTCAAATAATATACTAGCATAGACATTATTTAAAAGGAACGTACCGGTTACGATGTTTGGGTCATCTTTTGCTTCTCCTGAGCCAATTACAAAGCTCGACCCTTGGCTGCCCCTCCTCCGGCCTTCTTTAACTGCGGGCAATCCCTCCGCATGTGCCTCAGCTTTCCACATTCATAACACCCCTTCAGAGTGTTCTGGTTGTTGTTGTTGTTCAGGTTGTGATTGGGGTTGTTGTTGTTGTTGGGTAGCTTTGTTCTACAGCCCTTGGCCATATGGCCATGTCGCCCGCACTTAAGGCAACGATACCTCTCACATTACCCGAAGTGATGGTATGAGCATCGGTTTCATAGAGGGTATTTCCCCTCGTATACACCTTTCCCTTTGTTGTCGGGTTGGGTAGCAGTGAAAGCTCTGGCTGGTGCAAATCTTTGTTGTTGCTGGTGTGATGAGTGAGACTGATGATGACAGGGTTCCCACTTTCGCTTGTGTCTTTCTTGAGGTTTCATATGTTCACCTCGTTTCGGCAGCTTTCCCTGAGCTACCGCTTGATCCGTCAGTTTGTGGGCTAGTCTGATTGTAGCTTGGATCTGGGTCAGATCAGAGGCTGTGACCGTGCTCTGGATTTGCTCGGGCAGTCCGCTGATGAACTGCTCGATCTTCTTATATTCCGGGGTCACCATTCCCGGGCATAGTTTACACAGTTCATGAAACCGTGTGCAGTATTGCTCTATCTCCGAGCCCACCATCTTATGTATCCATAACTCCTCCGCTAGCTTCTTGATCTCGTTTCTGGGGCAGTACTCTTCCTGCAGCATTCTGGTGAAATCTCCCCAGGTCATTGAGTTAACTCCGTCCAAACCCAACGTTTGGACATGGGTATTCCACCCTGTGAAGGCCGGTCCCTCAAGAGTACCGGTTGCATATTTAACCTGGTTTTCATCTGCGCACTCGCACATTGAGAAGACAGGTTCTGCCTTCTCCACCCATCGGAGCATCCCAACAGCTCCTTCTATTCCCTTGAAAAAGTATGGGGATGGCAGTTCAGAAATGTCTTGAATGAGCACCCCTTGTTGGTGCTGCCGTGCGATTCTGTTCGTCAGTAACCAATGTCGTGTGTTAGTAATCGTGTTAGCTACACTATGTTAGTCGGGTTAAGCAAGTGTAAGTACCGTTGTTAGTTCCACTTGTCTCGCTATGCTGGCGACTTGCTTCATACTCGGAAATCGCCTTGTTGACTCGACGATCAACCATCATCTTGATGGTTGCCACACCAATTGTTCGCTTAGGATGGTGGGTATGCGTTCCTCTTCCAATCACAGTCGGTTTCTATATGGAAGGGATAGAGTGTTAGTCATCATGGGTTAGAGTGTTAGTCAAGAGTTATGTTAGATGTTATGTTAGTGATAGTCATGATCAAGATACAAGGTAAATAAAACAAAACATCATTTCATTAATGATAATTTGAAGTACAATGATTTTCAAAATGAATTACTACCATTAAGTTCGTATGAGCACATCCCACTCATATAGGTGTACAAAAAGTGAAATAGACTGAAATAAGAAAAATCTAACCAGTGTGATGCAATCGTGGAGTGTGAATCCCCACTGTCTGCAGAACCGTTGTCCTAGTCCTCCTTAGGATCTTCATCCAGATCCTCATCAAAGTCACCCTCCTCCAGGTCCTCGACCTCGAATTGGGGCTCCTGCTCCTGATTCTGCCCGGGCTCCACAATGAGTTGTTCCACCCAAGCATCTTGGAGTATCGCTAGTCATTGTACTATTTACATAAGTGGTTGACACCGAAGCTGACTGTTGCATGCTATTGCATGTTTTCCCTTTCCACTATTGTCTAACACAAACAATAGTAATGTTGTATTGGCTGGTTAAACACTTGCGTAGACTTCTACCAAGTGAGGCTTGTCAAACCCAATAAATCTATCTTCAACTACCACGCTTTGCACTACAGCAAATTAAACGGTTCAATGTGTAAGGACTTTGAGTGTTATGTGCACACTTATAGTAAACAGCTAACTCATGCAAGTGATATCTATCTAAAATGTTTGTTTGCACATGTTTTCTCCCCCAAAATAGTTAAAACAAGAAAAGGGGCCGTGTACGCACCTGATAATGTGAATTGAATGAGCAAGTGTTCTTGAATGCGCGTAGATAGTCTTCTACGAAAAATCTGTGTTATTTACAATAACGTTGTGTTATTCGGAATGTCATTTCGTGTTTGAAATCACATACGTGTCAACACACGTATGTTAGATTGTTAGAAACGTTCATACGAAGGTACATGTGATTTTAAATTCGTTTATTTAAATTGTATTTCGTATTTACGATTACATTTAAACAAAATCAATTATACTCGAGTTTGTTTTCGAGAAAAAAATATATAAATTTTATTATTTTATTTCGTTCGAAATTCCATTTCGGTTCCAACGCCATTTGAACGAGTTGAATCGGAGTTAAAACGAATGAGTTACGATTAAAATACAAAATTTTGTTTTAAATCCAAAAACCGGTGGGACTCGGCCTCGAACCCGCGACCCCTCATACTCAACACGCCCAACCTACAATTTAAACCCACTAGGGATTCGCATCTCATTCCCAAGATAAATTCTTTTAAGCTTCAAGTCCCCTGTTTCTCTTTGTTACCCAACAGAACCAAATGGTCCCAATTGAACCCGATTCAAGCCCAAATCGATCCCCGAACCATGGGGCTATATTTCTATAGACTTAGGCGAGTCTATAGATGGATTCAATTTGATAAATGATTACCTCAAGATCCATCATTCGGTTATACATAATTTCGAAATCAAGTTCAAAAACCCACAATCCAAATTGATCAAGTTCGCTTATATTAATCTATAAATCCATAGGTTTTTCATCAAAAGGTTTACTACTAACCCATTTGTGATATTTAATTTGTATTTTCAATTTGTTTAAATCAAAACCCCAACCCATTTTTTGTTTCAAAATCACGTAATAGGTTGATTCTCAATTCAATGTTTTTAAATGCAATTGACATAAGATTTTCATTAAGTTCATCATTTCGAACATGTTAAAATAGTTTAATTTGATTATGAACTTCTTTTTGATCAAAAACCCCAAATTGTTTTACATGAAGAACCCTAGAACTTGATCCTATACAATTCGTTGTTTTTATGTAAACTTATCATAGAACTTTTATTAAATGATAAATTTCGAAGCTGAGGGTATAATTTGAGTTGGTTTTAAAAGTCGTTCGAATAAAAATCCCCAAATTGTTCTTGTTCAAGAACCCTAGAATGTGAATTTATATAATTCGTTGTTAGAAGCCCAAATTAGCATTAGGCTTTGCTTAGTCGGCCCTTTTAGGTTGTATAGGAGTCAATTGTTACACTCGATCCAATTTTTCTTCCCGTAGCCTATTTCTTCGAATTGTTGTGTGGAAAACTCTCTGAAACTACCGATTAGAGTTTTTAAAGTGATAATGTGATTGATTTTTATCAATTTATACCATTTCTAATGTAACCGACTTTGGTTTTGGTTTTTAGTGTTTAATTAATATTAATTCGACATTATTATTGAAATTAATCATGGAATTGATGATTGAAATCATTAATACGACCGTTGTTATTGATTTATTTTGATTAATTACATGATATTAACTGAATTTCGAATTTCTCAAATGTTTATGAACGGATTTTGACTTTTTAAAGTCAAAATTGAGCATTTGATTGATTTCAAGTTAAATATTTGTCTTTTAAGTGTTTTGGAACTTATTTTGTTAAATTTTAATCCCTCTAGGTTGATTTTGTTCGATTTTGTATCATTTCGCTAGTTTCCGATTAACGGTGTTAACCCAAAATGCCGGATTGTCACATCATACCCTTGTTGAAAGAATTTTCGTCCCGAAAATTGCTTAGTGTTAGAAGTAGTTAGGAAACTACCTGCGAGTTCAAATTGTACGTGCTAGTGCGATAGTTGATCATTCCGTGTACTTGTGTGTACTCACACACAAAACCCAATGTTTGTAACATCACAGCTAAGTGTGATCGTTTTAAGTTCAATGTTAGCGTGCACACCACCAGTTTATGCACCTAACTGTGAATGTTTGTGTTTGATCATATTGTGCTATGTAATCTTGTACATAGTGAGTGTTCGCAACTGTTTGTACTATTTAACCTCGCACATAGCAAATGTTTGAAACTAATCATGTATGTACTATCATAACATGTAACATATGAAATGTAGCACATAAAATGTAATGTAGCACAAATGTTTGTAACAAAATCAACTGCATAAAGTGTTTGTGCTAACAGTTTGAAATCTGAAATGTTGATGTGTGAAGCATCACGTCATCCCCTTGTTGAAGGAAATTTCGTCCCGAAATTTAACGTGTCTTCGCAGTGTTTGCAGTTGTCGTTTTGAACAGATGAGGATACTTCTTCATCAATTGGTCTTCCCTTTCCCATGTGAATTTAGGTCCACGTCTTGAATTCCACCGGACTTTGACTATCGGAATCTTGCTTTGTTTATGTTGTTTGACCTCTCGATCTATGATTTCAACTGGTTCTTCGATGAACCGTAATTGTTCGTCCACTTGTATTTCCTCAAGTGGTAGAATCAATGTCTCATCAGAAAGGCATTTCTTTAAGTTCGAAACGTGAAACACATCATGAACTCCGCTGAGTTCATCCGGTAGTTGGAGTTGATACGCAACCGGACCAATCCTTTTCAGGATCTCAAAAGGTCCTACGTAACGTGGGCTAAGCTTCCCGCGCTTGCCGAATCGTATCACACCTTTCCAAGGTGATACCTTTAGAAGAACTCAGTCTCCTACTTGAAATTCCATTGGCTTGCGACGCTTGTCAGCGTAACTCTTTTGTCGATCCCGAGCCACTGCCATACGGTTCCGGATTTGAAATATCTTCTCTGTCGTTTCGTGTACTAGTTCAGGACCTGTTATCTGACTGTCACCAATTTCAGCCCAACAAAATGGTGAACGACATTTACGACCATACAGTGCTTCAAACGGTGTTGCCTGAATACTTGTATGATAACTGTTGTAGTAAGAGAATTCCACTAACGGTAAGTGGTTTTCCCAGCTTTCACCAAAATCAATTACACAAGCTCGTAACATATCGTCGAGCGTCTGAATCGTACGTTCACTCTAACCGTCGGTTTGTGGATGATATGCGGTACTCATGTCTAAACGAGTTCCCAATGACTTATGGAGAGATTTCCAAAAGTTTGAAGTGAATCGAGCATCCCGATCTGATATGATGGAAATTGGTACGCCATGTCGCGCTACCACTTCCTTAATGTAAAGACGTGTCAATTTCCCCATTTTGTCAATTTCCTTATTAGTCAGAAAATGTACAAATTTCGTTAATCGGTCACAAATTACCCATATCGTATCACAACCGCTTGGTGTACGGGGTAACTTAGTAATAAAATCCATCGAAATCTGTTCCCATTTCCATATAGGTATTTCTGGTTGTTGCAATAAACCAGATGGTTTCTGATATTCAACTTTGACTTTAGAGCAAGTTAAACATCTGCTAACGTACTTAGCAATGTCAGCTTTCATGTGAGGCCACCAATAAAGTGCCTTCAAGTCATGATACATTTTGTCTGACCCCAGATGGACTGAATATATAGAATTGTGCGCTTCATCCATCACGAGTTCCCTTAGACCACCATGCAAAGGTATCCAAAGTCGATTCATGAAACAACGAGTTCCATCAGGCATGACATCCAATTGTTTTTCCATTCCTCGTAAGGATTCCTGTTCCAAGTTATCCTTTTCTAAGGCTTCAAGCTGAGCACTGCTTACCTTGTCAGGTAAGTCAGTATGTATCGTCATCATAAGTGCGCGAACCTGTCTTGTTGATGTTGTGTATTTTCTGCTTAAAGCATCAGCTACCACATTAGCTTTTCTTGGATGGTACTTGATCGCGCATTCGTAGTCGTTCAACAACTCGACCCACCGTCGCTGTCTCATATTAAGCTCCTTCTGATCAAAGATATGTTGCAAACTCTTATGATCAGTGTAAATGGTACACTTGGTTCTATATAAATAATGCCTCCAAATCTTCAAAGCAAATACCACTGCTCCTAACTCCAAATCATGGGTAGTGTAATTCTTTTCGTGTGGTCGAAGTTGCCGTGAAGCGTAAGCAATCACTTTATCACATTGCATCAACACACATCCCAAACCCTGGGCAAATGCATCACAATACACCACAAAGTCTTCTGTTCCCTCCGTTAAGGACAGAATCCGTGCACTGCAGAGTTTTTGTTTCAGTAACCGAAATGCAGCTTCCTGTTTATCAGTCCAATCATACTTCGTCCCTTTGTGCGTAAGAGCTGTAAGTGGTTGAGAGATCTTTGAGAAACCTTCAATGAATTGTTGATAGTAACCCGCCAAACCGAGGAATTGTCGTACCTCGGTAGGGGTCTTTGGTGCTTCCCAATTCTTAATCGCTTCAATTTTCGCTCGGTCAACATGTATGCCTTTCTCATCGACTATATGACCCAAGAATTGAACTTCTCGCATCCAGAAGTCACATTTCTAGAACTTGGCGTACAATTGTTCTTGTTTCAGTAATTCTAACAGCAATCGAAGGTGTTCAGCGTGCTCCTCCTCAGTCTGAGAATAGATGAGAATGTCATCAATGAAAACAATGACAAACTTATCAAGATAAGGTTTGAAAACTCTATTCATGAGATCCATGAATACAGCTGGAGCGTTTGTCAATCCAAATGGCATGACCAGAAATTCGTAATGGCCATAACGTGTTCTGAATGCTGTCTTTGGAATATCTTCCTCTTGGACTCTAAGTTGATGATAACCAGACCTGAGATCAATCTTCGAGTAGTAACTCGAACCTTGCAATTGATCAAATAGATCGTCAATTCTAGGTAACGGATGCCGGTTTTTGATGGTAACTTTGTTAAGTTCCTGGTATTCGATACACATACGGAAAGTCCCGTCCTTTTTCTTAACAAATAAGACTGGAGCTCCCCAAGGTGAAAAACTAGGTCGTATGAACCCCTTATCCAACAACTCTTGCAGTTGTGTAGATAACTCTTGCATCTTCAGACGGTGCAAGTCGATAAGGTTCCCTAGCTATCGGTGCTGCGTCTGGTGTAAGGTCGATTCAAAATTTCACTTGTCTGATAGGCGAAAATCCCTGTAAGTCTTCTGGAAATACTTCAGGAAATTCTCGAACCACTGGGATGTCTTCGATCTTCTTCTCAGCTACCGGCTTCTCAGTTATAAGTGCTATAACGGCGGTATGACCTTTACGCAGACATTTGTGTGCTTTCATACAAGATATGAGACGCAGTGGCGTACTGCTCTTCTCACCTTGTACATACAGTGTCTCTCCATGTGGAAGAGGTATACGGACAATCTTTTCATGGCATACTATTTTAGCCTGGTGTTTCGACAACCAATCCATGCCAATAACTACATTAAGACTGCCTAAAGTGATAGGCATAAGGTCAATTTCCATTGTTGGACCCATCAAGTCAAGGACACATCCTTTAAGGATATGTTCTACTTGCAATTAACTTGCCATCAGCTAGTTCTACAGTGTATGGGTTTTCTAAGGCAGTAGGACTAACATTTAGCAATTTACAAAATGTACTAGATACAAAGCTCCGGTCTGCACCAGTGTCAAATAGCATAGAGGCAGAGTGATTATTCAAGAGAAACGTACCCGTAACAATGTTGGGATCCTCCCGTGCTTGACGTCCTCCAATCACGAATGCCCTGCCCTTAGCGCCATTTTTGTTGTTATTGTTGTTGTTATTGGTGCCGTTTCCGTTTGTATCATTCGCCCCTCCCTTCTTGAGTTGTGGGCAATCCATTATGAAATGCCCTGGTTTGCCACACTCAAAACAACCCTTCTGTGTGTTACTATGGTTAGCTGGGTTTGTCTGTAATTCCCCCCGACAATCCTTTGCAACATGACCCATCTTCCCGCACCGTTGGCATCGGTACTTGTCACATTGATTCCCAATGTGATGAAGTCCACATTTATTGCATTTTTGGTATTTACAAAAATATCCGCCTGACGACTGCTAATTATTGTTTGAGTTCTGATGGGTCCTGTTGGATTCAGGCTTGCGGTTCTGATGAAACGACTGTTAGTTGGAACTCTTGGAATTGCGGCTATCCTACTTTCGCTTGTGGTCTACTACTTTGACTTTGTCCTCCTTCGGACAGTTACACATCTCAAACACCGATTCTGCCTTTTCAATCCATCGAAGAAGTCCAATGGTTCCTTCCGATCCTTTGAAGTTGTGTGGTTTGCAGTCCAAGAACGTCTTGAACGTGCACACCTGTGAATTTACCAACCCCCCGTTGGACCATGTGGTCCTGTCGGATGTGTTTGAGCATAGTTTGCTATAGCCTCTGCAACCTTACTGTTGTTGAGTTCATCAACAGTCATGTTTATGTTCTTGTCAGCCATAATCTTTAAATATACATAATGATATTTCATTCGTCGCATAATCATCATTCATGCATAAGTAAACATGACACACAATTATTGCCATCAAAATACTACTTCTCATGATAATTTATGTAATTCAACTAATCATGACATTTTATTTGTTATGAGTACATCCCACTCATATAGGTTTATTAACTGAAAAATAAATAACATCAAAATATAGAAACTCCACCATTTGGTGGCGCAACACTAGGAGATGAATCAGCCTGCTCTGGTGGACCACCCCCTGCACCGTGTTCATACTGCATATGTCCGGTGATGAGTGTCAATGCATGCTCAGCTAAATCCCCAACTATGTTGGTTCCATCTATAGCCGCATTAGCTCGTGCAATGGCCTCTTCGGCCCTTGCCTCGGCCATAGACGCACGTAGTTCCGTCTCCTGTTGGCGTGCCTCGGCCATAGTTGCACGTAATTCAGCATCTTGCAGTCGGTCGGTGAGCTCAACAATAGCATTTCGCATCATCTCCACATCTTCCACCAGATTCTCATGTAACTCGTTGAATGCATGTCTGATCATGAAGACTGAGAGAGTAAGAAACCTTAAGAGATCTGAGCACCACTTCAACTTAGGATCATTTACGAGTCAGCTCCTCCTTAAGACTCCTCCATTTCTCCATAATCCAGTTGTTGCTTTTTAACAATCCTGTGATTGCCCCTACTGCCTCACGCATATTACGGATCTCTCGATCCATACGTGCCACGAATGCAGCAAATGCTTGCTCTAGCGGATATCCTAGAGCCGGTAATGTCCAAATGCCAGTAGTAGAGGAAGTAGCGGGTGGTGGAGGCACTCTCTCCTCGCGAACCCAGCTACAGATAAGATCAGGGAACCATTGCCAATAATGGCTGCTCCCTCTAGGTCTAATGTGAATATCCTCACCATGGTGGATAGTACCATCCACTGGCTCCAGTTTCCTTTTCTTAGCTGCTTGAATTTCCACAACTTGTGGCTCCTCATCATGAATACGCGTAGACGATGATGCCATATCTGTAACATAACACTTATGTATAAAGACTATACAAAATATGAGTGTATAAGCAAGTGTGTCTAATGTCTAACAGTTATAGTCTAAGTCTACTAAGGCAAACCTAGTTCGCTATAACCAATGTCTTTGATACCAATCTGTCACACCCCCAATTTTCAACTAACAGAATCATACCGTTTAGGGCGTGACAAACCAGGATCTCAGGCATTAGACATAACGAAAGACCTCTATATGCTTTTCAAACATAATTTTGGTCTAAACTGTAATATCAAAGTTTTAACGTTTGCGGAAGCGTTTTTAAACCAATAACAAAACGTAACGGTAGAAAATGTAAATTACAAATTCAAAAGCATTCAATGTCTTAATTAATCAAAGCTAAAACACTTGAACTGAAATGTATGCATGAGACTCCATATCCTAGTCCCTGCTCTTCCTTAGTTGTACCTTAGTGTCCTGAGAAAACAGGTAAATCAAGTCAACACAAAGGTTGGTGCATACACAGGTTTGTTTAATCACAAATGTTTGAGACAACTGTTTGAAACGAAATGTTTGTAGATAACATAATCACACATTGCATAGTCATGATAGCTAGTCATTGTACTATTTACATAAGTGGTTGACACCGAAGCTGACTGTTGCATGCTATTGCATGTTTTGCCTTTCCACCATTGTCTAACACAAACAATAGTAATGTTGTATTGGCTAGTTAAACACTTGCGTAGACCTCTACGAAGTGAGGCTTGTCAAACCCAATAGATCTATCTTCAACTACCACGCTTTGCACTACGGCAAATTAAACGGTTCAATGTGTAAGGACTTTGAGTGTTATGTGCACACTTATAGTAAACAGCTAACTCATGCAAGTGATATGTATCGAAAATGTTTGTTTGCACATGTTTTCACCCCCAAAATAGTTAAAACAAGAAAAGGGGCCGTGTACGCACCTGATAATGTGAATTGAATGAGCAAGTGTTCGCGAATTCGCGTAGATAATCTTCTATGAAAAATCTGTGTTATTTACAATAACGTTGTGTTATTCGGAATGTCATTTCGTGTTTGAAATCACATACGTGTCAACACACGTATGTTAGATTGTTAGAAACGTTCATACGAAGGTACATGTGATTTTAAATTCGTTTATTTAAATTGTATTTCGTATTTACGATTACATTTAAACAAAATCAATTATACTCGAGTTTGTTTTCAAGAAAACAAAATATATAAATTTTATTATTTTATTTCGTTCGAAATTCCATTTCGGTTCCAACGCCATTTGAACGAGTCGAATCGGAGTTAAAACGAATGAGTTACGATTAAAATACAAAATTTTGTTTTAAATCCAAAAACCGGTGGGACTCGGCCTCGAACCCGCGACCCCTCATACTCAACACGCCCAACCTGCAATTTAAACCCACTAGGGATTCGCATCTGATTCCCAAGATAAATTCTATTAAGCTTCAAGTCCCCTATTTCCCTTTGTTACCCAACCGAACCAAATGGTCCCAATTGAACCCGATTCATGCCTAAATCAATCCCCGAACCATGGGGCTATATATATCTATAGACTTAGGCGAGTCTATAGATGGATTCAATTTGATAAATGATTACCTCAATATCTATCATTCGGTTATACATAATTTCGAAATCAAGTTCAAAAACCCACAATCCAAATTGATCAAGTTCGCTTATATTAATCTATAAATCCATAGGTTTTTCATCAAAAGGTTTACTACTAACCCATTTGTGATATTTAATTTTTATTTCCAATTTGTTTAAATCAAAACCCCAACCCATTTTTTGTTTCAAAATCACGTAATAGGTTGATTCTCAATTCAATGTTTTTAAATGCAATTGACATAAGATTTTCATTAAGTTAATCATTTCGAACATGCTAAAATAGTTTAATTTGATTATGAACTTCTTTTTTATCAAAAACCCCAAATCGTTTTACATGAAGAACCCTAGAACTTGATCCTATACAATTCGTTGTTTTTATGTAAACTTATCATAGAACTTTTATTAAATGATAAATTCCGAAGCTGAGGGTATAATTTGATTTGGTTTTAAAAGTCGTTTGAATAAAAATCCCCAAATTGTTTTTGTTCAAGAACCCTAGAATGTGAATTCATATAATTCGTTGTTAGAAGCCCAAATTAGCATTGGGCTTTGCTTAGTCGGCCCTTTTAGGTTGTATAGGAGTCAATTGTTACCCGATTTGATGCCAAATTGATGGAGATCGACTACAAGCTCGAGTTCGGCCAACACTCGATCCAATTTTTCTTCCCGTAGCCTATTTCTTCGAATTGTTGTATGGAGAACTCTCTTAAACTACCGATTAGAGTTTTTAAAGTGCTAATGTGATTGATTTTTATCAATTTATACCATTTCTAATGTAACCGACTTTGGTTTCGGTTTTGAGTGTTTAATTAATTTAAATTCGACATTATTATTGAAATTAATCATTGAATTGATGATTGAAATCATTAATACGACCGTTGTTATTGATTAATTTTGATTAATTACATGATACTAACTGAATTTCGAATTTCTCAAATGTTTATGAACGGATTTTGACTTTTTAAAGTCAAAATTGAGCATTTGATTGATTTCAAGTTAAATCTTTGTCTTTTAAGTGTTTTGGAACTTATTTTGTTAAATTTTAATCCCTCTAGTTTGATTTTGTTCGATTTCGTATCATTTCGCTAGTTTCCGATTAACGGTGTTAACCCGAAATGCCGGATTGTCACATTGACCGTGATTGACCGTGTCAAGTCAACGACCCGTTGGTGAACCGTGTGTTGGTTGTCTTTCGTGTAACATTCGTGCTCGTGCTCGTTGTGTGTAAAACGCGCAATTCGCGTTCATGGGCAACTTACTATTTATAGTAAGTTTCCATTTATAGCAAGTCCTATAACACATATTATTTTTAAGGTTCTAGCTTACTCGTTAATACTACGTGATCATGTTAACACATAGCACCTTATCATAAATAAACATATAAGCCGTTTTCGCACACTAAAGTTTTCTAAAAAGGAAAGTTTCTAAATCTAGCATGAATATCATTGGAAACCATCTAGCTTATAATGAAATAATCACATCATGTCATATTCAGTCATTTAGCATGCTCAAAACATATCTAGCATTCCTATATTGATATTTCACAAAACAAAGTTACTAAAAATAGTAACCATAACCAATATCCTTCAAATGATCATTCTAAGCATATCTAGTCCATCATTATATCAAATATCATCATGTACAACCATTTAACATCATTTAAACATGTCAATCTAGATCAAATCATCACCTAGCAAAAGTCGGTTCACCAAAGTTACTAAAAATAGTAACTTGGTCCAAGATGACCACAAATCGATTTCAAATCAAATCATTTAGCATTCTAACATCATATTATCACCCAAGTAGCCAATCTATACCCATGCATATTTCACAATCTCATCCATATCACCATTTTTTTAACTAAAAAGTTACTATATTTAGAAAGAATTTCAAATAACCCATTTTAACCATAAAAATCATGTTTTAACCTTGCAAATGTACTTAAACATTATCAAGAATCAACACTATGCAGCCAAAACCATATAAAATACTCTAGATCATATATGCATGCAAGTATATTAGCCATTCATGACCAAATCATACTTTCTACATGTACTTATAATCATGGATCGTCATGTAACATCATTTAATCATCATAAATCATCAAATATCATATAAATATCATCAAACCCAGATTCATTTATCACCAAATTCGTGCATGCAAAGCTAGAGAGCTTGCATGTGGGTTTCGAAGCTTGTGAGTGTGTTTGTGTGTGTTGAGAGTGCATATTAGTTATGAATACTACCTTCTAGTGTCTCCAAAGACTGAGATGATGATTCTACCAACTTCTAGAGCTCCTGGACAGTGGGTTGGTGTAGGAACAACAAGGTGGTGATGAGAGATGGTGCCTTAGAGATCTTTCTTCAAGGTTCCTAAGCTTCAAGGTGGCTTCCAAGGGACTGTTACAAAGGTTTTGGAGAAGAAAAAGATGCTCTACGTACCGCGAAGAAATTCAGGATTCAAAATCCCCCGTCCACCTCCTGTTGCGTACCGCCATGGGTATCTCCTGGGTCCTTAGCGTACCGCAACGGGTTCCGGAAGAGCCCAATAAGCCCAATTTCAATGGTTTGATCTGTTATTCATCGTTCATGTTTACGGACTATTGTTCGACCTTTTTTGAACTTCTAAGTTCAATGTTTGAGCGTTTCGTGAGGTTTCTGGTGTTTTGTTACACGATGTGCTAAACGTTCACCAACGTTCGTGTTTTCTTAGACATGTGTGTGCGTGTTGCGATAATTCTCCGAATTATCGTGTCAGTGTTCGTACTGGCATGCCACGTGTCACACTAAATTAAATTAATTCTAGTGCCATGTGTACAAGTATCAATTAAATAAACAGTTAAATAAATGGGATGCTGACCTGGAATTTACGGGTGTCACAATATTCCTGTACTACCCCTTGTTTGTTATACGCCTGTGAATAATACACAAATTTTCTACGACCATATGAATTCGAAATTATTATATATATTAAAAGTTATTAGAAAGGAATATTAGTTATATTAATATTATATTAATGTGGATTGGTGGATTTCTCATAGTTGGTGCTGTTACGCGTGCTACCATTTTTATGGTAAGAGACTCATGGTAGCCTGCTCCAGTCCCCTTACGAAACTTTCGTCTACGAACATCTTTTATCCATACCGAATCCAAGATTGGATTCCCGGAAATAGTAAATTTAATATATATATATATATATAAAATATTGACTGAATATATATATATGTGTGTGTGTGTGTGTATAATGAGTGGACCCCGATGCTTATAATATTAGGTGTCTAATCCATGTATTAACGTTTTAAAAATTTAGACTTAACCATCAGAAGTTTTTTTAACTTTGAAAAGTACTAAATAGAATATTAAATTTGAAAGATTTACTTAAATATTTGGGTTTTAATAAATTTGAGAGATTTGCTTATACATTTGGGTTTTTGTTTTAATTCAAACGATTGATTGTTGGTTTGAAAGATTTTGTGAGTAATTTTTTATTATTATTTTTATAAGATATTTGTGAGGTTTTGCATGATTTTATGTTTTTATGAACAATTTTGTATAGAGTTTGTGATGAACTGATGATATATTTGATTTTGCTATGTTACTTATGTTTTTGCAAATGATATGTATAATACCCGCTCTCGGGAGTGTACTGTGATAACCCGCTGTGTCACACTCCGAGCCGGCGGGGTAGGATCGAAATCCCCGTTGGGCGGAAGGTTCACGGGGCGCAATATCGTGAGTGATAATCGGAATGATCAGATTGTTACATTGCACATGATATATAAGTGAGAAACTTGCTAAAATAAAATAGAATTACAAAGTTAAATTACATCAGTTAAGTTTATAATTTAACGATGTAAATCTACTATCACATCATAAATCTTCTATCTTGTATCTGCACAAGATATACAAAATAATTGTATAATGATGCTTCAAAATATGCAGGTCCAAAAGCTAGGTCCTCTATCCGATAACCTAGTCCAAAGAAATAACACTTCAGTTGACCTGTTCGTCACCTGAGAAGTCATGCAAAAATAAAGTCAACACATGGTTGGTGAGTTCATTATGTTTTATAAAAATGAATTTGAATAACCTTAATGACAACCTTAACCTCACCAGTAACCACCTATACCATCCAGCTTAGTATGCTTATATATAGGGCATATGTAGGGTCGAACTTACCGCCCGCCCAGCCACCGTCCCACCACATACTAAACCACATGATATATTGTTCCTGGTGATAATTAAGCATTTCATCCCATTACCTTGATTCCTTGACATATGATCCATAGCATTTGATTACCCTGAAAATGTTTACCTTGATCCCCCGAAATGACAACCTTAACCTCATCAACAACCACCTATGCTATCCAATCAAATATGCTTATATATAGGGCATATGTAGGGGACAAGCCCCAGCCACCGTCCCACCACATACCGGACTGCTTAACATATTGTTGTTAATGATAATTAAGCGTTTCACTCCATTCACCTTTGATTTAGATTCTTGATTTCCACAAAAAGTTTACCTTTAATTATCTGGTGGTTGTCCAAGTTGTATCATCTCACACGTGACCCATATCAGGCATAACTCACAAGGAGTATACCTGAGCATGGCGGGATTTTAATGATGCCCATACAGCTTGACCCAATGGTCTGCTGTATCTGAAGGGACTTTACGGATATCATTTGATTCTTGATCTCTTTGATTCTCTTGATTTTTGATATTGATTTCCTTTGATAGTTCACGTTATTGCCCATATAGCTTGACTACAAGAGTCTACTATTCATGACGGGACTTTATGTGTGTTACACATGATCTTGATTCCCTATACAACTGACATCCACCTTGATTCAAGTATTAATGATTTCATTAGATTGTAATGATTTCATTATTTCAATGATTCACACACATTTATGATTTCTGATTCCTTGAGTATTTTGATCTTGATCTTTAGAATTTTCACAATGATAATTGAATCTTGATTATGATTCTTTGTTCTCAGATCCTACACTGAATTAGGTTTCTTTGAATATGATCTTTAGTTTCTTTGATTTCACTTTGAGTTTAGGTTCTTGAATTTGAGCTTGATGGACTAAGGTTTAGTTTAGAGTTTAGAGTTAAAGTGTTACTCATAAGAGTAATTTAATTAAATTGATAATTTGATCAGCATAATAATTACCTAGACAGGAGTCTAGGAGTATCAACAAACATAAATATATGACATATGATAAATAAAAGCATTTAAGTAAACAATTTAAATAAAGCAGTTTACGCATGCTTCTCAGCCCCGCGTTTTAAAACAAAAATGTTAGAAAAGGGGCAATGAACTCACATGTGCTGCTATGTAAATGATCTAACACAAAATGCGCGCTCTTATTGTAGCTTAGGTTTCTTCGGTTCCTGTGTTGTTTTATAAGAGTTTGGATACAATAAGTATACGTAATAATCGTTGTGCCTAAGGTTTGATCTTGGTGTGTGTGCAACTAAGTGTCCTATTACTAGTGAAATTCTAAGATTCAATCTAAATGATTTAGTTCAATTCCCCATTTATAACCCCAAATCCCATGTTTAATTACAACACTTATAATTAATTTTATAAAATTTGGGCAGAGTCTCCTTTGTATCTAGTTCAAATCCAGGCAATTATATTGTCCATTTTACAACAAATTCCCAACAATTTAATCATAACGCTTTTAACTTAAACATTTATAAATAAATTCCATTTCATTTCAAACTAAACAAGATTTTAGAAAATTATTAACTTTACTTCAATAAATTCACAAACCTTCAATTTTATTGAAAACATCATTATTTAAATTTAAATAAGCGCTTAATATGTGATGGACTTAATTAAGTCCCATTGGCCCACTTAGGCCCGATCGAAGATATTTGATTTCCCATTTGATCTCTACTTAGCTTCCTTGATTGATCCTACATAGATCTTTAAGTTACATTATTCATGATAATTTCACTTCCTATGCAATACACAACAAAATTTCCCGAGTGTTTTTAACTAATTAAATAAAGAGTAACACTTAGGTTAAATTGTTAGTGTTCAAGATGGCCATTGTTATGAAAGCCTAACTAATCCATTATTATTAAGATGGTACTAGGAAGCTTCTCATACCATTATATTTTATACTTACACATATGATCCTAACCCATGCCCACACATCTCATTCTATTCTTGCATGCATACTTAGGGTTTTATCCTTATCCATGCACACACACACTTATCACATGCATGTACACGTACCTAGGCATCCATGCATAATAGAATTCGAGGGTTTTAGGGTTGTTTAGGTTTGGTACACTCTCAAGGCAGCAAACCTATGAGATGGTTCGGCTAATATGGATGTAAGGTTCGGTCAATACACCACCGAACCCTTAAGGTTCGGCACCTAGGGTTCGTGGCCCTTAGGTTCACTAGAAATGTGAAGGTTCGACAAGACCTAAGGTTTGGCCAACAACTCAACATCCACTAACCCTTAAGGTTCGGCAAGGATTAGAGGTTCGCGACCTATTTGGTTCCAGCACTTAGGTTCGTTCCCTCATTAGGGTTCGGTTGAGATAATGACAACAGGTTCGTGACATGGGTTGTAGGGTTCGGTTGGTAGGTTGATGGCCACAGGTTCGGCTAGCAGTGAACCAGGGTTCGGCTGGCAGGTAGTCAGGTTCGCAGGGTTCGCCACCCAAAGGTTCGGCCCTCCAAAAAGGTTCGGCCAAAGATTCCAAGGTTCGGCCGACTGAGGTATGCCACGAACCTGTATTACCACCATCTGCCATCGAGCTAAACCTGTTCCAATCCATTCCTAGAGTGTTCTAAATGTTCACCACGATTGATCTTGAGAGTTCTAAGTGTCAACAACCGATTAAAACCACAAACATATGGATCGTGATACACACACCCTAAAACCGAATTTAAACTGGAATTTACCTCAAAATCAGTGGATGAATGTTTAAAATCCTTGTACTTTCGTAATCTACGTGCTGAGATGAACGTCTTGACACCTAGAGAGCTTGAATCCGACTAGAACTGGGCTCCAAATCTTAGAGAGAAGGTTAGGTTCTTGAGAGGGTTTTAGAGAGAGAGAAAGAAAACGAGTTAGAGAGAGAGAGAGAGTGGAAATGGTGGTGGTTGTGGCATTTAATTGCCACATTAAATGTGGGGAAAATACCCGATCGCCCGGTCTGGTTCGGTTTCGCGTATAATACCGGATCGCAAGGTTTTCGCGATGAAACGATACGGTTCATAAAATTAGAATTCATTTAATTATTCTAAGTTGTGATTCCTAATAAATTAACTAATATCTTTCGTTTATTCTAAACTTTAAAATATCAGTTTACTGTTTAAATCGAAACGTACGGTCATCGCGCGCATTCGTTCGAATCGTCACCCGTACAAACACGACGATAACTATACTTTTCAATATTGTTTTCTAGTTATTGGATATTATTCAGAACGTTAAACCTTCGGATATATTCGTATAGATCGTCACCTATACGAATAACCCGTCAATTTAGCATTCACATAACAACATCCGTTCTGTTTTGTTCTATAAAGCCTCACATACGTTTATACATAATAAATCCTAGCAAATAATCACATGATGGTTCTGTACTGCCAGATAATTATCTGACTCAAGAACCATTGTTCTGAACTTTGTTTCTGTTAACTGTTTATGAACTTGTGATTTGATAACACTAAATGATTTTGACTATTGATATGAATGTGAAATAGCATGAAATATGTGTGGTTTGTACCTGTTTACTGTTCATGGCACTGGTGTTACACACCGCAACGCGCGGGGGGAGTAAACCTAGTTTATATAAATGTTCATGAGGTAATTGCGATCAAATTAATATAATCATGACTATTATCCGATAATGTAATGACGTGTTAAAAATATGTAAACATTAAAAACATGCGAGTAAAGTGAGAGATGTGTTTAAAAATAAGAGTTTCAATTTCATGCTATAGAGTGAAACTTTGGAAATTAATTCAAACTTCAATAATGAATTGAAGAATTGTTTATTTTCTGGATTGAGAAATCATAACATTTAATAAAAAAAATACTATCATTGTTCGCTCATGATTATATTTGCAAAATGTATATACATAATTACTTTTTTTTTGGCATTACATATAGAGATGACAATTCCTCACACGGGCCATATACAATATGAAAATAGTTAAGTTTGTAGAACTCATTTAGAAAATAGGTTGTGTTTGGGTATACCCATTTATAAATGAATAAGGTTCAGTTTAACTTATTTAGAAACGGGTTGACCTGTTAACCCGTTTAAGTTTCAAAATTATTAAAAAATTTAGTAACATTTGTGATAATTTTATGATATTTTAGGCAATATTTTTAGCCATGGTTTATGATTGTTTTTTCGCATGGCTCTAGGATGTGATATTTAACATCGGTATGTGCTATTTTTTACGCGTTTAGTAATTTTTAGCCGTGGTAGTTTTTTATATGGTTTGATATTCTTGATGAATATATAATATGAATAGTTAATTAAATAATAAATATAATAATACAATATTATATTTTTAAAAATAACTGTTATGATATTATTATGGGTCAGGTTATTTGGACACCCCCTATGGATCAGTTGACACCACCTAGGCTCATACGGGTCGTATGACCCTATACGGGCCGTATGGGTGTCAGATTTTGTCAGCTTAATGTCTGGCGGTTGAAATTACATACGGCCCTATACGACTCGTATAGGGCCAAAATCAAAACCAAAATAATGGGATAAGACATGACCAACATATCATGAGGTAATTTTTGACTTCTGTGAGAGAGAAAGCGTGTAATGAATTGAGAGAGAGAGTCACTGAAAACGTGTAATGAATTGAGAGAGATAAAGTGTGTTTGGATGGATTACACTCATTAGGTATCAATCAATCTTTCATTCACTCTCTAGAGTGTAATGAATTAAGAGAGAGAAAGTGTGTTTGGATGGATTACACTCATTAGTCATCAATCAATCTTTCATTTACTCTCTACAACTCATGAATGTGCAGGTTTTGATTGTACTGTACCACATATTGGCAAAGCTATTATAGAATATCAATAGACCTACATAGCTAGATGACATGCTTCTGTAAAAATTTCAGTTTCAAAAATTAAGAACCATACAAGCCGTATGGCCCCATACGTGCCGTATGGATGTGTGTCAGAAACGTGATTTGATGTGCCAGTTTTTGTCGGAAAATAAAATATTCATACGACTCAAATTCAAAATATTTTATTAATGTTTAATTATTTATAGACTTGATTTATTAACTTGCTTCATCCTCCAACCATTCCACTTGGTTTTGAGTTGATTTTTTTTTACTTTTTTTTCATTTGAATTTTCTAATATTTTTATATTAAATAACTTTATTTAACTTTTATGGTGTACATATACCGATTTTTATTATTGTTTTATGTGTTTACATTTGGTTATTAACATGCTCTGTCATTTGATTCTTTCACCCGGTTCTGAGTCTCATGTCCTCATATCATGGTTGTTTTTTTAGTAACTTTTACCCTTGTTTTGGTTAGTTTCTTTAGTTTTATTTCTGTTACTTTGTAGATTATTTTATTTGGAGTATAAAATTGTATTTCCTATTTATGTCGTAACATGTGAGACATAACAAAACCGTGTGGCTATAATTTTATACATTTGTTTTATGTTTGATCACATTTATAACAATGTTGCATCCACTTAAACCTACTGGTAACTTTTTTATGAGTTTGAAGTTTTAATGTTCAGTCATGTTTACTTTGCAAATGTGAGGCATGAACAATCAAGCCACTGCAATTCTGCACGATTCTTTTTGTGCTTAGGCATGTTTATGCGCAAGTTACATCCGTTTAAATTTTATAAAAATTAGTAACTCTCTTGCTTATAACAAATATCAAGTATAAAAAAAATTAAAATACGACAAAAAAACAAGCAGGGTGTATAATGATAAAATTAGGGTCCTTATAATCTCACACACAATTTTGTATTATCACATCCTATTATACACCTCATATAGCACCATACACCATGTATAGCATGATAAACTCTTCGTATATGACTACACGTATAGTATAGGGCACCACATACTATACAACAGTTATGATTAATGATGAGATGTCATACGCTTCGTATAGGGCTATACGGAGCGTGTAGAGAACAATTATATGAGGCATGTTCTGCCACTGTAGGGTGTTCAAAATAACCGAAAACCGTAATCCAAATCATATCCATAACCGAAACAAACCGAACCGTATTACAAATTCGATTTTCGGTTCGGTTTCAAACCATATCGTATTACAAATTCGGTTTTCGGTTTTCCAGTATTTTTTGAAACTCGGTTTATTCGGTTTAAATCGAATTAATATTTAAATATTTTATTTTTTATTTTTTTGAGGGGAAGAAATTCAAGAAATCCCTTCCATTCCAAACCTGCAACATCTATATCTTAAACCCAATCCCTGATCTCACACGAGAACTCCGCCCCTTGCCACTGCTCCCCTCACCGGCCACCGCTCACCCCACCGGTCACCGCTCACCCTCCGACAGTCACCGCTCAACCCCACCGGCAGTCACCGCCACCCACACCGGCAGCCACCGCTCACCCCCACTGCGGGCGTTCGTGACCACTGCTTGTTCGCTCCAACCTCCGGAACACGATCTGAGCTCCGATCCATTCATCACTTCCGGCCGATCTGCACTCCTGAACACGGTTCCAGTTGTCGATCTACACTCCAAGCTATAATCTCGATCTACACTGTTCCAAGCAGCTACTTAAACTCAGTACGTTCTTAGATTAGGTTTTTCTATTGAAAAGTTAGAACGATTCTCACTTGTGGTTTATCTAATTAGGGTTTTTCTCTTTGAATGAATGCGGTTGAAATGGTTTAATTCAGGTTGTTAAGTTATTAACCGAATCCGAACCGATTTAAATTCTGTTTGGTTTTGCTAATCTCGAGTACGGTTCGGTTTACGGTTAGGGTAAAAAAATTGAAAAACTGTTTCAACTGAATCGAATAAACTGTTTAAACCGTAACCCGGACCGTTGAACACCCCATATGTTCTGGGTCTGCCATACCGAAAAAGTAGTACGTGACGTTTAGTACTATACCCTATGTATAATAAAGCTATACGTGGCGTATAATGATATATGACATTTACAAGAATTCAAAAGTTTGAATATGAAATGACGTAAGATTCCTATTCAATTATATATAAACTGATCGATCAAACATTTCGTTCTTTTCAATTCATACTTCTTATTCTAATTCAATTCTTTCATTCGATCTTATTTATTTATAATGTCGTTTTGGAACATTAACTTCATCTTTATAAACGATCACATCAATCAAGTATATCATTTTATCGCTTGTTTGTCTTTTATTAACAAAACACTAATCATGTTTTTGTTAAAGGAGAAACATGTCATTCAATATCGTTACGATGAGGGCAGACTGCAAGGCCTGTCATATTTAAATGAATATCCTAATGTTAAGTCTTAAAGCATGAATAGGCTTCCAAATTTAAACAAGGAACCTTACGTTGAATTTTACTAAAACAATGAGGAGTTTGGATTTGAGAGTCAACCTTGGTACATGCAAGAAAGTTGCTATGAACAAACTAGTGAACCTTCTTAGCCTAAAAAAAATAGTCAAGATTATTTCAACGAAGGTCGTTACGCTAAGTGTTATGGGATGTCAACCAGATATGATATTTTCTTGAGTTTTATCTTCTTAACATTATATAAGTTTAATTGTAGTATTGTTACAAGAATTTATGTCTCGTGATGGGTTGTTGACTTTGGCAAAAAAGAGAGTTCTCGACAATGATTGCATTATAGTCACCGCGTGATAGAAAAAAGGAGACATCTTAAAAAAGATATGGTTTGTATGTGATGGTAGTGACAAACACAATAGCATAGACACACTTAGACGTTCTAGAAGCAAGAAAATCGGATGCCCATTTAAACTGGTTGGCGTATACGACGAAAAACGTCTTGTTTGAAAGTTTTTGTTTAGAAATAACAAACATAACCATGATCATGCTCAACATCTAGAGGGACATCCATTTATAAAAATGTTGTCTTGAGTTGAACATAAGATGGTGAGGCAGCTGCCACAGCATAGGTGAGGATATGCCTTGGAGGCGGCTCTTTGAGCTCCGCCTAATTACTGTGGAGTTTCATTTGTTTACATAGCCTTGTATTACAAGCTGGAAACTATTACCCTGTTATATACGACGGAGATTACAGAGTTAGAGGATGACACCTTACGTTGATGGTGACATCAGATAGGTAGGTGATGGTGACTTTTTAAATGCCAAAGCGAGAGTTACTTCATTCGCGACCCTCTCGTCCAATATATGCATTAACTTATTGCCAGATCCATCACATGACATGACAAATGTCACAATTTATTTTTAGGGAAAATTATCAAATTAGTCAAAGTTGACCACCTTTTTACCAAATTAATCACTCAAATTCCGGCGTCTAAGACACCGCTTTAGACACCCTTTTTCTGTACTTTTTGTAAACATACGGGCCCACATGTCGGCGGCTTTGTTGGGGTCTAAATGGGTGTCTTAAGACCCCTTTTCTACTAGCGCCTTAGACGCCACTTTAGACGCCCTTTTTCTGTCAAATCTGGTAAAGCGACAACTAAAGCGGCGTTTAAAGTGGCTTCTAAAAAGGCGTTTAAGACGCTGGTAGAAAAAGGGATCTTAAGACACCCATTTAGCCGCCGACATGTGGGCCCGTATGTTTACAAAAAGTACAGAAAAAGGGCGTCTAAAGTGGCGTCTAAAGGGCCGGAATTTGATTGATTATATAGGTAAAAAAGTGGTCAACTTTGACTAATTTGGTAATTTTCGCTTTATTTTAAGTGTATTATATAATCGTACACATGAAATTTTTTGTTTTAATATATGAAATTAAATTATCGTTTGTTTTGTTCTCTGTTACCTGTTTGTTTTCTTTTTAATAAAATAAAATGGGCGTAGGTCATCCGGCTGGCAAACCGCGTAATCGGCAGGCATCTATAGCGAAATGGCGAGCTTTCTGATTCCCTCGTATTCTGTCGTTAAACTCAGGCGAGCCGTTTGTCCCTTTGAATTGGAGGTTATCTAATTCCTGATACGTCTCTAATTGATTTAGGTTTAACAATTTTCTCAGTTGCTCCTTCAAGAAGAAGTTATCATGCAACCACTCCTGTTTCGAAGTAAGTTGTCGTCGTCAACTTTAAATCGTTGGATTATATATCTGCTTTGGTTCCATTCATTGCTTAGTTTTGTGTTATTTGATTTTTGTTCCAGTAACAGACAACATGCTACTTTTCGTTTCAGAATGTTGAATGCTTCGTGCAACTGAATTGTTATTTCATGAAAAAAATGACCAAAATTTGATGTTTTACTATCTGCGAGTCTGAGAGGTTAAGAGAATCACCAGATATAACCCATGATGAATGGTATCTTTCAAGCATGAAAAACTTGTTTTAATGCTTGCCAATGTATTTAAGCGGTTTACCACGAGTGAGGCATCCAGTTGTGTAAAGGCAAGATATTGTAATGAGCCCACTAATTTCTGATATGATTTAGGATCCGTGCTTGGGGACAGGAGGTAAGAATCACCGAAGAGTTTAAGGGAGTTGCCATCTCTTTTGCACTATTCACGTGAAATTGTGTAAGGAGGTCTTGAATATGGCATTGTTGGGAAAGGAAAAGACCTTGAGATGTGTAGATGACTTAAATGCCCAGGAAATGGTGAAGTGACCCTATGTTTATGGTTGAGAACCTTTTGGCTAGGTTGTTGACAAATTGATTTACAAAGTCATTATTGTTTCATGTGAGAACAATGTCATCTACATATACCGTAAAAAAGCCGAGAATATTGTTACAATTGTAGACGAAGAGTGAGGAGTCAACTCTTGATTTGCGAAAACCACAACTGAGAAGGAAAGATGTCAATTCCATGTACCATGCCCTTCGCGTTTGTTTAAGGCCATAAAGAGATTTTGAAGTTTGCAAACATGGTTGGGAATTATGGATGGATGAGATCAATTGGTTGAGTCATGTACACTTCTTCATGGAGAGTGCCATTAAGAAACACATTATTCACATCAAGTTGGTGAAGTGCCAACTATGGGAGAGGGCACGGGAGAAAACAACCTGTATAGTGACATGTTTAATAACATGAGTGGACGCATCAAAGAAATCCTTCTATGTTGTTGAAGAAATCCTTTTTCTACAAAATGTGCTTTGTATTTATAAATAGTACCATCTGGATGGCGTTTAATTTGAAAAATCCATTTACAGGCTTACAACCTATGGGATTGTTTGAAGCTTGTTAGGAATCAAGCTGCGCAGCGGAACCAGATTAAACAACACACGTACACGATTGCAAAGAAAAAACAGAAAACTAGAAAATAAATGACACGAAGATTTAACGTGGTTCGGTCGATGTGACCTATATCCACGGGCTGCAACTAGGATTTATCTTTTATTACTTAGGTGCACAAAGATTACAATTACAAGACTGAATATATATAGAGAACAATTAGGTTACAAAACTTAAACCGGGCCGGGCTTAGGGCCGGCTGCCCTAACTCCCTCCCAAAAGGTCTCCGAAACCTAACAATCTCCCACTCGGAGGCCTTGCGATAAAATCAAGCCCTCCATCCAAGCACACAGTAATCCAGTCTTCCAGTAACTCCAGTAATCTTTGTCAAACAGTCTTCCAAGCCTTCAGTTCCCATAAACAAGCTAAGATTTCAATCCAATCTTCCTAGTTGCAGCAGCCCTTCTCATTAGTTACCTGAAGGGCTCGTTGAAGCTTCCGAAAGCTTCAACGCATCAGTCATCACTGACTCAGTCGTGACTGTAACCAACTCATCCTCTGTCTCAACTGGCTTGCACATTCCACCAGATCCAGAGATACATCGAGGAATATTAACACTCTCCAAATTCAGCAAGTAATCCACAGGAGATATTTTAGCAGTCGAAATCCTGGTCTTCAAAACCCATTATTGCTTTGAAACTGTACCCGAAACACTAACCGTGCTCCCACTGTTACCAAAACCCCCAACTGGTTTAAACCTTCGACCCCGTTCAGCTTGAACCACCATGGCACCAGGCTTCATACTTGCAAAATGAACTTCTTTTGCCCCTTAGATTTAGCGAACCAGACTTTGTCTTGCTTAACGGGGACGGTCACTCCCTTAGCAGGTACCTCAACCAAATATAACGATCCTTGTTTCTTTCCCCAAGCAATAACCAGTTTACCCTTGATCACTTTCCATTTGCCACTACCAAAATTAGCTAGTCCCTGTTCATCCAATTGACTGACAGAATTGAGATTCGTCTTCAAACCTGGAATCACCCTGACATTCTGTAATTTCCATGTAGTTCCCAATGGAGTCTCCAGATCAATATCCCCTATGCCCGTAACATTCAGAAATTCACCGTTATCAAGTCGTACCTTCCCAAAGTCACCAATTTTCAGATTCTTCATCAATTCACTGCTGTGCGTGGCATGAATCGAAGCACCAGAATCCATGACCCAAGAGTCCACGCTGCTTTCATCACTAAGTATCAATGCATCATCCTCAAACACATCCTCAGTAGCAGCATTCAATTGTTTCTTTGGACATTGACTCTTAACATGTCCCACCTCATTGCAGTTCCAACATTTCACACTTTTCTTAGTTCTAGACGAACTCCTTCCCCGACTCCCACTGTCCCTGCTATCCCTTCTACCCCTGCCAACATGCAACATTTCAGAAGAAGAAGAATCACCTTGATTCTTGCGTCTGATATCCTCGCCAAGAACCAAATCTCTAATCCCTTCAAATGTCATACCACTGGCTCCCGCAGAACTAGTAACAGTAGTAACTGTCCCGGACCAGCTATCAGGCAACGAAGATAGCAGCAGTAGAGCCTGAACCTCATCATCGAACCTTATCCCAACTGAAAGTAGCCTCGACAAAATTGAATTAAGGTTGTTAATGTGAGATGTCACAGATGCACCTTCCATCATCTTCGTGTTCACAAGCTCCCGAATCAAGAACACCTTATTAGCTGCCAACGGCTTTTCATACATATTTGACAGAGCCTTCGTCATACCACTACCTGTGGTCTCCTTCATGATGTTAAAAGCAACGCTCTTCGTCAAAGCCAATGTAATAACCGCTCGAGCTTTCTTGTCCTTCAATTCCCAATCGGCTTGATCCATTTTCTCCGGTTTATCCCCCAATGCCTCATCCAAATCCTTCTGACACAGTAATGCTTCTACTTGCATTTTCCACCAACCAAAATCAAAACCGTTGAACTTCTCAATCGCAACCTTTCCGTCTTCAGTCATAGCAAACAGAATACGGATCGAGACAGTGACAGACACAACAATGGCACGGGCCTGAACTTGACGATTGTTCTACTGAACACTGTCAAATAATCCGATCTGTTCCTACAGTCCCAGACAAATAAAACTGTAAACAGTTACCCTGATTGATCTCCTGTAGACAAATCTGAACCCGAATGTTAATCTTCACAAAAAAAAGATTCCTCAAACCTGGTTGATCACAAATATTGCAATACCCGAACCCGAAACGCTCAAAACAGATCCGACAACAGGCTGACAATGCCTCAAGGGGTTCAATTTGAAACCCTAACAGTCAAAATCAGTCAACCTTAGAAGCAAACGCGATTCCAAGGGTTATACGAACCCTAATCAGTGGCTGTCCCAAAATTTCGAACCAAAATTGAGTCAAACAGAGCTTCAATCAGCGATTCCAAGGGTAGAAAGACCCAAATCGCGAATCCAGAGCTCAAATCGGCCTCACCGGCGCGATTCCGGCAATGGCGGTGGCGGCGACGTCAGTGGCTACCGGCGGCGAAGGAGGCGGCGACCGGCGGCGACAGGGTTGGTAGCGGCGGAGGCGGCTGATTCTATCAACTCCAAGGGGCTGAGAACCCTAATTCGAAAAAACTCCCAGACGACCCAGATGACGGCTGACGAACTCAAGGGTTATACAAAAACTTAATTCGAAAAAAACTCCCACCTTTCTTTTCGTCTTTTCTTTTTCAGTAATCGTCTATGTACGATCGTATGTTTAATCTCCAACGAGCCTCGGCTCTGATACCACTTGTTAGGAATCAAGCGGCGCAACGGAACCAGATTAAACAACACACGTACACGATTGCAAAGAAAAAACAGAAAACAGAAAATAAATGACACGAAGATTTAACGTGGTTCGGTCGATGGGACCTACATCCACGGGGTGCAACTAGGATTTATCTTTTATTACTTAGGTGCACAAAGATTACAATTACAAGACTGAATATATATAGAGAACAATTAGGTTACAAAACATAAACCGGGCCAGGCTTAGGGCCGGCTGCCCTAACTCCCTCCCAAAAGGTCTCCGAAACCTAACAAAGCTTTTGGAAGAAGTTCCCAATTACCATTTTGCATGAGAGCATTGAATTCTTGATCCATGTCCTGCTGCCATTTAGGGTCTTTGAGGGCCTGTTGGTTAGTGTTCGGTTCAATGGTAGGAGGTATGGTATGTAGGTTAGTGGAGTTTATTAAGGATGAATTGTAGTAATTTGGGTTTTGCTTTCTTATATATGGTTGCATTGGTGAGAGAGGATGTGGTAATATGAAGGTTGGTAGGTTAATGTCTTCGGATAGGGAATGAGATATATTTGATTGATAAGATGGGGCTGAGTTAGAATTGGATGGGTTCTTTGAATATGGAAGCCTTCATTTGAGTTGTAATTGGAGGGTTAGGTGGCTTTGGTTGGGAAGGGGAGACAATACGACAAAAATAGGTAAAACGATATATGGGAGGAGATGGAAGAGAATTAGGTGGAGGTTGGATGGCAGTGAGATATAAAATTTGTGTTGGCATAGGTTTATGGGAGTGGTGAGTGTGTGAAGGTAGCCTGATGATGTAGGCAGATATTGAGTTGGGGGTAGTGGTTGAGAGGGATGTAAATTGATGTTCAAAGAATTGAACATGTTGAGAGTGATATAATCAATGAGCATTGGTATCAAGGCATTTATAGGCAGTTTAGATGTAGAGTAACCAAGAAAAATGCATGGAGTGGACTGTGATTATAGTTTGGACTTGAGGTTGGGTCTTAGCCAAGGTAGCTGGGACAACCAAATGGTTTAAGCTTGATGCAACTGGGTGAGGTACTGAGGTACCAAAAAGGCGTTGAAAGGGGCTTTGGTTGTTGAGGATAGGAATAGGAAGTCTACTTATGAGATAGATAGCTGTTTGAAAAGCATAGGTCACATAGATGAGAGGTAATTTGGCAAAGTGAAGTGGAGCGAGACCAATCTCCACCGGTCCACCACATATATCCCATCACCACATATACTCCATTTTGTTAAGGGGCGTGAGGAGTGGTGTAGTGAGAAATGCCATGTGGTTCTAGAAACGATAGCAGTCCTTGGTATCAATGTTGTAAAAATCGGGATTAATCGGGATTAATCGCTAGTCGGACCTAAGCGAATTAATTTTTGCCTAGCCGGTTCAAAAATCGCTAGTTGGCGTTAGTCGGACCAAGTCGGAGCTAGTCGGATTAATCGGTCCAAGGGCAAAAAATCGGTCAACAGAGCAAAAAATCGGTCAACAGGGCAAAAAATGGGTCAACAAACCAATAATTTTATGTCTAAGCCAAAAATTTCGATCCAAGCCCATAGAAATTGTGGTTTTTCTTCTTCCCTGTCTCAGTCGACTCCCAAAATCACGATCGATCGGTCAAAAAGCAGCTGCGCATGATCGGTCTCAGTCAACTCCCAAGTATGCTTATATTAATGTTTGAATTTTTAAGTACTTTGTTTATGATTTTTAAGTTTATTAGAAAAATATTTAAATTTTGAAGTATTATATTTATATTGATGTGTATATATAAATTTTGAAAAATTCTATATAAAAATTCCAATCCGATTAATCCCTAGTCCCTACCTCGCCAACCGACTAGCGACTAGCGATTTCTCCAACCTTGCTTGGTATTCTTCCTCTATAAAGAGTGAAACAAGAGATGTTTGAAATAACTTTTTCACGAAATTTTTAAACTAGGGAATTAGAGTATCAACATCTGATTTTTGTTTCATTTGGTAAAGCCAAACATATTTGGAGTAATAATCAACCAACATACACAATATGCAATTTGATTAACGAACTTTTTAACATGATCTTATACATCGGAGTTGACAAGTTGCAATGGTTTGTTAGTAATTTGTGGCTTTTATTAATGGAGCAAAATGGACAATGCATATCAGATGTCATTAAAAGCTTAAAATTGAGACCTAAGATGTAAACACGAGACCTAAGGATTTTGATGGATGGATAATGGATGGCCTAATATGTGGTGCCATGTAAGCGGAGAGGAGGTGTTGGTGGCATTGATATGCATAGTGGATGGTAAGTTGGTACAATAAACATATTCAAAGCTCTCCCTCACATAAGACATGCCTCTGTGCGAATATCCTTCACAAAAAAATAAGTTGGAAAAATTCACTAGAAACTCGTTTAGATTTACATAGTTAGCAACTAAATAAGATTACGACGTAAATGAGGAACACACAACACATTTGGAAAATATTGTGTTTTGAGTGGTGTGTTGAAAATCAGTGAGTTTGTCGAATAATTCTGAGCATGACAGAGGTGTCTCACGTACTTTAATGGCAACAACAATTTTGTTGTAATCATCACCTAGTTGGGATAAATATGTACCAAAAGTTCTTCGTCAACTAGGCTCTGAGCGAGAGCTAGGTCATCAGCATAGACTTCATGCGCAAGAGGTATTCTACAATTGATTGATTGTTTTTAGGGTTTGACCAGTTTGGATTTTAGTGAGATAATGCAAGATTGAGAGCTACTTGCAAAACTGGAATTGATCCTTTCCCAGGCTTCTCTTATGGTGGCATTAAGTGAGATTAAGGGTTGAATCTGGTTAGAGCAACTTCCAAGGATTGACTTGATTATGACTTGGTCTTGTCGATAACAGGGAAGGAAATTAGGGTTTGGTTTGATCCTTGTCAACAAGAATTCGTTTGGGTGGTTGCTGATTTCCTGTGATAAAAGCATCAAGTTCAAGCTCTATGGGGGTTGATTCAACTTGATGACATGAGATTGGTAAGTTGTTGGTTGTAACTTGATTGGGAAATGGGTGGCTGCAGCAATTTGAACAGTATGTTGAGATGCCATTAAGATTCACATGTGAGGACAGGGGAATAAGATGAAGTTAGGATCGGCTCTATAGAGCTTGGTTGCTCTAATACCATATGATGGTATGGAGAGTAAAGTGTGTTGTATTCTTGCACACTATTGAGAGGTACAACAGGAGGCTAAATAGCTGAAGAGTGCACAAGAAGCTGATTTAGGAATTAGGATCTATTTTGACCCACACTCTACAATTCAAATGAGTTCAAAATAATTAAAATATTCTCCTTTAATTGCTCTTGCTCTTGCTCTTGCTCTTAGTCATAATATGAAAGTATTCTCATGTGTAATTTTCTACTAATTCACTTCACGTGTAAAAGAAACTTCACGACTGTTTTTCCTACAGGCAAGGAATATTAAATACAGACCTCCTGGGACTGAGATAAACCTTTTAAATGACATTAATTTTACCCTTCCAGAGAAAAGGTACCAGTTTGTTCTTTTTGCTCAACACTTGTATTTCCTTTGGCATGGTGATATTAATAATCAAAGGCCTTTTACAGTGCCTTACTCAGGGTTTGCTGTTACCAAGAGTCTAAGAACTTTACCTGTAATAACAAATGGTTAATATCCACATGTTTAAGGTGGATTTTACAAAAGATCATGTGTCCTGATTTATTTGGTTTGACAATCCCTGGTTTTTTATTCAAATTATGATACATGGCACTTGCATTTACTTGGAGAAGGCGAAACATGAAGTATAGACTATAGAGCAACGTGGTCATTGCTGTAATAGAGCGAGGGAGGACATGTGTTTTTTCGAGAGCTTGTTATTCATGATCTGGTAACAATTTTCAGTTAATCAACCTAGGGGTGTTTGGGATTGCATTTACAAATTGTTTGTATTATTATTGTGCTTTAAAATCGCAGAAAATCACTTTTTAAGTGTTCAGATAGGAGACAATCTGATTTTGACCGTCTAATTATTTTAGGGTCAAATAATAAGTTAGATGGTAGTTTTTTTTAAACGGTTATCTGGTTCTTGTTATTATACCTCTTTATTAGCCTTAAATAATAAAAAATGCCAAGCATCCTGATTATCTCATATTGCAATATCAAACAGTGGCAGCAAATCCAAAAACTATTTCTTTCTGGCTTTCTATCTCCATTATCGATCAGTAGCTATGCATTAACTATCCCTGCTTGCTACAGTTTTGGATTAATTTTTGGACGAAGTGGAAGCGGGAAGACTACCCTTTTGCAGGTTAGTTTCTAAGATTATATGCTAATTATGTTTGCCTTTTTTTTTCCCCATGTATCTTAGTATTTTCTTGGTACCTTCTATCCTTGATCATATGCTCTATTTTCATTTTCTTTTGATTCCTCCATACAGCTTATTGCAGGGCTGACTAAACCAACGTCAGGCTCCATTTATATTCAAAGATATAGTGATGATGACAGCCCAACACAGCCACCTGTGCTATTATCTCCAGAAAGAGTTGGTATTGTTTTTCAGTTTCCTGAAAGGTATTGGCTGTTTTTCCAAAGTTGTATCATGGAATCTTTTGACTGGTTCCCAAATGTTTAGTGATCATACAAATTCTCTTTAAACTTCATTGTGATCAAACAACACCGTTAGCATATATGAAAACAAATAGTATGTGCTGTGAGATGTTGCATTAGGGCAACAAAAAGGTCCTTGTAGAGAATGACATTATTCTAAATATTAGATATTGAATTTGGTCACATTCGATCATTTTGGTTATCTAGTTGAACCATGAAGGAAATTGTATATTGATTCTGCATATAATAGAGTTATACAAGGGCTCTTCTAAATATGTTGTGAGCCGTTTTCTTGGCTGTGATGAAGCAACAATCAAAGCCATGGTCATAATGACAAGAAGCTACTTTTGGTTGAGAGTGGGATCCCAGTGGTTGTTGTGAGCAGCTAGGGTTTTAGAGAGCAGATTGTTTTTTGTTGAGTTTTGAAGCGGCATATGGTTTAAGCCCCAGAATTCTCCCACGTGTGACACGTGTTTTGAAACACCTTTATAGTTAGGTCTCAGATTTACAAACGTGTTAATTGTAATCACACCCTACGTTATTTACAATCGTTCATAAAAAGTTGGGTTTTTAACCAAAAATGTATTCAATCTGAGCCTTCGCAAGATATCCGATCACGTGCGCCGTCACCCTTTACGTTCACCTGAAAAACACCACATTTAAATCACAGTTAGTTCGTTAGAACTAAGTAAGATCACCCCGCTATTTCCCCAATTGTATTCCATAACACCATATGGATACAATAATAATGTCCCAAATATAATTTGGTAACATTAGTAGCAAAACGATTTACTAACGGGTCGTTTTCATCCAAAACCCCTTAAATCTCCCTTTCATGCCCAAACCAACTAGATTTGCCCATGGAATTCGCATCAAAGTTGAAATAATCCAATTTATGACATTTTAGACATACAAGCGCAACATGGGCGTGTTCCAGAGGAGCATGGCTATGTCAGAAGGTTTCCAGAATCTGATGTGCAGATATGACATGGGCGTGTTTCAGGGAACATGATCATGTCAAAACTCTTTCTAAATACATATCCTTTTTGTTCTCCCTCCTTATTCCTTTTCACCTAGGACTCCTATTTTACAACAAATTTAAACCATCCAAACACATGTAATACAAGTGCCTTGTAAATTCTCAACTCAATTAAATTGCAAGAATTCAACACAAACATGTTAATGGGTCATTTCACCCGAATCCCTTGAGACTTCCTTTTTCACCAAGGATTCTCAAGGTAGGTAGTCACATACTCACACCACTTGTGATTTACCTATGCTCCATAAATTCATCATAGGAAATTCCATAGTTGTCAAAGGCGTTAGGCGCACTTAAGGCGCTATGGTCTCGACTGGGGCCTAGGCGCTAGGCGCAAAAAAAGCGCTAGCATGAGAAAAAAAAGCGCAAACATAATAGAAAAATAAAATATAATTACATACTTATACTTTAAAATATAACATAATATAATTTCTTGCAAAATCATATTAATTAGCAAATGATAAAAACCAATTTCATGATGTTCAAAATTGAAAACCAAACATTCAAAATCAATACCAAAAATTTCAAAGTAAGTAAAACAAAAGACACAAAACGACATAGTTTAAAACCAAAAAGTATCAAAGATCCTATCTAATCATCAAAACCATCATTAGATTTTTCATCAACTTCCATTGCTTCATTTGGTTCATATGCATAATCATCATCTTCTTCAGATTCTTCATCAACTAAAGTCCTTGAAGATGAAGGTTGTGAAATTGAAGATCGTGTTCTTCTAGCTTCTCCTGCCCCAGTTGCACTACCCACAGCATCCCATGTCAGGTCCTCACCCTCAAACACCAAATCTTCTTCCATTGTCCCAATCAACCACTCGTTGCAATCATCTATGTCATCCAATGATATTGGATCATAGACAACATTTTTATCACGTCGATTTTTGAGGGTCTTGATGTATTTTACATACACAAGATCTTGCAACTTTTTGTGCTCTAACCTGTTTCTTTTCTTGGAATGGATCTGTTATTTTGCAATTGAATAGTTATAAAAAAAATACATAATTAAGAAATAAAAAACTATAAAAATTCATTAACTTACGTGCTCAAATGTGCTCCAATTTCTTTCACATCCGGATGCACTACATGTCAAGCTTAACACTTTAATAGCAAACTGTTGCAAATTTGGGGTTCCTTTCCCATATAGTTTCCACCATTCAGCTGATAAAATACATAAAATTAATAAAAATATTAAAAATAAGATTAAAATTAAATTAAATTTACATAACTTACCAGGGGCTATTTTACCATGTGCTCTCTTTGCAAATTCTAAACAAAAAAACCCCTCTTGGTTCACCCATATGACCATCTCAGTCATTATCAAATCTTGTTTTGACTTATCTGGATCCAACCTTTTAATGCATTCAATCAATCCTTCGTATACCTCTTTATCACTTTCAATATCAACGTTATAACAATAGAACTCCGGGTTCAGGTAGTAACCAACTGCATGCAACGGATGATGGAGTTGACAATTCCATCTTTTGTCAATAATGGTGGAAACCATTAGGTAATCGGTGCTATCTTTGCCTAAAGCCACCCCAATTGCTATCTTTGCTCTCTCCATTGCTTCATATACATAACCCATTGCAGGTTTCTTCTCATTATCAACTAGATGAAGCACTCGAACTAAAGGACCCATAACTTTAAGTGTGAAGAGCACATTGTTCCAGAAGGTTGGTGTGAAAATAATGTCACATGCCCGTTTACCTTTAGGTTCTTTTGACCATTTACTAGTTGTCCACTTCTCACTTGCAAACATGTTTCGCAAAGAAGACTTTTGCTTTTGCAAACTTTGCAAAGTTAAATACGTGGTGGCAAAACGTGTAACTCCAGCTCTTGTCAATTCTTTGTTGCTTGTAAACTCTCGCATCATATTCAACACACCACTGTGATTATATATATAACCAACAAAGAAAATACCTTTTTGAATTGTTGTTTTGACTTTACTAATCTTCCCAACATCCTCAAGCATTAAATCTATGCAATGAGTAGCACAAGGGGTCTAAAACAAATGTTTCCTCTTTTGCATCAACAATTGGCCTAAAACAAGCAGATTCAAAATGATCAATTATAATTTAAGAATACAAAAAATTAAACAAATTGAAAATACAAAAGTACATGCTAACTTGAAGTTGCTTCCTTTGTCAGTGATGATTTGAACAACATTAGCTTCTCCAATTTGTTCAACAAATTTATCTAGTAACTCAAATAATTTCTCACCAGTCTTCGTATACGAAGACGCATCAACTGACTCCATAAATACAGTCCCTTTAGAACTATTGACCAAAAAATTTATCAATGTTCTTTGCTTATGATCTGTCCAACCGTCTGACATAATTGAACACCCATACTTTGACCATTCCATCTTTTGTTCTGCAACCCACTTGTCTATGTTATCTATCTCATTTTTAAGGAGTGGGACTCTCAACTCGTGATAACTAGGAGGCTTCAAATGTGGTCCATAATTCCCTATAGCTGCTACCATCTCCTTAAAACTATCCAACTTTGCCACATTGAATGCAATCCCAGCTTGGTAAAAGAAGGCAGCAATCGTTTGAATTGTTCTTCCCCGAAGTTCTTTGTCACAAGCATCATTTATGCTTGTCTGGACAACTTTTCCTTTTCCTTTGGAAACAAAAAAATCTATTGGACCCTTAACATTTTCATTCCTTTTTTTTTCCACTCCACTAATGTTTATTCCAGCCCTCTTTTTTTGGATATTAGGTACTTCAATTACCTCATCCTCTTCATCTTCATCGTCTCCAAACCCACCGTCTTCTAAATCCAATTCACGAAGGCCATCGGGATTTTTTTTAACTTTTGACTTTGGACATAATCTCTAAGTTCTTGTTTCACTTCTGGTGGACATTTGGTACATTCTTTTGCGTTCCGATGACCACCCATCTGATGTTGTTTCGCTCTGTAGATACCCCCTTTAGTTACTTTATTGCAGAATAAACAACTAACGCTGTTTTTGTCCTTTTCATCTTTCAAATAGTTATACTTCCATCCAGGATCTTTACCCACTTTGGATTGTGAACAATCGGCATCAGCTGGTTGGGAAGACATCCTGGTCTATCTGTTTAACCAGAACCAATAAGTGAATGAAACAGAGACGCAATTAAAGTGACCAAAAATGAAACCAAAAATTGACAAATACGATTCAAAAAATTAACCAAAAAAGGACAAATTGACAAAAATTGAAACAAAAATTGACCTATTTGATAGTCTGTAAAACTAAAACCAAAAATTAACAAATACTGTTAAGCAAAAACGTGAAACATAGATGCAATATGACAATAGAAGGACCAATACGATCATATTAATTCAAAAACTAAACACCAAAAATTGAATCTGCTTAGGAAATTGAAAAAAAAAAGACGATGAAGAAGTAATAACCTGAAACAGAGATGCAATTAAACAATAATAACACGAAGACTAGCAATGGTGCGACTCTGTTTACGAAATTGAATAAAAAAATTGACGAAATTGAATCAAAAAATTGAAACAGATATCGACAGAAGTGACAATGGTGCGACTCTGTTTACAAATTGAATCAAAAATTGACAAGTTACAGTACTAACCTTAATCTTCAAGTTGATGGAGTTGAATGGAAGAACCGAAGAAGCTACAAGATGATCCAATTGCGATTGGAGATTGCAAAATGCAGAATTTGGAACGACTATCTCGGTAGAAGCAGTTGAATTGGAACGACGATCTCGATTGATTATACGTAATATCCAATTTCCATAATTGTTTAATCAATTAATTAGAAAAAATAATAAACGTATCTAATAAAATTTAACCCTAAAATAATAAAAACAAAAAATCGGTAAAAAACATCCCCACGCTGCGCCTACCTCAGCCACAGGCGCCATTGGTGCGCTGAGCTTTTTTTGGGCGCCTAGGCGCTAAAGCGAGCGCTTTTGACAACAAAGGGAAGATCACACCACTTGTGATTCAACCTATTCCCCATTCACACCCCTTGTGAATTGTTTGACCAATTTTGGTCAATTTCTACCCAATTCCTTTGAGACCTCCTTTTTCACCAAGGATCCCCAAGGTAGGTGATCACACCACTTGTGATTTACCCATACTCCATAAATTCATCATAGGAAGATCACACCACTTGTGATTCAACCTATTCTCCATTCACACCTCTTGTGAATTGTTTGACCAATTTTGGTCAATTTCTACCCTATTCCTTTGAGACCTCCTTTTTCATCAAGGATTCCCAATGTAGGTAATCACACCACTTGTAATTTACCTAAACTCTATAAATTCATCATAGGAAGATCACACCACTTGTGATTCGACCCATATTACATTCACACCTCTTGTGAATTATTTGACCATTTACAGTCAAACTACAAATAAGAAGTTCACACCACTTGTGAATCATTCTTATTTCTCCACACCAATTGTAAACATACTACATTACAATAACTAAGCAAATATAACACCTATTGCATGTTATTGTCAAGCAACAAATATACAAACACCAATTTGAATTGTTTGACCATTTTCAGTCAACCTTTTAATAAGAAGTTCACACCTCTTGTGAATCATTCCTATTCTTACACACCACATGTAAGCATACCAAATCACAATAACTAAGCAATTAAACACCTGTACATGTTATTGTCAACACCAAAACAGTCAAACACCCTTTATACAACAATTTAAACGCCAAACACCCATACTAGTTGATTTGACTAACGGGTCAACTACCCATTTTGACTAATTCCACTAATAGTCAATCACCCGTTTTTACTACTTTCTACAATTATTATCAAACACTTAATGAAACCATATTATGTTATATAATTATAACATAACATTAACAACAAGACTCACCACAAATAATCAACATTTAAGTCAAGCATTCATATTGCCACTATATTATGCGAGGTTAGAAGAATGACAATTGGCCTTAGAGAGTAAAGGATTACGTATCAGTAGGTCAAAAACGAAGCATCTTTGTTGTAACTTCAGTGGGACCAACGATGGGGTAGACGAAGGCCATCAAGTGAATATTGGAGGACAAGAGGTGCCACAGACAACAAAGTTTAAATATCTAGGATCTTTCGTTCAGAGTGATGGAGATATTGATTGCGACTTAGCTCATCGTGTTCAGGCAGGTTGGAACAGGTGGAGGGCAACTACAAGCATATTATGTGACAAGAGGTTTCCAGACAAATCAAAGGGCAAATTCTATAGAGTAGCAGTTAGACCGGCCATGTTGTATGGAAGTGATTGTTGGCCAATCAAAAAGACTCAAGAGAGGAAGCTAGAAACGACAGAGATGAGGATGCTAAGATGGATGTATGGCCACACAAGACTTGACCGAATAAGGAATGAAACCATCAGGGGAAGAATGGGGGTAGCGTGCATCTCAGACAAAGTAAGGGAAAGAAGATTGAGATGGTTCGGTCATGTGAGGCGAAGAGACGAGTTTGCTCCGGTTCGAAGAGTAGAGAACGTAAGCGTGGACGGGAGGAGGTACAGGGGAAGACCTAGGTTGACATGGGATGAGCAGATTCGCCAGGATCTGTTAGCTTTGAACCTTTCGGAGGACATGATGAGTGATAGGATTTCTTGGAGACGTAGAATAAAGGTTAAGGACTACTAGTTACTTAGGATATATGTTAGAAACTGCTAGTTTTTGAGAAACATTTGTTTGACATATTGGTATGTTTGCTATTTGTGTTTTATGCTCGTGTATGTCGAAGATACTTATGACTCTTGATTGTTGGTATAATCTGCTATGTGTGGTTATTGCTCTAGGTTAGTCTGATTTGTTGGTGTATTGTTTTATTCATATACATGCTTTGCTTGGCTTATATGTACCCAGTCTGTATTATATGCCTTTTTATGTCGGGTATAAAAAGAATAATAATAAAAAATAAATAAATAATAATAATAATAATAAAAAAAAAGAAATTTTTTTTTGAGCCGGGGGTCTCTTCTGAAGCAGCCTGTCTACCCATTTTGGGTAGGGGTAAGGTTTGTGTTTATCTCACCCCTCCCAGACCCTACTTAAAAGTGGGATTTTCACTGGGTATGTTGTTTTTGTTTTTTTATTCCTATTGCCACTATATGTGGTCTTAGGTATATAACTACCTTAACAATCCTAATCCTCACACATACATTGTAAATTTAAGCACCAATTCATCCCAACAATGCATATTCCACATACATTGTCAAGCTAAACACCAATTCATCCCAACGATGCATATTCCACATACATTGTCAAGCTAAACACCAATTCATTCCAACAATGCATATTCCACATACATTGTCAAGTTAAACACTAATTCATCCTACCAATGTATATTCCACATACACAATAACAAACTACCATGTTTTAACACCAGAACCAAAACTTTATAACCTATCAGAGCAATGTAGTTTCCACCTACATTGACTTTTATAGATTTAACACAAAACATTCACCAAATACTACAAGACATAAATCAAGTAGTCAACATTCAACACCAACACAAATATGACTTATGGTTGCATATTTAGTGAGTAGGTTACTCACCTTAGCCCGTAGGAACACCATTAAAATCATCTTGTTCTTTACCATGGGTTATTCCTTTAATATATATGTTATTTAGAAGGTGGGTGTTAGAGCAATTAGTAATTGTGATCTTGAGGTCATGGCTTCAAACCATGGGAAATAACCTCTCGCATAAATGTGTAGGGTAAAGTTGTGTACGTCAAATCGCTAAGCGAATCGGCGCCTCCCTATCTCTTACACAAAGCGAGAGCTAAGTCAAGCACTAGGGTCCAGGTACACCTAATTATTTATTTTTTGCATATGTTTACATATAAGAATAATGATTTCTAAATATATATTTAATATAATGAAAAGCTATACAAATTATAGATTGGTTTTGGCTCGAGATTGATAAACGAAGTCGAGCTCAATCTTGTTTGCTAAACAAACTATTGTTAGGCTCGATCTTGGGCTCAAGATCAGGATTATTTAAGCTCAACTCAAGTTGAGCTTTTAGCAAGTCAATATCAAGTAGCTCACCTGCAACTTTGGCTTGTTTACACCCCAACAGTTGGCATGTTTTTGACAAAACAAGTTATTTGTAAAAAATACTTGCATGTTTTATTATTATTATTAGATTTATATGCGCAAAAAATATTATCATTTGTATTTTTATTAAAAATAAATAGATTAAAAGAATCTAATCTTTTAGTTTTTTTATTTGTATCTCGGCCAATTCAGTTTACTCAACCGATTTCGAATCATAAACCCTATAACCTAGTTTTTCAAACCATAAATTGAAGCATATTTCTTCTAGTGTCCGATTTTGCTCAGTTTGGGCAGTTTCAATTGTTCTTGAACATCCTTGCCATGGTGGCAGATAATGTTTGATACTACTCATAGATACCTTTGATACTATGATAATTTTAGTTGAATATATAACTAGTCTAATATTATATACCTTAAGATCGACAATAGAAGCATGGTTATATTGGATAACCTATAGAAAAAATGTAGGACATGAATAGGACTTAACAAATAAAACAAACTTACCCAATATATTCCAACTTTTCAGTAGGGTTTGGAGGAAAGGATAGACACAAACCTTACCCCTATCCCAGTTGGGATAGATAGGCTGCTCCGAAGGAGTCCCCGGCTCAAAGCTATCGTTTGATGTTGATCATCCCAACATTTTTAACGTTATTTTCACAAAATAAGTAAAATAACGTTAAAATTAGTGCAATTTCACTTTGGTCCCTTGAGGGCCCACACATATATACATTATATGTGTGCACCGCAAATAAATAGGACTTAGTATGTTGATTATTTGATCCCTAGGTAAGACACTAAGACATGTGAGTGTGCCATGTTATGGAGACCTTGAGGCAATGAAATCCATACATAGTTTGTTGATGCCATTAATGATATGCAATTAGTAAATATGAGAGATTTGATACAGTATTGGAGAAATCACTAGGCGCTAGCCGAGAATTAATCGGATCGGAATTTAAATATATAATTTTATATAATTATATATATACCCAAATTTTCTATATAGTTTTTATAAAAAAATGTTCAGTTATATATATATATGTATATATATATATAAAACTCATAGGAATTTCCAAGTTTGGCCGGAATTTCAAAAGTCGCCAGAAAACAAAACGGAATTTGAAATTTCACCAGAGTATTCGCCATAATTTTATAAGCTGCCTGAATTTTTGCCGATTTGGCTGCCTAGGCCCGATTTAGTCCACCTAGGCTGATTTCTAGTCCTGATTTATTGGCTGAATTGCTAAATCTAAGTGGTTGATGACCACCTAGTGCCTAGGTGCCGATTAATCGGCCCGTAGGCTGAATTTACCACACTGATATGATATTGAGACTCTCTATGCCTTCCATTTAAGTATAACACACCAATGATTGATGTCAGGATACAACAACAACTTACCCAGTAAAATCCCACTTTTATTGATGTTAGGATTCAAGCTCTTATCTCTTTGCTTTAGTTATGGATAATCTCCATTTGCGTCAGGAGAACTGGAGAAGCATAGCACAAAATAGGAAGTGATGCTTACCTAGAAAGTTAAACTGTTTTGTGGGAACTAGGCATTACTATAATGAGGCTTGAAAAAATATGGAAAAGAAATGTGGAAATAAAATCAGACCCAGATAAACATACTCTCAGGAGCTGTTTGGTAGCCTCTTAATAGTTCATAGCATCTTAATGATTAAGAGGTAACCTAAAGTCTGAATGGTTAAGAGGCAACATTAAGTGGTAGCCTCTTAACCATTCAGACTTCATGCTACCTCTTAACCATTTAATTTTCTCCTTTTCAATTTACCTACTTTGTGTGTGTTGTCCTCCCCCCCCCCCCCCCCCCCCCGGGTGTTTTCTTAGAGGGGAAAGAGAGAGAGAGGGGGGGATATGCTATGTTTTGTGTAAATTTCTTTTACGGTGTATTTTTCAGTCGTCATTTTGCTGATTTCTAATTTTTATTGTACTGGAGCTTGTACCATGCTAGTATTTGCATTTACCCATAATTCAAATAACAAGCAATGTATATAGTATATATCTTAACTCATTTTTGTGTAAAGATAAATGTTGCTCTCTGAGGTAAGTTATTTTGAAATAGGTACTTTGTGGCAGATAATGTTTTTGACGAAATTACATTTGGGTTGCCTAGACAGAAAAGTAATCTTAAAGCTAAAGAACATATTGCTAGAAGAATTGAAAGAGCTATCGCTTCGGTATTATACCCTTCAGTTTCATGTTTATAAAATTTACCTTGTTAACATGAAGAACTATCACTTCAGTATTTACCCCATTCAATTACCTTAAACAAATTCTGATTCAATTTGCTTATGCATATTAAACTGTTAGGTTGGTCTTGATTCAATTTGCTTATGCATCTTAAACTGTTAGGTTGGTCTAAATGGGATTTCGTTGGATAAAAGCCCAAACTCCCTAAGTGGTGGCTTCAAACGCCGCCTTGCTCTTGCCATTCAGCTGGTAATTGACCTGTCCTTTTGGAACTTCAAACTATTTGTTAGAGGTCGCAGTTTTGATCCATGTACCTTAAAATGGCTCAATCAGGGTTGTACTTTATCACCAATGGGCGAACTGTCATAGTATAGCTGAAAAGGAAATGGGTTGAACGCCTCAAAAGTGGACCAAAGTGTTTTAAATGCTTTAACTTCCTGCATTGCTTATATCGTTATCTTAAATTTTAAATGCTTAAAATCTCATTTTTCGCTTTATTATATTAAAAATTAGAATTATAATTATTTATGGCATTAAAAAAAAGGGTCATGTCTGCAGGTCTTCCAGTGCGACCTGTTTGGATCCCCACTGAAAAGTCTGTTTTTCTCGTTATGAAACCACTTGGCCCGCCCATTGTACCAACTACCACCTATGCTATTTCCCATGTACTTGTAATATACTAAATTTGATTAAATTATATGTTTGAACTCACTCAGGTACAAAGACCAGAATTACTGGTACTTGATGAGCCTCTAGCTGGTCTTGGTATGGAAATTACGTTGTTGACTTTATCTTTCCTATATTGTTTTCTTAGATGTATCCATATGTTTAAAGCATTTCAGAAAGCACAACTTGTTACACGTATGATACAGTTGTGATCTAAACACCTTTATTATTGATTTTAATTTGATCATCATTGATCACTAGGTTTCTTCATAAAAATATTGAAGATGCTGTTTTTTCCCTCAGGAAACTTTACCTCATTTTGCACTATTTGAGTAACCCTTTCATGTGGAAAAACTAATCAGAACTACCATTCATTCACAATTTAGATTGGAAAGCACGTGCGGATGTTGTTAAGCTGCTCAAGAATTTAAAGAAAGAATTGACCATACTTGTTGTAAGCCATGACCTTAAGTATGTCGTTTCCTCGTCATTCCTCATCAAATTCTGGTCATTTTTTCATCTTTGGTAGCTGGTGGAATGTGATGTTTGTAATTGGTGGAAGTAGAAATAATCTTTTATATCTATCATAAATTAATGCTTACTTTTACCCATGCTGGTGATCGCCATGCAAGATTTGTCTAAGAACAAAATAATCAGTAATTTCTTCTCTTGCTCAAAATTTTATAATTATATCATGTTTATTTTCTTAAATTCTGTTTGCAATTATTTGTCTCCCCAAGAAAAAGTGACCACAGAACCTAAAGTTGACTTCAAATTAAAAAAGGGGTTCTGTTGTAACTTAAAAGCCTAACCGGAACTTTCTTAGGGTTGTAGACTTAAAATGATCAATTGTAAGAAAATCTCAAAGAAGTTCCACAACAAACATATTGGGACTTGAAAATTTTAAAAATATACTGTAGAAGATTATTTACACCTTTTATTAATTTTTTGCTTATAATCATTTTACTGTAGTTTTTCTTCGAAAGTTTTTGTCTATAATTAGTTAACTGTGCTGCATGCCATGATTATTATGTTGTAAAATCTCTGTGCTGCCCTTGCTCACAGTATCTGCTATAAATCTACAACTTCATTTATTAATTTTTTTACATATATAAAACATATGTTTGGTAACCATTGCAGAGAGTTAACACCTCTGGTTGACAAATCATGGAGGATGGATGTGGGTGGACTGCTGATAGAAAGGCCCCTACCAATATAATATTCTGATTGTGTTATTCCTATCCTATGGATTTCACATCTTCCAGAGGCGCCACTAATGCTTAATTAATGATTTCAAGATTCATGTGAATGTTCATAATCTAAGATCTTGGGAGGTAACTTTGCATAATAATAACCAAGTTTCACATCTATTCCAAAAACTTTTTATGTCACTTTAAGATCATGCAACTTTCATTTAGTGTTCCAATCTTGTGTAATTATTATGTTAACATGTTAGCTTACTGTGTCAGGTGAATTTTTCTTAGTTCCTAATGCTTTTGTGAATTATATATAAACAATGATGCAACTTTTAAAATAAAAAGATTAATAAAAAAAATATTACTAAGGTTAAACAAGAAAATAACTGATATATTTGGGCGAATCTCCAACCGGTAGTCAGGTATCACGTCAGTCGTTACCATCTTATGTTTTCTAGTTTGTTTCCTTTCCAAATATTTATTGAGATCCTGTTTTGTGTATTTTTTGTCTCCGCAATGGTGGCCTAGTGGTAAGGGGGTGAAAATCTATAATGGAGGTCTAGGGTTCAAAGCCCGACACCACCCAATTTTTCCTGGTTCACGCGATTTACCTCCCTCATGTTGGCCATGGGACCAGTCGGTGAGGGACGCCTAATGACGGCGTTCGCCATTTTTTATATTCAATTTTGAAATTAGGGTTTGTAGCTAGTCAATGGCTTCTTGCTTTGGTAAATTGATTGTTGGATTGTTGTAGTTTAAAGATCTTAGCTAGTCCATATTTTTGTTAGTCTACTAATTCAAAAGACAACATCATTGTTAATCTACGTGAGCAATATAAGTGGCAAAATTACTTATTTATAGATAATTTAATTATGCAAGATTGGAATGAATGAAAATTGAGTTACTTTCAAGGAACAAAAAAAATTGGGTGACTTTCATGGTGTTAGGTATTATTACGTGTACGTGCTAGTGGTGACATAATTGGTTCCTCAACCGAACATTTTACTAAGGTTGCAAAATTTTGAAACCAACCAATTAAATGTTTGAAAAAAAACCCGACCTCATAACCAAACCAATGGCCGGTTTGGATGGTTTCATGGTTTGAAACCTAACCATGAACACCTCCCATTATCCAAGACTAAATTGTGTTCTCAACACAAAAGATAAGGGCTTCATCTTCTGAGCATTTAGTTGTTGCATGTATTTTTTTATTCTTTTCTTTGGTTGTTGTAGGTTTTAGGGAATTTGCTTATCAAATGGTCATTATCCTATCCCATTGCAGCACGTTATTTCTTTCCTGGGCTTTGGTTTTCCTCTTTTTCTTGATTTGGAATAATCTTCAACCTGCCATTCAAGCAGAATGTAGCCTAGTCAACCAGTAAATCCAGTAATCTTCAAAACAAGTCTTCCAAAACTTTAGTTCCTAAGAACAAACTAAAACTTCAGTCATGTATCCTGGTTGCAACAACCCTCTCTCATCAAGTACGTGAAATGTTAGTTGAAGCTCTCTCAAGCTCCAACCTAGTAGTCATAATCAACTAGTCATGAAAAATTCCGCCAGAGACTCTTCCTCCATCTCAACTGAATACTAAGATACACCGAGAACCAACAACACCCTCCAACTTCAGCATACGATCTGCATGAGAAATTTTTACATTCAAATATCCGGACTTTCAAACCCAACGACATTTTGAAACTGTACCCGGAACACTCCGTCTCTTATTGTAACAAAACCCTTGGCCCCGCTTTTGACTTTGAACACGCTCAACTGACATTCTCGTGGCTTTGAGATTCAATCATGCAAAATGAACCCTCTTAGCTTTACTCGAACCGTGATGGTCATTCCCTCAACAGATACCAATACCTTGTATAAAGATCCATGTTTATAACCCTAAGAAAGAACCATATTCTCGTCAACCACTTTCTATTTACCACCGCCAACTTTGCTTCAAGTCCTTGTTCATCCAAAGGACTCACAAAAGTAAATTTCCTCAAACTTGGAATCACCATGACTTTTTTCAAGTTCCATGTGGTTCCCAATAAAGTTATGAGATTATCATCTCTCATGTGTAACATCAAGAATTTGATCATTAGCTAATCGTATCTTCCTAAAGTCAACCATTTTTACATTCACCATTGTTTTCATGTTGAAATTCACAATTGGATCAGATTGAAGAAATCACACAATTAAATTTTGTGGTAAAACACACCCACAACTCTTTTCTCTGATTTTATAAATCAGTCTTAAAATTGATTATAAAGACCTACCTCTAATTATGGTAACAAAAACAACAAACATATGATGACTCTAACTCCTATTCTTTAGGAACAAACTATTCACACGACTTTCAACACTAAGTATCAATGTGTCATCCTTGTACACATCCTTAACAACAAAATTCAGTTGTTTCTTTGAACGTTGGCTCTTAATATGTCCTAACTTGTTGCAGCTGCAACACTTCACACTATTCTAATTTCTAGACAAAGTTCTTCCCTATCTCTCACTGTTCTTGCCATTCCTTCTATTCTCGTCAACATTCCTTCTATTCTTGTCAACATGCAACATCTCTGAAGATGATCAAATTTCATTCATAAGTTTGCTATCCTCGCCAAAAATTAAGTCTCCAATCAAATTTCATTCATAAGTTTTCTTAGCTAGTTGATTAATATATATATATATATATATATATATATATATTTGTTGATCTTATTAATATTCTTGCTAAACTTTCTAAGGATTCTTACATTAATTATTTCCTCTTTTTGCAAGATTCCACATTTTCCGGTTCTACCAATGAAGCAGTTTTGGATTATGATTTTCTTCATTTTTTTTTGCTACCTTTTCCTATTTACTACCATAATTTTATTCAAAATGATTACAGCATATGTTTTGGTCTTTTAAAATGGTTTGCTAATTCATTTATGACAGCTTCTGGTATATCGAGCCATAAAGGAGTATTTATGATCAATTAAGTGAATCAAACATCCAAATTATGTAAAAATGTTAATTCAATCATAACAATATCACATTAGTGTGTGAGTTACATCATAAAAAAAGGAATATTATTAAATGTGTCTTAAACAATTAACGAGCAAGTTTGCTTTATGATCTTCCTTTTTTCGTTAAATCTCCTAATTCAATAAAACACATCATTGAGTATGAGTTTTTATAATTGTCAAAAAAAAAAGCACATAGGTTTACCGGAAGTATAGTTGTAAATAACCTTAAAATTATAGAATAAAGGAGTATAACGATCTACATCAGAGCCTTACCTTTAAATGTTAAACTTTTATATACTAACACTTATAAAAAATCAATCTACGTCCCGCTATGGAAGGCGTGTCAACCCCACTCGATAATAATTAATAGAAACAGATATACGAACCTGTATGAGTCTAAGGAAGAAGATACGGACCAACAGCCGGTTTCTTCCATTGATTACAGTGATGATGATGATGCGAGTGGCGATGCCGTTGTGAGTTGTTTTTGTCGGTGTGATAAAGTGACTCTGCTTGTACAGTCTGATGCAACAGTTGTACAAAAAGGGTGAATTTAGTTTTTTAAATATATATATATATATATATATATATATGTATGTATGTATGTATGTATGTATAATAATATAATTTAAAGAAATTGAGGAACAAGCAAGCAGTAGTCGTCGGAGTCGGAGATTAGGTTTAGGATCAGATATTTGGTGGAATGGGAAGGGAAAGCAACAACAGATCATGTGATGAGATGTCAGAACCCCTGCTGCTGGTGGATCATGAATCGGAATTATTAGAAACAATACCCGATTGGAAAGATCAGATCACGTTTCGGGGTTTGGTTGTCAGTGCTCTGCTGGGGACACTTTTCTGTATCATCACACACAAACTCAATCTCACCGTCGGAATCATACCTTCTTTAAACGTGGCAGCCGGTTTGCTTGGGTTTTTCTTCGTCAAATCATGGACCAGTTTACTCCACAACCTAGGTTTCTTTGTTAAGCCTTTCACCAGGCAGGAGAACACTGTTATTCAGACCTGTGTTGTTGCTTGCTATGGACTTGCTTTCAGCGGTATTCCCTAATCTTTCCCTAAATTAATTACCCCATTTTTTATTTCTTTTTCTGTTGTTGTATAAATAAATTTGAAATTTCTTTCCTTTCCTTTCCTTTCTACAGGTGGATTCGGGTCGTATCTGCTTTCAATGGATGAAACAACTTACAATTTGATTGGTGCTGATTACCCTGGTAACCGTGCTGAGGATGTTAAGAACCCAGGGTTGTTGTGGATGATGGGTTTCATTTTTGTTGTCAGTTTTCTTGGTCTTTTCAGTCTTGTTCCGCTTCGCAAGGTAACAACATCTATTCACTACCACTACCATATGATTTACATACCAAACCCTAGAAAGATTGTCTTTTTTTATTTTTATTTTTTCAGGTCATGGTTATGGACTATAAACTTACATACCCTAGTGGAACTGCCACTGCTATGTTGATAAATAGTTTTCACACTACTACAGGTGCAGAGCTTGCTAGGTATATTTTATAAATAAATTTGACACAAATCCTTGATAAATAAAACAAAGTTTGTATTTGTAAGGGGAAAATATAGAAATGTTTCATACTTAGACTGGCCATGATACAACAGGAAACAAGTAAAGTCTCTTGGCAAGTATTTAAGCATAAGCTTTGTGTGGAGCTGCTTTAAGTGGTTCTTCAGCGGTGTTGGGGACGCATGTGGTTTTGACAATTTTCCTAGTTTTGGGTTGATGCTGTACAACAACACGTAAGTTCTACTACCCTACCTTATATTATACATACATATCTTAAATTCAAGTAATAAGAATTCCTCATCACCAAACACGTCCAGATTTTACTTCGACTTCAGTCCAACTTATGTGGGATGCGGTCTTATCTGTCCTCACATTGTCAACTGCTCTGTTCTTTTCGGAGCTGTTATATCATGGGGATTTCTTTGGCCCTTCATTACTACACGCGCAGGTGATTGGTACCCAGCTGATCTCGGCAGCAATGATTTCAAAGGTCTCTATGGGTACAAGGTGGTCGGTCGTACATGCATAATTTCCTTCCATCTTAATTTGAAACAAGCCCGCCCCTTTTACACTAATGATGGCAAACAACCATTTTTATTTTATTTTATTTTATTTTTTGTAAATGCAGGTTTTTGTAGCCATTGCCCTTATTCTTGGTGATGGTCTTTACAATCTCATTAAAATAATAAGCATCTCCGTTAAGGCCGTGTGGAACAGCAGCAGCAGCAGCAAAGATCAGAACCTCCCTGTAACCAAAGAGAAAGAGATTGCTGGTGAGACATGGTTTTATGTATGTTTTAAGTATTTATGTTGTGTTTATTAAAATTTAAAACCTGATTCAGAGACACAAGTGGAAGTGGAACAACGCAAAAGAGATGGTGTTTTCTTGAAAGACAGTATACCAACATGGTTTGCAGGCTGTGGATATGTTGTCCTGGTTGCAATATCCATGGCTACGATGCCACTCATTTTCCCACCCCTGAAATGGTACCTGGTTCTATGCTCTTACATAATCGCCCCGGCCCTGGCTTTCTGCAACTCCTATGGAACCGGTCTAACCGACTGGAGTCTGGCTTCAACTTATGGCAAGATCGGTCTGTTCATCATCGCGTCCTTAGTGGGAAGCAATGGGGGCGTGCTGGCAGGATTAGCTGCTTGTGGAGTGATGATGTCGATCGTGGCAACAGCTGCTGATCTGATGCAAGATTTCAAAACCGGGTACCTGACTTTGTCATCCGCCAAATCAATGTTCGTGAGCCAGTTGGTGGGAACCGGGATGGGATGCGTGATAGCGCCACTGACTTTTTGGTTGTTTTGGACGGCGTTTGAGATTGGGACCCCTGATAGTCCTTACAAGGCCCCATATGCGGTGATCTACCGTGAAATGGCAATTCTTGGGGTTGAAGGGTTTTCAGAACTCCCGAAGCACTGCCTGGGTTTATGCTGCGGGTTCTTTGTGTTGGCCCTGGTTTTGAACCTGATGAGGGACTGGGGTCCTGCGAAAGTGGGTGGGTTTGTTCCGATTCCGATGGCAATGGCGGTGCCGTTTTACATAGGAGCTTATTTTGCGATTGACATGTTCGTTGGGACGGTGATATTGTTTGTGTGGGAACGTGTTAACAAGAAAGAGTCGGAGGATTATGCAGGAGCGGTTGCCTCAGGCTTGATTTGTGGAGATGGGATATGGACCATTCCCTCCGCCATTCTCTCCATTTTAAGGATTAATCCCCCCATATGCATGTACTTTGGACCATCATCATAAATCACCATCATCATCATCATCATACTTTCGATTACACCGTTGTTGTATGTATGTATGTATGTATGTATGTATGTCGTTTCATCAATGGCTTTACTTTTTATTTAGATCCTTTTAAACTCTTCTTACTTTACTCCAAACTGAATCTACTCACATATATGCGGGCTGCTTCACTGGGATGGGTTTAAAAAATATAGTAATTTTAACAACTATGCAGTCAGTCGTTTAAAGCCTATACGAAGACCATTTGCCCACATAAATAGCTACCTACATGTATTAGGGGCCGTTTGGTTGGGTCTGAATCATTAAGTGCTGAATGGTTAAGATGTCTGAATGGTTAAGAGGGTCCGAATCATTAAGTGCTGAACCAATTTAGACTGTTTGGTTTGCACATCTGAATGAAAAAAATAAAAAAATTAATTTTTTTCCCTTCAAAACCCTAGAACCAACCCCCCACCCGACAATCGACCAAGCCCCGGCGTCCCACCGCCACCGGCATCCCATCGCCACCGGCATCATCACAATCCCAGCCACCGCCATCGTTCGCAGCCTCCTGTGGTGCCGGTCGTCGCCGAGCATCATCCTTCGCATCATCACGACTGAGCAATCGAGCATCATCACAATCGCATCCGTCGCCGAGCAACTGTGGTGCCGGTCGTCGCCGAGCAATCGTGTAGTGCGGTGGTGGTGTGCGCGGTGGTGCCGGTAGTCGCCGCCCCGTAATCGCAGCCTCCTTCGTGTGCGGTGGTGCGGGTCGTCGCCGCCCCTCGTGTGCGGTGGTGGTGTGTGGCTGTGTGCGGTGGTGCCAAGTCCGGTGGTGCCCAGCCCTAGCCCCACCCAAGCCCCATTGACAGCCCCTCTTCCTTCACACGTCTGAATGATTCAGACCCGTGTCCAAGTCTGAATGGTCAGACATCCATTCAGACATTTGGTTACATTCAGATGTGTGTTTTTTTCGCCAAACAAACGGTTTGAATATGAACCATTCAGATTCAGACCTATTCAGACTTAAACAAAAAGCCCCTTACACTACTTTTCAAACCAGCGACGAGGAACAAAAAGGTTTTCAATATTTTGTCTACGAAATGTTAAATGGTGTCAAAAATGCTCGATGCAGAGAATGTAATGTGTTAACTAGTTGAAGAACATTGTTATTGAAATATAACAATCTTTTATCATGGCCGTCTCAAGTTTTAGATTGAACGTAAAAAAAAAACACTATTATGTTCAATGTGTTGTGCTAAGAATTTTTTAAAAACAATTTAATTGAAAATATAAGAAAATTCAAATACAACACCACAGAATTCATTACGACTAAAAAGTTGATTTACCCAAAAAAATCTGAGGCCTCTACATTTTAGAGGCCATAAGCTAGGGCTTTTATTTAATATAAGACACAGTCTTGTCTTTTATCTATGTATTGATCTTATAATTAAGTCATTGTGACTTGATATTTTTGGGTACTTGATCATGATAATGTAATTGACGTAATGTATGTGGTGTTGTATTTGAATTTTCTTATATTTTCAATTAAATTGTTTTTAAAAAATTCTTAGCACAACACTTTGAACATAATAGTGTTTTTTTTTACGTTCAATCTCTATAACCGATTAGCGACGAATTAATATGTTTTTTAATTGTATTATGACACAGCAACACATAACTTTACTCGTATACTTCAATTCCTAATGTCGATGACATTTTCCACCAATGATACTACTCAAGTACTCCTCAACTCATCTTCATATTTGATTTATTTCATTTAGTAATGTTTTTCACACTGCGAACGTTGATTGGTTCACATATATAACTTACTAGATTAGTATCCCATGTATTATACATAGGTTGAACTAAAACTAATAAATATTCAGTAATAAAAATTTAATAATTATAAATGATTTTTTAATTTAAACAATGATTGAAGTTACGTGTAAGTTGATACTTTAAATAATAAAATAAAAAATATTATTTTTCAAAAAATTCTTTTTTCAAAGTTTGATTAAAAGTTGTTTTTTTTAAATAGTTAATAATAATGACCTATAAATTATAAAAAGATACTTTAAATCAAATATAATCGAAAAAAATTTCATACTAAAAATGATTAGAATTTTATTAGTATATTATGAAATATTTTTTAATTATAAAATGTATAAATAACTCAATTAGTATTTAATATTAAATAATTATATTTTTTCTCTCATATTAAATAAATTATTTCTCTTATTAAATAATTAAAATACTAATAACTAATATACTATTTATCTTTTTATTATAAAACACACTATTTTTTTTTTGCAAAATTTGAAATTTTCGAAAATCAAAATTTTTAAAGTAAAACATTTTATTTTCAAAAAACAAAATTTATGTAAAAAACAAGTTATCTTAAAAATGATTTTTTAAAAATAAAATATATTATAAAAGGAGTTTTTAAAAAATGAGATTTTTATTATGTAATGACTTTTTATTAATTTATTTAAAATCTAAAGTAATAAAAATGATATAGAAAGTTACAGTTTTGGTCCGTTATCTTTATCGCTAATTTAAATTGGGTCGTTTAACTTTAATAATTACAAAAATTATATTTATATCATTGATTTATAAAAGTTAGTTTTTAATATAATAGAAACTGAAGTTTTTAACGTTAGTTATTTCAAAGATATTAATTATTATATATTAAAAAGTCATACATCATTTGTATAGTGATTAAAGGTTTTTGTAACATCTGTGCCGGAAGCGTTACCGGAACAGTAATCTGTACAGTAACTTGTACAGTAACTCAGATACAAACTAGGAGAATTACATAGAAGCTAGTAACATTCGATGCTAAACACAAACTATAATACTATGTTTCTGAAATTCGGATTTAAATCTTATGGTTTAAACAGTCAGAAACACATCAGAAGATCATGAACAGATGCATACATGCTTGATTTTGTATTATTAGGTTTAAACGTATGAGAGGATAACCAGAACAAAACTATAACAGCTGCTGTTACAGAATGCTAAACCGATGAACTATTCGTATAGGTGACGATCTGTACGAATAGATCTGATAGTTTAACGATCTGAAACGATGACTGCAAAGTAGAAAACAAAATCAGAAAGTGAAACGTACGATCGTGGTTGTACAGTTAGCGCTCTGTACGAAAACGCGCGTAAGTGACGTTTTCTGACGAAACGAAAACGTAAACGATTCGAACGATAATAAATTTAAGGAAATAAAATATTTTCTGTTTTACAATTTTGAAACTCATCAGAAATAAATTAAAAAGAAACCATTTTAGAAAATACGTAAATTACACGAAAAGATAACGAAACGTGTAAAATAATAAATTACGTGAAATAATTCAAGAAAATGATATTTAAAATATTTGCTATAAATAACCACCTTCCAAATGTTTAAAATAAAGTCTTTTTATTTAATTCATAAAACGCGCGCGTTACGATCCGGAAACGCAACGAAGACGAGAAACGAGCAACCGAAACGAACCCGAACACCCCCGAGGTATATAAACAACGAATGAGACTTTCGCCTCATTTTTACAAACCCTCTCTCACTCTAAAAAGCTCCCTCCCGAACCTTTCTCTCTCTAGAATAACCATTCTTCTAATCGCGATAACTCACTCGTTTCTTGACGGAATCGGACGTTCTTGGTGTCCACGCGAAGCTCCCAACTCTCTCTACATAGAAGTACAACAGATCGGAGCATTTAGCCGCTGAAAAACGAGGTATGGAAGCTTGAATCCCACGAATATTAGGGTTTTCTTTGGTTTTGATGTACACCCACACACAATCAGTTGTTAGGCTTTAGATTCGAAACCCCATTCTTCCGAGGATATGTATATATGCAGTAACCGCATGGCAGGGGTTAGACCAAGGGTTGAGGCTGCACGAAGAAGAGGAACATGTTCAGTTTCGTGGGGAACGAACCCATGCAACCCCAGCCGAACCTTTTTGGGTTCAACCTACCACCGAACCATTTGGGTGCATGGCCGAACCTTTTTGCCCAAGTAGCAGCCGAACCCTTCCTGCGAACCTCTGGCTGGTCACGAACCTGTACATTGGAACACTGATGTTAGGCGAACCTTGGGTCTTAGCCGAACCATGCATGCCAACCCCTGAACCCTGCTGTGTTAGACTCAATTGTTCACGAACCATCTTTAACCGAACCCCCACTGGCGAACCTACTACACCAGCCGAACCATTCACTAGCCGAACCCCACATGGCCGGCGAACCTTCATGCGAACCTATGCCCAGAAGCTATAGCCGAACCCTTGGACCACACCATGGTGGCCGAACCTTAGCCCAATGAACCCTTAGGTTCGCTGAAATGGAAGCCGAACTCATCAGCCTTTTTCTTTCTGTTAACCACAAATCCAAGCAACTCATCCTATTCGGCCAAGGGAGTATTCAAGCCCAATAAACTATATAGCCGATTCATTTCTAAGGCCCAACGGACGAACTAGCCCACTTATTCTATCCAACATCAGGATACGGATCAGTTTGGCCCAAGGCCACTGTTACGGCCCAACAGTCTGGCCCAATTGTAACTGATTGGCCTATACATCTCACAAGGCCCATGTTTAACCACTAGTGCCATAGAAGTTCATGCGGCCCATGGTCTTGGTTAAATCCAACTCTTTGGCCCAAATGATTAACCGGCCCAAGAGATTACAATTGGCCATTCCTTACGGCCCATGAAGACTAATAAGGCCCATACGTTTAAATTGACCCAACACATTATCTTGGCCCAACAACACTTATTCGGCCCAATTACATACAAATTACACATCAATGGGTCCAATATGTTATCCGGCCCAATGAATCTTAAATGGGTAAAGAACACATAAAAGAGCGTTTAGAAACGATGATAAACTAATGCACGAAATACCCCTCTAGTCGCTACAAAGGTGGTGTTAAAAGTTTTAGACAAATAATGCAAAAGCTCAAACATACTACTTAAAAAGCTATGATTTGTAAGTTAGATTCTAAGTGAAGGAAATTGCAAACTATAAAGGAGGCTCAACACTACATTAATTATTATATGGAATTTCGGGCCGGATAATGAACAAGAACCGCGAGTGTTAGCCAACTTCAAGATTTACAGATACACGCACACAAATACTCACAACTTATACTTATAAGCTACAACAACATGAAATCTATACAGGAACGTGAACTCAACAACGAATATTGCAACGAGCGCGTGCATCCTAGTTAAGATAAGTCAACCACATCCATAACAAGGTGAGTTCATTTGTCCCTTTTCAAACTTATTTGTTTTAACTCGGGACTGAGAAGCATGTTATTTTAAACAAATATTGAAATGTTTATTAAATACTTTTACACTATTGATAATGCTTTCACTAATGCCTGAACTTGTAACGCTTATTTGGAAACTAAAGACTAAGGCTATAGTGTAAATAGCTAATGCTATTTATACCATACTTATTTACATTATACTTACACTTTGTGCTCAAACTGGAAACTTAGAATTACATGCTTGATGCTTATGCTACAAACTAGAAGCTTAACCTGTAGGCTTGACGCTTATGATATAAACTGGATATTTAAACTTGAGCTAAATACTTATGCTATAAGCTATGTGCTTAAACTATACGTTTAATGTTTAAATTATAAACTCTATGTTTAAAATACATACTCAATGTTAAGGCTTTGAAAACACTTACACTAAACACTAATACTTGATACATTCGTTTTGAAAACTAAAACTACAAATGTGTATTCTAAACACTAATACTCTATATAATTATTTCAAAAAGTTAATATTCTACACTCTTAGTTTAAGGGTTAAATTGTTTTACACTTACATCTAGTTGCTTAAACTTAAACTTAAACTTGAAACTTATATGCTTAGAAAGACTTATATGCGTGAGATACTTGAAATACTCGAATACTTGATACACTTGAAACACGTGAATACTTGATACACTTGGATGCTTGATACACTTGGATGCTTGAACACTTGAATGCTTGATATACTTGGAAGGCTTGAAAACATGAATGCTTGATATACTTGATATGCTTGAAATGCTCAGACAACAGACTGATTGACCGCCACGTCTTGACATTGGTCAAGCCCTACTAGTCATCAGTGAAACTATGTGAATGCGTTAAACTTGTATGCTTAAGCTATAGGACATTGTAAGACAGACTGTTGGCCGCCGCGTGTTGACCTAGGTGTCAACCCCTACTAGTCATCAGTGTTCTTCTTTGTCAGAGTCATGTAAGACAGACTGATTGGCCGCCGCGTGTTGACCTAGGTGTCAACCCCTACTAGTCATTCAGTGTTCTTCTTGATTCATCCATGGTTATGACAAGTGACTAGAATGATCTGGGTTCTTCTAGTTGACTTTGTGTCAACTTGAAGGTTTCTCTCTCATAATATGTCACGAGTCATATTTAGGACCATTATGGATGGATGCTGAATTCCCTAGGGTGTTCAGCTGTCCATAATGGTGCCTCTTAAACTCAATACTCATATGTTGTGGAATCAATAGGGTGGAGTGAAACGCTTAATTATCATTAACAACAATATGGTAAGCAACCCGGTATGTGGTGGGACGGTGGCTGGGGCTTGTCCCCTACATATGCCCTATATATAAGCATACTCAGTTGGATAGCATAGGTGGTTGTTAGTTAGGTTAAGGTTGTCATTTCGGGAAATCAAAGTAAAACACTTTCAGGGTAAACAAATGCTAAGAATCATATGTCATGAACCAAGGTAGTGGAATGAAATGCTTAATTATCATTAACAACAATATGGTAAGCAGCCCGGTATGTGGTGGGACGGTGGCTGGGGCTTGTCTCTTACATATGCCCTATATATAAGCATACTCGGTTGGATAACATAGGTGGTTGTTAGTGAGCTTAAGGTTGTCATTCAGGGAATCAAGGTAAACAATTACAGGGTAATCGAATTCAATGAATCAAATGTTAAGGAATCGAAGATTTAGGATGAAACGCTTAATTATCATCAGGAACAATATATCATGTGGTTCGGTATGTGGTGGGACGGTGGCTGGGACTTGTCCCCTACATATGCCCTATATATAAGCATACTGAAACATATGGTATACGTGGTTAATGGTGAGGTTAAGGTGGTCATTCAAAGGATTTTTCAAACTATTTTTACATAAAACTACATGAACTCACCAACCATTGTGTTGACTTTGTTTTCTTACATGCTTTCTCAGGTGATGCACATGATTAAGCTAAGATTCAGGATTGCATGCTAGGATGCCCAGATATAGATCCTAGTTGACTTTTGAAGAAGCACATTTTTTGAGATCAATACGAATCTCTTTTGATATCTTATATAGATGCAAGATATATATATTTGATTCTTTTGGATATGTTTACTTAGTTAAATTACTAAACATTGACATTTGTAATTTAACTTTGTAATCCTAGTAAATGTATTATTGTGCTTAATTATTATTAACATTGATGCTATGTAAAACAATCTGATCATCACGATTATCATTCACGATATCGCGCCCCGAGAACCTTCCGTCCGACGGGGACTTCGATCCAACCCCGCCGGCTCGGGGTGTGACAGTTTTAATTATTTTTGTATTACTTGAAACATTAATCAATATGTAAATTAATCATTTTATATCAAAATATCGTTTTATAATTGCTAAATTTTCAATACTAACTATTTAAAATTTTATATTAAATCTATGTAATACACGGGTTAATAACCTAGTATAATTAATAGTTAATAAATATATGCATTTAATAAAATAGAGAAACAAGAAAATTAGGGTAAGGATGCTAAAAGTTTTGACAAGTTTTTCTAATGATTTTGATTTTTTTAGTAATAATAGATGATAGATTATCTCATTGGTTGAGATATTAAACGGATCTTAACAGTTCATGCAATCTTTGAATTATTTTGTCCACCTCTTAACCATTGTAAAATTTCAAAATTCACCGTTTAACTTTACAAAATATCAGTTAAACACTTCTTTAGTTTCTAAAATTAAAAGTTTATATCTTGTAATATAAATAATCTAATTTTCCTCAATAACTTTTGGTTATCAATTTAAAAAAATTTTGTAGGTGATATAGATTTACCTTAATCTGCTGATACCATTAAGTTCTAAAAATTGTATTTATTAAAAATTTTCGTTTTTTATTAAAGTTTATCAGTAAAGACAATTCAAATTTTCAAAAAACGTTTGTTTCTTAATATTAATATATTTATTTAATATAGTAAGAAATTATTTTTTTAGTTAAAATAATTTGATGTTATAATATTATTACTTTAAAAAATTGCACACTAAAGCATGTAACCACCCTAACCCACCAAAAATCACTGTAAGGCTATGTGTTATGCAATGACCACCATCACTCCACGTAGGCGCCACGTGGGCGCTATATAATCAACCAACATCATCACCTCCTTATCACTCCACATCATCTTTACCTATGTTATCCATCACTCTCCCATCACTTCTCTATCACTCCACGTCATCACCACATTTTTCCCCCTTTCTTCTCCTTCACCCGGTGAGAGCCCTCACGGCTGAACCACCACTTGGTGGTCACGCCCAGTGTGGCATGGTGATGGTGGCGTGAGGGGGCGTGACCTAGGTGCATCACGCCTGGGTCACGGCCGATAACACATGGCCTAACCGTCCACACTCGCAAGGAGCCTATGAGAGAGACTTTGGAACCATTAGATGTCGTCATGTAATTGTATTTACTGCCTATATTAAACGGTGCATAACGAATTTTAGCTTAATCTAACTATCGAGATTGATTATGACAACGATTAACAAAACCCCTCTAATTATACATAATATAATATTGAGGCTTGAGAGAGAGTGGCATAACATAATATGAGCCGTGGATCGTTAACTTGACACACCCCACTACTCTTTTACTTAATATGAACTAGTTTATACATGTTTGGTGAGTTTATAACTGTAACCTGATATATTAAAGATATAATTTTATCATTTTGTTGAATTATATTATAAACAAAAATAGTGTTGATTTAATAAATTAAAGTATAACTTATAAAATAAAAACAAATCCATGTTTATTGAAAAAATCACAAAATAAATAAAATCAACAACATATAAATAAAGTTGAAACCCAAAAGCTTGTATCTCAAGCGGTACTTTATAATTTCCATAAGACTTAGGCTTTGTTAGGCCATGTGTTCAAATCCTGACCAAAACAGTCAGTAGGAGGTTTAGCACAAAGTGAGTTTCGTCCTGAGGGACATGTGTATTTTCTCGGTTCGACGCTCACCAACACCTGAGCATTGGATACCGGGGAGTTGGTAGCGGAATGTGATCGTAGCGCGTGAATTGTTGGGTCCGATGATACATTTGAGCTATGAAAAGATGACAATGAGCTCTTGTTTGTTGTCCAAAAGAAAATATATAAATAAAGTTGAAAACTAACACGAAACCATCAATTAAATAACGTATGCAACTATCAGGTAACCATCAATATGTTTATAGGGAAAGTTGATAAGAAAACTCCTATTTTTTGAGGGACATTTCAGTCAAATGCTCCCTATTATTTAGGTAATTATTTGTTTCTAATATTTAACATGATTTGAAGATTTCCACCATCTTCATCCTCATTGTCGTCAATCTTTTTTGATTTCATTCTTCATATCATCTTTCTCGGTAAGCCATGTTTTGTAAAATGGTCACGGCTAAAAAATAAATGGTCTCCTGCTCTTTCTTTATTGCCATGTTTAGTATGATACTTAATGGTAATTTCTTATTTCACAAAATAATTTTTCATATGATACTCGTGCTCCAACATTCTTGAACATCTTCATGTGGGTTTTCACTATTTGTAGCATGAGAGTAATTAGTTTCTATTCATTTTGTTTCTTCTAAACATCATTCTTATTATATGGGATCCTATCGCCGTCGCCACCACCTGTGTCCTGTTGCATGAACTAAATTAGAGTTTATAGATTTTTTCTGGAAACAAAACAAGAAGAAAGAGTCAGCATGGATTATCTTCTCACCGAAGGAATTGCATTATACGAAAAATAATTTTAACTATGATAACAAGCTTGACGAAGGTGGTGCTTGTTGGGCTGGCCTTGGATGGATCTCGTGTAATTAATTTTTGTACTTATGAAAAATGAACACTAAGATTAGATTCATATTTTAATTGATTCAATGAGCTAAATATGTTCAAATAGAATGTGTAGATTGGAGTGAAGAGAATGAAGGTTTTTCTTTCCAAATTTTGTAACACAAATATAACTAATCAAGTTTTAATATGGATATTTTGTTCAATCCAATCATCTCAATTTGTTACATATATGTAACTTATCGTGAAGATTCAAAAGGGGTTTGAAAGAAGATGAAATTTTATAGTGTTACAGATATGTAATCAGATGACATGAGTTGTTTTTTTATAATTCTATTATGTTCGATAACATATTTGTAATCAATTACAAAATCATAAATTTTTTACTTAAATCAACTAGGTAATAAAAACGTCTCATTTTTTATATTTTAGTATTATGTTTATGCATGCATGTGTTGTTGTTACATATATGTAATCAAATGATATGAGTTATTTTTTTATTATTTTGTTGTTATTTGATTGATTACATATGTATAATCAAATGATATGTATGAAAACACTCAAGCTAGTTGTATGTTGTCGCACCCCGGCCCTCCCGTCCCGGACGGGGGCGCGACGGCTGGCTGATTTGGCAGGATCGCAGTCTCCGGTCACACAATGTTGCGAGACCTACATGTTTGTTACATACGTACATCCAATAACTTGGATAAAACAGTTTAGTAAAATCAGAGTTTCGAAAGTTTAATAAGATCAAAACAGATTCAAAGCATAAATTGCGGAAGCGTTGTCAAAACAGTTTTTCAAAACACGACAGAGTAATAGTTGCGGAAGCGTTTTAAGTTGTTTAACATTACAAAATATAACATAACAAAATGATAAAAAATGTTTGATAGTCTAAGACACATAAGTTGATGCATGGACTCCAGCCTAGCATCCTAGATTCCTCGTGTACATGCCTTAGTTACCTGAGAAAACATGCGAATAAAAGGTCAACACAAAGGTTGGTGAGAGCACATGTTTATGTCAGCAATAAACATCAAATGTTTAAAGTAAATGTTATGCAGGTCTACATTTCAATACAATGCAATATCCGTTGATAGTGTCGCACCCCGAGAAATCCCGTCCCTTCTGGGGCGCGAGCAACGACAGATTGTCAGGATTGTAGTCTCCGGTCACACAACATGCAAGACCTATATGTCCGGTTTCATACGTACATCCAATAACTTGGATAAAACAGTTTGTAAAATCAGAGTTGCGGAAGTAAGTATAGATTATCAAAACATATTACATTCATAGATAGCGGAAGCGTTAACTAAATTAGTTTTCAAAACAACATTTAAGAAATAGTGCGGAAGCGATTTAAATTGTTTACAATACAATAAAACAAAATGTTAGTTGTTCTCAAATCCTAAGACAATAATATCGATGCATGGGACTCCATCCTAGCATCCTATCCTCAAGTGCGTGCCTTAGTTACCTGAGAAAACATGCGAGTAAAAGAATCAACACAATGGTTGGTGAGAGCACAGGTTTTTCACATTTGCTGACGTAAGTTGGAGACAGCCAACTGACCGGACCCGAGCTTGTGCACGAAACGACTGAAAAGATCGTGCAAATACGTAAACGAATGGCAGCAGCTCGGGACAGACAGAAAAGCTATGCCGACAAGCGACGCAAACCGTTAGAATTCCAGGTAGGAGACAGAGTGCTACTCAAGGTCTCGCCCTGGAAGGGAGTCATTCGAGTTGGCAAGCGAGGTAAATTGAAGCCTCGCTACATTGGACCTTTCGAGATTACAAAACGAATAGGCCCTGTAGCCTACGAGCTGAACCTGCCAGTTGAACTGAGCAGCGTACATAACGTATTCCACATCTCGAACCTCAAGAAGTGCCTATCTGATGAGACACTTGTTATTCCGCTCGAGGAAATACAAATCGACGAACAATTGAACTTCGTTGAGGAACCGGTAGAGATTATGGACCGGGAAACCAAGAAGCTCAAACTCAGTAAAATTCCGATTGTGAAAGTGCGATGGAATTCGCGACGAGGACCGGAATTCACGTGTGAACGTGAAGACCAGATGAAGCAAAAGTACCCACACCTGTTCGCGGAACAGACAAACACTGACAACACAAGTTGAATTTCGGGACGAAATTCTTTCTAACATGGGGAGGATGTGACACCCCGTAATTTCCAGGTCAGCAACCTATTTATTTAAATGTTTATTTAAATGCTTATTGTACACGTGGCACTAGAATTAGATTGATTTAGTGTGACACGTGGCACGACAGTACGAACACTGACACATGACTAGATAATTCGTAGAATTATCGGCAAACAGCACACACGTGTCAAAACACACGAGCGTTGGTGAACGTCTAACACATTGTGTAGCACAACACTCGAAACCTCGCGAAACACTCACACATTGAACTTGGAAGTTCAAACAAGGCCAAACGAAAGTTCGTAAACGTGAAAACGACAACGAACGGATCAACCCAATGAAAATGGGCCTATTGGGCTCACCAGGGGATCTGTCGCGCTACGCGACGGTCCACAAGAACACTGTCGCGATACGCGACAAGTGGGCGGGGGAAATTTGAACGCGAGACTCTCTCGCGCTACGCGAGGGGAACCCTTGAACGTGTCGCGCTACGCGACGAGACCCAGTTCGCAGAAAATCTTTATAAACCCAAGTAAATCATATCCTACTCTATTTCCATCATTTTCTTCGGCCTCCCACGCCACCCCTCGACCAAATCCTCTGCAAAACACTCTAAAACCCCCATTGGCAGCCATTGGAAGCCATTGTTGAAGAGGTTGAAGCTCAAGAACCTTGAAGCAAGCCTTCTAGACCACCACCTCTCATCACCACCTTCTTGTTCTTGACCCAAGACCACGAACCAGAGATTCCAGGAGCATCTTGAAGCCTTCCAACTCGATTCCTTCCTCTCTTTGGTGTTCAAGGAGCCTTAGAGGTAATCTATACATCCCTTGTAGCTAAAATCACCATTACACACACACGCATGTGTTAAATCACACATGCAAACACCATGGACACACACGCACGAGTTTAACTTCTGGGTTTGTTGGATTCAATGTGATTTATGATGATCTAGAGTGATTTAGTAGCATATTATGATGATCCAAGATATTGAGTATGAGTCTTTTTGCTTGAAATGATGATTTATGGCATTATGAGTACATGCATGTATGATCCATGAGTATTGGAATGACCTTGAGTATATTGATATGTTTATTGATGATAGTAGAAGGATTACTCATGGTGGGATTTGATTAAAATGGTTAAAAGGTTGATTTTTAGTAATCTTTCTATTAATGGAAACTTTATATTTGCAAAATGGTGAATGTGAATGATATTGGTGTCATGCATGTTCATGGATGGTTGTTTAGATGTTATTAGGATAATGATAAGTTTAGAATGTGATTTTGATAATGTTTAATGGTCATATTTAGTGATATTACTATATATAGTAACTTTGGTGAATGAAATGTTTTTAAATGATGAATTGGGTTAAAATGGCATGATTAAATGATGTTAAGTGGTTTATTATGATGAGTGGTGACATAAAAATGGGATAGAAGTGATTAGATTGTTCACTTGGATGAAATAGCCAAAGTTACTAATTTTAGTAACTTTATTTTTACAAAAACGAATCTTTGAATATGTTGTATGATTTAAACATGTTAGATGACTTATTATGTTATAATATTATGATTAGATGCTAAGTTAGATGGTTTCCGATGTCACGTATGCTATAAATGGAAACTTTCCATTTTAGGAAACTTTTATGTGCAAACACGTTATACACGACTTATGTGAACCCGCATGATGATGTGCTATGTGTTAACATGATCACGTAGGACTAATGAGCATGCTAGAACTCTAAAACCAATATGCTTTGTGAACTTTCCAAAAATGGAAACTTACTATAAATAGTAAGTTGTCCATAGACGCGACTTACGCGTTTTGCACACGACGAGCACTTAAACATTTGCTACACGAATCACAACCGTCACACGGTTCACCAACGGGTCGTTGACTTGACACGGTCACCTCTAGTCAAACACGGTCAAACACGGTCAATGTGGACCAACACGAGCAAACACGGTCATTGTGGACCGACACGGGCAAACATGAACAACCTAGGGTTGTTGGACACAAACACGAGCACTAACACGAACACTAGCACGGTCACTTACACGGACTCACGTACGGTGTACGATATAGGTTGCCGGTGACCGACGCGCTACTTTCTCAAGGAGCTTACGCTTATACGCATTCATATCACTAAGGTGAGTTTACGGCCCCTCTTTAACTCTTTTATAAACTTTTCAAATAGGGGGAGAATACTTGTTGAATCGAGTCAAACATTTATACTTGTACAAACAAATTGTGTATGCTGGTTTATTGGACAAACATAAGTGTTGTATCGTAATTAAGCCCTCGCAAAGTCTTACCGTTAATGTATAAACAACGAGGTGAGTTTGAATAGATCTATTTGGGTGTGACGAGCCCCGCGTGGCGAAAATGTTGACTGGAGGTCATAACACGTGAAATCTCGACCTATCTTGCTATGTTATTACGAGACATAGCGGAGGCAAGGACTAACAAGTCTAGTTTCGGTAGTGACGCACTGACACTTGGAGCCTAGGGCTCGGGACTAACATTAAATAAACAGTATAACACATGATTTCTGAATTGCAATGTTTATCAAAACCTGTGAACTCACCAACCATTGTGTTGACACTTTTTCTTAAACTTGTATTCTCAGGTAACTAGCTGACAGGCACTCGGAAACAGGAATACACTTAGGGGATTTGAGCATAGGATCCCGCATGCATTTTTAACTCTTGTCTTTCGAAACAATTTAGACTCTTATTCTGTTTTAAACAGTGTTGTATTAAATTTATTACTTTTCCGCTGCAATTGTTAAACACGTGATTTCCGCTGAAATATGATTCCGCTGCAAAATACTTTTGTTAAATGTGTGTGTGTCAAACATTGTTTTGTAAACGCATATAGAGGTGTTCTATATGACCTTGAGCTGTGATTCTGGCCACGTCACGCCCACGTGGACTGACACCACGAGTGGGAATTTGGGGGTGTGACAGACTGGTATCAGAGCCTTGGTTATAGAGAACTAGGTTTGCATGTAGTAAACTTAGACTATAGCCATTGCTCAACATTAGACACTACACTAGTTTCGCACTGCACACTATGTGCATAGTTTAGCAATATGCTTTGTGACTTTATCAAATACCTATGAGCATACCTTTGGAACCCTTAGCGGGTATCCACCTCCGACTACGCATGAGAACTGTGTGATGGGATTAGTGAAAGGACGAACACAAGACTAAGGGGAAGTCTTCAATGTTCTGAAGAAGACTACACTAGCACGATCTAACTCAAATCGAACGCTTTTCCCAATCTCCATTCTTGGGCGTAAACCCATCCACCTGACGTACACTCGCGGACTAGACCCTTAGTGACAGCACTTCGAAGAGGAACCTCGAGCACTACGGTGATCACTAGCTTCAGATTGAAGGAACTAGAATGACTATGTAAGATAAATTGACGATTATGGTGGCCAACGTAATCGTGAATTTATAGGTACATACGAATTCTGGCAAATTCAGATAGGAAGCTACACCATTAGGGAAACTGGGTAGCGCACCGCTGCTAGTGAATATCTAAACCCCGCTACTTACACTGAGTAGTTCATTCCCCTATTGTATTTAGTATTGCTAGAAACTACATGAGCAAGCTATGCTCATACGAATCATTTTGGTAATAATAATGTTATGAAACTTATTACTGTACTTTTGAAGAAAATGGCAAATTTTCCCTCTGCACATGCTAACACCCAACTATCTCTAACGACTGGTAATACAATATCTATTGTATATAGACATTACGAACGACTGGTCGAGGAACGAATGTGCATACAAACAACCTATCAATCAGTTCTGCGGCTATCGAAGCTATGGTAGACCAACGGGTTAGAAAAGTCATTGCGGATTACGAGATTGCACGCCTAAACAGTGAGACAAGCAACGAGACTCACAACCACAACTCAAAGGGATGTTCATTCAGAACCTTCATTAGCTACCAACCTCATATATTCAAGGGATCGGAAGGAGCGGTAGGACTGCTCCAATGGATTAAGGAGGTTGAGTCAATCTTCTGCATGAGCAGGTGTTCTGAAGAAAATAAAGTAAAATTTGCTACCGGGACTCTGGAAGGACAGGCCCTCATTTGGTGGAATTCGCACATTCAGACACTAAGTTTGGAGACTGCTAACTCCATCCCATGGGAAAACTTTGTCAAGATGTTGCAGGAAGAATACTGTCCTCGAAACGAAATCAAACAACTGGAGGGATTCTGGATTCACAAAATGGAGGGATCCGAGATTGAACAATACACCGCTCGATTCCACGAGATGTGTAAACAGGGAATACACGTAGACTCAGCCAAGATTGAAGCCATCAAGAACTGGGAAGCACCCAAGACTCCGACTGAGGTGCGACAATTCCTAGGACTGGCCGGGTACTACAGAAGATTCATTGAGGGATTCTCAAAGATTGCTCAATCATTGACATCCCTGACTCATAAGGATAAGAAGTTCGATTGGGGAGACAAACAAGAAGCTGCTTTCAACCTGTTGAAACAGAAACTATGCACTGCACCCATCCTATCCCTACCGGAAGGATGTGACGACTTCGTGGTATATTGTGACGCCTCGAAACAAGGACTCGGTTGCGTGCTCATGCAACGCGAGAAGGTGATAGCCTACGCTTCACGCCAACTGAAGGTGCATGAGAAGAACTACACGACTCATGACCTTGAGTTGGGAGCCGTGGTGTTTGCTTTGAAGATCTGGCGACACTACTTGTACGGCACGAAATGCACTATCTTTACCGGTCATAAGAGACTACAATACATCTTCGATCTGAAGGAACTGAACAAGAGACATCGAAGATGGGTCGAACTCATCGGCGATTATGATTACGCTATCAAGTACCATCCAGGCAAAGCAAACGTAGTGGCCGACGCGCTGAGAGAAACGACAAAACGCGTGCGCGCACTACAACTCACGATCCATTCTGAACTGCCGAATCAAATTCGGATAGCACAACAGGAAGCTCTGAAAACGGAAAAACCTCACTCTTGAAGCCATGCGTGGCATGGATAAGCAAATAAAGGCAAAAGACGACGGAGCTTACTATTTAATGGATCGAATTTGGATTCCACGTTACGGAGGATTGAGAGAAGTAGTGATGGACGAAGCTCACAAGAGCCGGTATTCCGTACATCCGGGCTCTGACAAGATGTATCACGATTTGAAGACAACCTATTGGTGGCCGAACATGAAAGCTGAGATAGCAACTTACGTAAGTAAGTGTTTAACGTACTCAAAAGTCAAAGTTGAGTACCAGAAGCCATCAGGGTTACTTCAACAACCGGAACTACCAATGTGGAAATTGGAACAGATTTCCATGGACTTCATCACTAAACTGCCTAAGACGGCAAGTGGTTGCGATACCATCTGGATCATCGTAGACCGACTGACGAAGTCTGCCCATTTCCTACCCATCAAGGAGACTGACAAGCTAGACAAACTCACTCGGATGTATTTGAAGGAAGTGGTCACTCGACATGGAGTACCAATCTCGATCATATCCGACCGCGACAGTCGATTTACGTCTCATTTCTGGAAGTCTTTGCATAAGGCTTTGGGCACGAGATTGGACATGAGTACCGCTTACCACCCGCAGACGGACGGATAGAGTGAGCGAACTATACAAACCCTGGAGGACATGCTTCGGGCATGTGTCATTGACTTTGGTAGTAGCTGGGAGACTCACCTACCGTTAGTTGAGTTCTCATATAACAATAGCTACCACACCAGCATCCAAGCTGCACCATTTGAGGCACTTTACGGACGTAAGTGTCGATCACCCATTTGCTGGGCGGAAGTTGGAGACAGCCAACTGACCGGACCCGAGCTTGTGCACGAAACGACTGAAAAGATCGTGCAAATACGTAAACGAATGGCAGCAGCTCGGGACAGACAGAAAAGCTATGCCGACAAGCGACGCAAACCGTTAGAATTCCAGGTAGGAGACAGAGTGCTACTCAAGGTCTCGCCCTGGAAGGGAGTCATTCGAGTTGGCAAGCGAGGTAAATTGAAGCCTCGCTACATTGGACCTTTCGAGATTACAAAACGAATAGGCCCTGTAGCCTACGAGCTGAACCTGCCAGTTGAACTGAGCAGCGTACATAACGTATTCCACATCTCGAACCTCAAGAAGTGCCTATCTGATGAGACACTTGTTATTCCGCTCGAGGAAATACAAATCGACGAACAATTGAACTTCGTTGAGGAACCGGTAGAGATTATGGACCGGGAAACCAAGAAGCTCAAACTCAGTAAAATTCCGATTGTGAAAGTGCGATGGAATTCGCGACGAGGACCGGAATTCACGTGTGAACGTGAAGACCAGATGAAGCAAAAGTACCCACACCTGTTCGCGGAACAGACAAACACTGACAACACAAGTTGAATTTCGGGACGAAATTCTTTCTAACATGGGGAGGATGTGACACCCCGTAATTTCCAGGTCAGCAACCTATTTATTTAAATGTTTATTCAAATGCTTATTGTACACGTGGCACTAGAATTAGATTGATTTAGTGTGACACGTGGCACGACAGTACGAACACTGACACATGACTAGATAATTCGTAGAATTATCGGCAAACAGCACACACGTGTCAAAACACACGAGCGTTGGTGAACGTCTAACACATTGTGTAGCACAACACTCGAAACCTCGCGAAACACTCACACATTGAACTTGGAAGTTCAAACAAGGCCAAACGAAAGTTCGTAAACGTGAAAACGACAACGAACGGATCAACCCAATGAAAATGGGCCTATTGGGCTCACCAGGGGATCTGTCGCGCTACGCGACGGTCCACAAGAACACTGTCGCGATACGCGACAAGTGGGCGGGGGAAATTTGAACGCGGGACTCTCTCGCGCTACGCGAGGGGAACCCTTGAACGTGTCGCGCTACGCGACGAGACCCAGTTCGCAGAAAATCTTTATAAACCCAAGAAAATCATATCCTACTCTATTTCCATCATTTTCTTCGGCCTCCCACGCCACCCCTCGACCAAATCCTCTGCAAAACACTCTAAAACCCCCATTGGCAGCCATTGGAAGCCATTGTTGAAGAGGTTGAAGCTCAAGAACCTTGAAGCAAGCCTTCTAGACCACCACCTCTCATCACCACCTTCTTGTTCTTGACCCAAGACCACGAACCAGAGATTCCAGGAGCATCTTGAAGCCTTCCAACTCGATTCCTTCCTCTCTTTGGTGTTCAAGGAGCCTTAGAGGTAATCTATACATCCCTTGTAGCTAAAATCACCATTACACACACACGCATGTGTTAAATCACACATGCAAACACCATGGACACACACGCACGAGTTTAACTTCTGGGTTTGTTGGATTCAATGTGATTTATGATGATCTAGAGTGATTTAGTAGCATATTATGATGATCCAAGATATTGAGTATGAGTCTTTTTGCTTGAAATGATGATTTATGGCATTATGAGTACATGCATGTATGATCCATGAGTATTGGAATGACCTTGAGTATATTGATATGTTTATTGATGATAGTAGAAGGATTACTCATGGTGGGATTTGATTAAAATGGTTAAAAGGTTGATTTTTAGTAATCTTTCTATTAATGGAAACTTTATATTTGCAAAATGGTGAATGTGAATGATATTGGTGTCATGCATGTTCATGGATGGTTGTTTAGATGTTATTAGGATAATGATAAGTTTAGAATGTGATTTTGATAATGTTTAATGGTCATATTTAGTGATATTACTATATATAGTAACTTTGGTGAATGAAATGTTTTTAAATGATGAATTGGGTTAAAATGGCATGATTAAATGATGTTAAGTGGTTTATTATGATGAGTGGTGACATAAAAATGGGATAGAAGTGATTAGATTGTTCACTTGGATGAAATAGCCAAAGTTACTAATTTTAGTAACTTTATTTTTACAAAAACGAATCTTTGAATATGTTGTATGATTTAAACATGTTAGATGACTTATTATGTTATAATATTATGATTAGATGCTAAGTTAGATGGTTTCCGATGTCACGTATGCTATAAATGGAAACTTTCCATTTTAGGAAACTTTTATGTGCAAACACGTTATACACGACTTATGTGAACCCGCATGATGATGTGCTATGTGTTAACATGATCACGTAGGACTAATGAGCATGCTAGAACTCTAAAACCAATATGCTTTGTGAACTTTCCAAAAATGGAAACTTACTATAAATAGTAAGTTGTCCATAGACGCGACTTACGCGTTTTGCACACGACGAGCACTTAAACATTTGCTACACGAATCACAACCGTCACACGGTTCACCAACGGGTCGTTGACTTGACACGGTCACCTCTAGTCAAACACGGTCAAACACGGTCAATGTGGACCAACACGAGCAAACACGGTCATTGTGGACCGACACGGGCAAACATGAACAACCTAGGGTTGTTGGACACAAACACGAGCACTAACACGAACACTAGCACGGTCACTTACACGGACTCACGTACGGTGTACGATATAGGTTGCCGGTGACCGACGCGCTACTTTCTCAAGGAGCTTACGCTTATACGCATTCATATCACTAAGGTGAGTTTACGGCCCCTCTTTAACTCTTTTATAAACTTTTCAAATAGGGGGAGAATACTTGTTGAATCGAGTCAAACATTTATACTTGTACAAACAAATTGTGTATGCTGGTTTATTGGACAAACATAAGTGTTGTATCGTAATTAAGCCCTCGCAAAGTCTTACCGTTAATGTATAAACAACGAGGTGAGTTTGAATAGATCTATTTGGGTGTGACGAGCCCCACGTGGCGAAAATGTTGACTGGAGGTCATAACACGTGAAATCTCGACCTATCTTGCTATGTTATTACGAGACATAGCGGAGGCAAGGACTAACAAGTCTAGTTTCGGTAGTGACGCACTGACACTTGGAGCCTAGGGCTCGGGACTAACATTAAATAAACAGTATAACACATGATTTCTGAATTGCAATGTTTATCAAAACCTGTGAACTCACCAACCATTGTGTTGACACTTTTTCTTAAACTTGTATTCTCAGGTAACTAGCTGACAGGCACTCGGAAACAGGAATACACTTAGGGGATTTGAGCATAGGATCCCGCATGCATTTTTAACTCTTGTCTTTCGAAACAATTTAGACTCTTATTCTGTTTTAAACAGTGTTGTATTAAATTTATTACTTTTCCGCTGCAATTGTTAAACACGTGATTTCCGCTGAAATATGATTCCGCTGCAAACTACTTTTGTTAAATGTGTGTGTGTCAAACATTGTTTTGTAAACGCATATAGAGGTGTTCTATATGACCTTGAGCTGTGATTCTGGCCACGTCACGCCCACGTGGACTGACACCACGAGTGGGAATTTGGGGGTGTGACACATATCATTACAATGCAGTATCGATTGATAGCTAGTCAATTCAGTTATATTATATTGTGGATGGTACCGAAGCTGACAGTTGGTGCCTCCCGCCATGTCCATCACAAGACTATGGCAAAGTGTTGGTCAATATTGCACTGTTCCGACCTCCAGTCGGGTGTAGTGGGGCTTGTCCAGGCCCAATAGTACTATTCAAGATTACCATGCTAGGCATTATGCTATTAACGGTCCGAGGAGTATCGCGAGGACTTTTAGTTGTGATAGGGGCCCACACATATACATATAATGATAAAGCATGTCCATACGTAAATAAAATGAGTTGTTGTTCAAAAACAGTTGTAATGCAATGTTTTCTCCCCCAAAGGTAGAAAAGATAAAAAAGGGCCGTGAACTCACCTGATGAAGTAGTTCCGATCTTATGTGGTGTTCGCGACTGCGAAAGCTAGCAGTCTTGCTAGTAAGAACCTATAATCATATAGGTGTAAGTATGTGTTCTGTGGTGCGTTGTAGTCCACACAACTCCAAGTGTTGGTGTGCTCAACTGAGTGTGTGTGTGTTAACTAATGAGACTCGACGAATCGTTGGTGACACGATTGTTGTGTTTATGTGCCTCAATGCACATAAGACACCAAAATGCATCCTATGACTCTACTCGCACAAGTTACCATTTTTAGAAAGTTTCTCATTTAAGAAAGTGTGTTTATGAAATTCCATTTCATGATGTTAATACCTTTAATATGTTTATAAAATACATTTAAACCCTTAAAACATGTCTTTTGCGCACAAATCACCATTTATGCCGTTTTGCCCAAATAAAGTTTCCTTATTAGAAAAGTATCCGTTTAAAAGTTCGTTTTCACAAATCCAAGTTTCCAAATATGTAAAAAAACCATTTCTAAACATATTTCAATAATCCAAGTTCATCAAAACGTTTTAAAACATCAAAAGCCCTCTTTTGATTTACAAAAGTTTCCATAAATAGTAAGTTTCTACAAAACCGAGTTTTTGACAAAATCAAATATCCCAATGTGTTTCTAAACACTCCAATATACATTTAACAACATCTAGACATGTCTAACATGTCTAGATCATTACAAATCCAAGACTTGCAACATAAAAGTTTCCTTTTATGGCAAGTGTACCAATACATCATCAAATCAACCAATAACTCAACAAAACTCAATCTAACATTCTAATACTTTAAAATCAGTAAATCTATAACATCTACACAACAAATCACCAACAAATTTGTGCACAACAATCGTATGGAGTTGCCTGTGGGTTTTTACCCATTGCATGTACGATCTAACACTAGATAAACGTTTAAAACTACCTTAGATGACAAGATCCGAGGTAGAACAGCTTCTGGAGGTTCTTTGAGTGGTTGAGATTGGATCTTTTGTCGTTTCGATGGCCTCCCAAGCTTCCTCTTTGTTCCTATGGCTCCAAATAACTTCAAGGTTGCAAGGAAGAGCTTCAAGAATGTTACCAGGGGTCTTGGGTGCTGGTTTCAGAGGGATTTGGTCGAGGATAAGTGAAGAAAGTCGAAAGAATGAAAGAAGAACCGAGTAAAATGAGTTTGGGGTTGATTAAATAGAAAATTTGATCTGCATGGCCTTCGCGTACCGCTGAGGCCGATCAAAATTTTTCTTCGCGTACCGCGATGGGATTCGGGAGTATCGACTCCCGGTTTTCTTCGCGTACCGCGAAGACTTTCGCCAAGGGCTGTCGCGTACCGCGACAAGTCCATTTCCTTGTTTTTCGATTTCTTCGATTCGATTACGCTCGTACTCGATTCCTAACGTTTATCCTAAACGTCTAACACATATTTAGCACATAAGCACATAAGTTCGGTTATTGTTTGATCACCAACGCTCGTGAGACTCGTGTGTGTGTGTTTCGATAATTCCTTGAATTACCTTTGATGGTTCGTGTTTGTGTGTTTACGAAGTGTTTGCACGCTTGATTAATCCTAATCAACGTGTAAGGCACAATTCAATAATAATCCGAATTATTGTTTTGTGTTTGTGTTTAGCTCATCTAATTAAACTCAATTAAATGAAATGCAACAAGTATGGATGTGAGATAAGTGTTGCAATTTACCTAAAATTGTCGGGTGTCACAGATAGCTAGTCAATATGATTTACACCATATGCGGGTTCGCAACCGAAGCTAACATGTTGCCTCCCGTCATATCCATCCAAGATATGGCAATGTTGTTTTGGTCAATTATGCACTGTTCCGACCTCCAGTCGGGGTGGCCATACGACGTGCAACAGTGGGGCTTGTCAGGCCCAAATAGTACTATTCAGAATTACCACGCTAAGCGCAACGCGCTATTAACGGTTCGAGGTGTGTTTAATGAGGACTTATCAGTTTAGTGGATGAATGCCACACATATGCATATACAATATCAGCATGTACAAATGTAACCAAAATGTGTGTATGTTGTTCAAAAATAGTTGTATGCAATGTTTTCTCCCCCAAAGGTAGAAAATGTAAAAAGGGGCCGTGAACTCACCTGTTAAGCAGTTCCGGTGTGATTGTGTGTTCGCTATCTGCGAGTGCTAGCAGTCCTGCTAGTAAGCACCTATAACCATATAGGTGTGAGTATGTGTTTTGTGGTGTGTTGTATTCCATACAACTCCAAGTGTCGGTGTGCTCAACCGAGTGTGTGTGTGTTGACTTGTGTTGACTCGACGAATCATTGGTGACACGATTGTTGTGTTATGACCGTCCAATGTGTCATAAGTAACAAGCAGGACACTGACGTGCATCCTATGACCCTAATCGTACAAGCTATCATTTTTAGAAAGTTTCCGCTTTAAGAAAATGTGGTTATGAAATTCCATTTCATAAAGTTAACACTTGTAATATGTTTATAAAACACGCTCAAACCCTTAAAACATGTCGTTCGCACATAAATTACCATTTATGACGTTTTGCCCAAATAAAGTTTCCTTATTTGGAAAGTATCCGTTTAAAATTTCGTTTTCACAAAACGAAGTTTCTAAATATGTTAAAAATCATTTCTAAACATGTTTCAACAATCAAAGTTCATCAAAACACTTTAAAACATCAAAAGCCCTCTTTTGATTTTGAAAAGTTTCCATATTTGGCAAGTTTATACAAAATCATGTTTTTGACAAAATCAAATAATCAAATGTGTTTCTAAACACCTCAATATACATTTAACAACATCTAGACATGTCTAACATGTCTAGATCATCACAAATCCATGACTTGCAACATAAAAGTTTCCTTTTACGGCAAGTGTACCTAAATCATCACCAAATCAACAAATACTCAACAAAACTTAAATCTAACATTCTTAGACTTTAAAATCAGTATATCTAACTCATCTATTACACCAAATCACCAACAAATTCATGCACAACAACCACATGGAGTTGCAAGTGTTCAAATACACTTGCATGTGGGTTTTTAGCCCTTGCATGTATGATCTAACAACTAATAAACAAGTAAAACTACCTTAGAAGCAATATTTCAGTAGGGATGGCTACTGATGATGAAGAACCAGTGATCGATGGTCGTTCTAAGCTCTTTGGCTTCTTTTCCAAGCTTCCAAAGGCTCCAATGGTCCACCAATGCAAAGAATTGCTCCAAGGATGTTACCAGTAAATTTGAAGGCTTGATTTCAGTGGTTTGGGTCGAGGGTTGATGAAGAAGCTCGGTGAAATCGCAAGGAAACCGAATGAAAATGAATTGGGGTTGGTTTTATAAAATTTTCGATCTGCATGGCCTTCGCGTACCGCGAAGGCCGATCAAAAATTCTTATTGCGTACCGCGATGGATTCGGGAGTCTCGACTCCCGGTTTTCTTCGCGTATCACGAAGCCTTTCGCCATGGGTCCCTCGCGTACCGCGATGGGTCCATTTACTTGTTTTTCGATTCCGATGATTCGGTAACGTTTATCCTAAACATCTAATGCATGTTTAGCACATAATCATATAATAACATATAAGTTTGATCGATCACCAACGTTCGTGAGACTAATGTGTGTGTTTCGATAATTCCTCGAATTATCTTCGATAGTTTGTGATTAATCCTAATCAACGTGTAATGCTCAATTCAATAATTCCCCGAATTATTGTTTTGTGTTTGCCACACTTGGTTTCCAAAACCAATGTGCAATGTACGATTCGATAGTTCCTCGAACTATCGTTTCGCAGTTGTGTGTGTTTGACTCATCTAATTAAACATAATTAAATGAAATGTAACAAGTATGAATGTGAAATATAAGGAATGTAAGAGTCGCAATTTACCTGAAATTGTTGGGTGTCACATATGTTTATTACATATGTGTAATCAAATGATACGTATAAAAACATGCAAGCTACTTGTATGCTGATTACGTATGTGTAACTAAATGATATAAATGAAAACACGCAAACTAGCTGTATGCTAATTACATAAGGGTAATAATGGAAAATCAAACATATGTAATTTAGTCACGTATATGTAACTTTGATTCATGTATGATTGCAATCCTGATTGATATTTTTTGATTGATTGATTATACATACGTAACTTGATTGTTTGGTTGAAAATTAAGATTTCAATATTTATTTATTTTTTTGATAAAAAGACTAAATTGTTAACATTTAATTTTTTAATTAAAAAATATATTATTTAATTTCTTTTTACATAAATTAAGAGAGGAGAGAAAAACCATTATTTAGGGAATTTAATTAATTTAAAAGATAGAGCAATTATTTAATTATGTTGTCTTTAATACCCTTTTACTATTATTATTAATGCGACACCCCAACTCGATTCAGGGCTGACGTGTCACGTATACGGAATCAGAAGTAAATGCAACATTCCCAAATGTATTTAAAACATAAATACATAAGTTTTAAGTCACTAATTAAACATAACAAAACAACTATTTAAGTTTTAAGTCTTGATCTTCACATTTATTACAGATCAAAAGTATTCAGATTTAACTCCGATTTTACTCTTAGAAGTTCCCCATCTGGTTTGCTTGATTACCTACACAATACAGATAATACCACAAAAACAAATACGGCTGAGCCAAAGAATGCTTAGTAACGGATAAACAACAGTAATTAAAAGAAATTCAAAAGGTGGTGAAGATAATCAGAATAATGGTCAGAAACAGAAATCAATAACAGAGCAGTAACAGAAACATAACAGTAAACAGTGGTCTGACTTTGATAAATATAACCTTTCAGAAACAATAACACATGTCATATTATAAGTCAGAATTAATAGAATCAGAATGTACCACGAGCCGACTGTACATATAATAGTGTAAGGTTCACGGGTAGGTACTCCCGCTTACCAGACACATGAGATAGTTAGTGTTGGCATACACGTCACTATCCCCCAGAAATCAGAAAGTACAGTTAAAAATTTATCCTAGGACCAGTCCATACGCCTCCCCAGAATTCAGTAGGTGCAAAGTGTACTATTAGAGTACTAATGGAGACGCCGTGAACTCAACTAACCGTCACGGATGGTTCCACATTATGGTTGCCGCCATAATGGGCCTGTAGTCATCCTTACAGGTAGGGGCATGCTCGGGTAACAGAATACAGTTTCAGAAAGTTCAGTAGGGTAGATAAACTACCATAGGTTCAGTAGGGTAGATAACTACCATATAATCTCATAATCGGATCATGCAATAACGAGTACAACATAATTTAGATAAGAATAAGAATCGATTAGGAATAGATTATGAATATATTGAATAGATAGCATTTGTGACATTTGTATTATCTTAGATAAGTAATTATTACTAATCATAGATAATATGTCATTGAATAATGAAACACATAATCAAATCAATTGTATTTATTTAAAACATAAGGAATGGTATTCAAAATACCTTGTGACATATTAGAATTAATTTGGTTTGCAAGATGTTTGGTATGATATGCTTTGGCCTATAAGTGATCATACTCTCATTAGAAGTCCCCAGGAAAGCTAGACTGGTCCCACATTACCTCGGGGATTGATACGAATAGCTTTCCTAGACAGGAATTCCAACTACCGGTACTACACCCTTCCAGTTACTACATATCCACCTCACAAACCTAATTCTAACGGGATTATAAAAATCAATATTGGAATTTCCTAAGCTTAAATTCTCTAAGGAATATTAGGCATCAAGCCTAATGAGTTAATAACTTATCAACTAACGTTCACTCGCACACACGTGAGATTAGAATAGAGTTCACTTAAAAGCAAATTCTAAGGCAATTGCTTAAGCTAAGTAACCTCCATGATATAAAGCCATCTTAAACTAAGACATTCTTAGCTAAGTGTAAGCAAGGCATTTAATTAACTATGTCTTTCCTCTATGGTATCAAACTAAGGCTTTCCTCTATGGTAACAATTATAATAAAGCACATAATGAATATATATTAATCACATAGCACATAAGAAAGTAATAAACAACAATTGTAATATGAGATAACTCATATTTTGGGTAGTCTTAGTTATAGTCTAGGTCACCATTTCTAATAACCTAAATCCCTATAACCATGTCTCTGATACCAATCTGTCACACCCCAACCAACGGCGGAATACGTTGGGGCGCGAGTTAGATTGTTCATTACTCATGGTGCTATGTGTAAGTTTCAATAATTAAACAATTGTATTTAATTCAAACATTCATTCATTCAATAAATCGATCATTCAAAGTCATTACAATAATCCAAATTCAAATCAAAACATAACAATAAATAAAGTCTTAAACATTTGATTAAATTAAACTAGGTCTCTAGACCTATCTTATGTCTTGAATCTTCTCTTCCTTAACCTGTCACACATGTAAAATAAATTTTTGTCAACTATTTGCATAGTTGGTGAGTTTACACACTAAGTTTGAATACTAAGTATAAAAGGATGCAAACTAAAACTTAATTAGAATATGTATCAAAGGCATAGCATAATACAAGTTTGAATAATTGAATGAATATATGAATAACAAATGCTTGTGTCCAAACAAGTATCCTTACATAATAATTCAAGTATAAAAATACAAGAATCATCATTTGTAATTCAACTAGTTTGCTAATGTACTTTTCACCTTTTTCACACAAAGACCAAAGCCATTGCGAAGATAGTATCTAACCACCCTAGGCTACTAAGTACTAATTTGCTTGACTGGCAACACGCATAGAATCAACACATTGTATAAACTTAGCATCTAACACATATAACTAAATAAGTCTAAGGCTTGCATCATAAGTTTGAATTGAATAATAGAATGAATAATAGTTTGAATATGAGATGTGTAACATCCCAAAAACAAGAAGTAAAAGGGAGTGTGAAGAACTCACATGTTAGGATGCTTAGGCTAGTTCCCAAATCCTTGATTAAACAATGAGGAAGTAAGGCTATCTACTCACCTATAATTTGAGTAATTCAAGTCTTAGCAATCCTATAGTTCAAGTTCAAGAATCCTAGAAACTATGGCAATTCTAATGGAAGTCCTAGTTTGAATGAATCTATGTCTTGAATGAATACTTAAACAACTAAACTTATAATATTGATTAAATAAAATAGAATAACAAATGTATTCCTTTTATTTATCAATTTAAGTTGTAAGAATAAACTAGACTTAATTGTTTAAGAATATTTAATAATATTCTTATAATAAATAAAAATAGAACATTAAATATTCCTTTTTATTTATTATTTTGGAATTGAATTTCTAAGAATACAACTTGAATTAATGTTTCCATCCATTTGTGTTTAAAGACTTGTATGTTTGAATTTTTTTAAGTTTTATAAACTTTAGTTAACCTTTCAAAAGTTTATAACTTAAAATGCTTATTTGAATTATATTTGTTAAAATAATTATTCTTGCTTGAAAACATATTTAGATTAAAAATTTAAATTTCAGTAATATATTTATGTTTGATAAAACATAGTTTTAATGTGCAAAAACTAAATTGTATATATAAATAAATAAATAAATAAATAAATAAATAAATAAATAATTAAAAAAATATTTATTTGAACAGAATGTTGACATATTAAATTCAATAGAACAATTTATTTGAATCTTATTTAAAACCTTTATATTTAAATTAAATACTTTTAAATAAATAAATAAAATAAATAAATTTTATTTGAAAACATTTGAGTTTTGAGTTTAACAGAATGTAAAAAAAAAATTAATTCTTTAAATTATAGAATTTAATACAAAAATATAGTTCTTTTAAATGAATTATTAGTTTTTATTATAAACTAATAAAAAGAATTTAATATGTTAATGGAATTTCAACAGAATTTTTATAAAATAATTTTTGTGGGATTTTTAGAATAATTTTTATAAAAGAAAAATGAGTTAGAATGGATGGAACAAAAAAAAAATTCGGATCCGGGCCGGCCAAGGGATTCGAACCCGAGACCTGTTAACCCTCAGCCGGCGGTCATAACCGCTAGGCTGGGGGGTTAATCTTTGAACGTTTCCATTTTCACTTGATCTTATTCAGGTTAACGAATGCATCCTAAGTCCATAAGAACCCTAATCCTAATTTGATCTGAATTCGTTTGATTTGAGGATCAATAGCCTCTGTAATCATGGGGCTTTCAATCCCTAGTGAATTTCGAGTAGATTGACATAAATATTACCTGGTTTGATATCTGTTTGAGTGTAGTTCGATTAAGCAGAGTGTTCGGCCGAGACTTGGTTCTGAATCGCGATCGAATGATGTTGTGTGCTCGTTTTTCTTGTGTAGGCTCGATCGAGATTAGCAAGGGGTGAGGATGATGTGATTTGATTTGGGTTTTATAGGCATTTTGTGGGAGTCCTATTTTTGGTTCGGATATGAGATTTTTGGAAGGCCATTAACAGATGATTCGCGATTGATTCTGTTTGATTCGATATTAAGATGATTACGCACTTCGAATCCTTTCTAAAAATGAGTTTGATTAGCTGTAACAAGCTAGAATTCGCGTGGATTGTGTCTCGGGTCGGGATGGGGTCGACGGGTACCCATTTGGGGAAACCGGGTATAGAGGATGGAAGGTTTGGGATAATTACAGTTTTAGTCCCTCCTGGTTATGTGATTTTCAGTTTTGAATTTAAAACTTCTTCCCTCACAAATCCTAGTTTTAAGAAATTCATTTTCAGTCCCTCTAGTTAAATACCCAATTTGTAATTCAAGTTTTATAAAATAACTTAGATTTTATAAATTTGTTTATGACGTATAATTTTATAAAAATCCTTTTTATAAATATAATGTCTTTATTGTTCTTGTTATCATTGTTTTTATTATTATTATTATTATTATTATTATTATTATTATTATTATTATTATTATTTTTATTAAGTATACACATATTATTTATGTATATATATATTTTATAACTTTAAGAATATTTTATTTACAAAATAAAAATGCTTTTAAAAATGAAATTTTATAAAAGCTTAGTTTATGTATTTTGTTATTATTATTATTTTATTATGTATGTACATATTGCATATATTTTTATAACTCTATAAATAGGTTATTTACTAATAAAATGTTTTTATTTTATTATAACCTATTACGACTTATAAAAATTGTAATCTTTTTAAAAAAATGAATTTATAAAGACTTCGATTATATATTGTATTATATTTGTTAGTATTGCTTTATTAATAAACATTTAATTAACTACAAATTCATGAGTTAAATGTTCAAAGAATATCCCAAACTTTTATTTATTTCGAATATGATACGATTACAAAGCTTGAATGAAAATCGAAAATCGTAGGGATTACAGTCTCCCCTACTTTAGGGAATTTTGTCCCGAAATGACTAAGAATCAGAGTTGAATAACTGAGGGTACTTGGTCTTCATTTGATCTTCACGTTCCCAAGTAATTTCTGGGCCTCGTTTAGAATCCCATTTAACCGAGACGATTGGAATGCGTTTGTTCTTGAGCTTTTTGACTTCCCGATCAACTATCTTCACCGGTTTCTCAATAAAGTGCATTGACTCGTCGATGAGAACTTCATCAAGGGGAATGTGGAGATTTTCGTCGGCTAGACATTTCTTTAGATTAGAAATATGAAAGGTTGGATGCACATTCGACAGTTCATGAGGCAACTCGAGTCGGTAAGCCACTTTACCAATCCTTTCCAAGACTTTAAAAGGACCCACGTATCGAGGAGCTAGCTTCCCTTTCTTGCCAAAACGAACAACACCTTTCCAAGGGGACACCTTTAAAAGGACCATATCGTTGACTTGAAATTCCAACGGCTTTCGCCGTTTGTCAGCGTAACTCTTTTGCCTACTACGAGCAGTCGTCAGATTTTCACGAATTCGCATGATTTTGTTTGTTGTTTCTTGAACCAATTCCGGTCCAGTGATTTGAGCTTCACCTAACTCATTCCAACAAACCGGTGATCGACATTTGCGCCCATAGAGCGCCTCGAAAGGTGCCATGTCAATGCTCGAATGGTAGCTATTGTTGTACGAGAACTCAATTAACGGTAAGTAGTTATCCCAATTACCACCAAAGTCAATAACACAACATCGCAACATATCTTCAAGTGTTTGAATGGTCCTTTCGGACTGCCCATCGGTTTGAGGATGGTAAGCGGTGCTAAGATTCAATTGAGTACCAAGAGCTGATTGTAAAGACTTCCAAAAATGAGCAATGAATCGACCATCTCGGTCAGAAATGATGTTAAGTGGAACACCATGTCTACACACAATTTCATTGATGTAGATACGAGCTAGTTCTTCCACTCGATTGGTTTCTCGAATCGGTAAAAAGTGAGCAGCCTTCGTCAAACGGTCTACAATCACCCAAATGCTGTCATAACCCCGAGCAGTTCGTGGGAGTTTAGTTATGAAATCCATAGCAATACCCTCCCATTTCCAAACGGGTATTTCAGGCTGTTCAAGTAATCCCGACGGTCGTTGATGTTCGGCTTTCACCTTTGAACAAGTAAGGCATTTAGAAACGTAAAGGATAACATCATTCTTCATTCCCGGCCACCAATACTGAACCCGAAGGTCTTTGTACTTTTTGTCGGCACCAGGATGAATAGAATATCGAGACTTGTGAGCTTCGCCTAGAATAAGTTCTCGTAACTGATTTTGGTTTGGGATCCACAAACGGTTTTGAAAATGCAATAAACCATTCGTTTTAGACTCGAGTTGAAGTTCAACATTCATCGGCATTTCTTTAGCTAACTTGCCTTCCGAGACCGTTTCCTGTTGAGCTTTAAAGACATGGTTTTGAAGATTGGATGAACTTTGAATACTTTGTAGGATGATTGACTTGCCATGAGCTTTTCGACTCAAAGCATCGGCTACTACGTTTGCCTTACCGGGATGGTAACGTATTTCGCAATCGTAGTCATTAAGCAATTCTACCCAACGCCTTTGCCTCATGTTAAGCTCTTTTTGATTCAAAATGTGTTGAAGACTTTTGTGGTCAGTAAACACAACACACTTGGTACCATAAAGGTAGTGTCTCCAAATTTTTAATGCAAAGACCACCGCACCAAGTTCAAGATCATGGGTCGTATAATTCTTCTCATGGATCTTTAATTGCCTGGAAGCGTATGCAATAACTTTCCCGCGTTGCATAAGCACGCATCCAAGACCTTGGTTCGAGGCATCACAATAAACAACGAAGTCGTCGGTTCCATCGGGTAACGTGAGAATAGGGGCATTGCATAGCTTTTGGTTAAGAGTTTGAAAGGCATTCTCCTGAGCATCTTCCCACTTATATGGTTTGCCTTTGTGTGTCAAGGCAGTGAGTGGTAATGCAATCTTAGAGAAATTGGAAATGAACCGACGGTAATAACCTGTCAGTTACAAGATCGTTTGATTAGTTGATAGAATGAGATGAACTTTACGATAATTTCTAAGAGTTTAAGATTTGACCTACTAGACCAAGGAATGATCGGATCTCGGTTGGTGTCGTTGGAGTCTTCCAACTCTTCACCGTCTCGATCTTGGCAGGATCAACATGGATTCCATCCTCATTCACAATGTGTCCCAAAAACTGAACCTCTTTAAGCCAAAATTCACATTTTGAGAACTTGGCATAAAGTTGCTCCTTTTTCAGGAGTTCAAGGATTAAACGAAGATGGTTCTGATGTTCGGATTTTGACTTTGAATAAATCAGAATGTCATCGATGAATACGATCACGAACTTGTCAAGATACGGTTTACAAACGCGATTCATCAAGTCCATGAAAACCGCAGGTGCGTTTGTCAAACCAAAAGGCATAACCAAAAACTCGTAATGACCGTATCTTGTACGAAAGGCTGTCTTCGGCACATCTTCTTCAAAAACTCGAAGTTGATGATAACCCGAACGAAGATCGATTTTAGAGAAACACTTTGCGCCTTGTAATTGATCAAAAAGATCGTCGATCCTCGGTAATGGGTATCGATTTTTAATAGTAAGTTTGTTAAGCTCACGATAATCGATGCATATACGAAAAGAACCGTCTTTCTTCTTCACAAACAAGACCGGTGCACCCCAAGGAGATGAACTAGGACGAATGAATCCTTTGTCGGAAAGTTCTTGCAATTGACTGGCAAGTTCTTGTAATTCGGTAGGAGCGAGTCGATAAGGAGCTTTCGCGACCGGCATCGCTCCAGGAACGAGATCGATACGGAATTCGACTTGTCGATTTGGAGGTAGACCATTGATGTCTTCGGGAAAGACCTCGGGAAATTCACGAACTATAGGAATATCTTCTAACTTCTTTTCTTCTACCTTGGTTTCCACTACATGAGCCAAGAAGGCCACATACTTCTTGCGCAAGTACTTTTGAGCTTGTATGCATGACATGAGTCGAAGACCTTTTGAGGCTTTCTCCCCATATACTCGAAGCTCTTGACCTTCTTTGAGTCGAATTCGAATATACTTCTCGTGACAAACTATTTCAGCATGATGTTTTGACAACCAGTCCATACCGACTATGAGGTCAAAACTTCCCAATTGCATTGGGATAAGGTCAATAGAGAAATCATGAGAATTAAGGTTCAAAGTGCAATTAGGTATAAAAGAGTCAAGCTTAATGGTCTTTCCATTGGCCACTTCAACACTAAAAGGTTCATTCAACTTAACTCTAGGCATAGCGAGTAGGGGTTCAAATTCTAAAGAAACAAAACTTCTATCGGCCCCCGTGTCAAACAATATAGATGAATAAATTCCATTTACAAGAAACGTACCGTTCACCACGTCATTGTTGTTTTGAGCTTGGTTGGCATTGACATTGAAGACACGACCCTTAGCCACTTGATTCCCTTGATTGTTTGGGGCCATCAAAGCATGGACCCTTCAAGGGCAAGTGTTGGCCATGTGGTTTGGATCCCCACAAGTATAACATGCTCTAACTCCATTTTGCCTTGGAGCAGTGATGACTTGCACATTATTGGGGTTGACTTGACCCTTTGGCACCCTACAATTGATAGCAAAGTGACCATAGCGGTTGCAGTTCGTACAGAAACGACAGGGGTTCGCGGCAGGGTGATGAAAACTACAATTTGCGCACTACGGAAAAGGGCCAGTGTAGGCTTTCTTGTTGGCTTGTGCATTGGTGTTGACAGGTCCAAACTGTTGAAGAGGAGTGGCATGGGTCACAACAAAGTTCATATGACTTGCCTTTCTCTTGCGGTTCTTTTTGGAGGAGGAAGATGACCCAGCTTTGGCCTCTTCCTTTGGTGCTTCTTTTGGACCTTTTGATTGGTCCTTCTCCTTCTTGGACCCCTTTCGAGTTAGATTTCCATCTTTGACATGGTTGTCTGTCAAAGTAGCAGCCAGACGGATGGCATCAACAAGGGTTTTAGGGTTGCTACTTAGTACAGAATCTTGAATCACCATTGGCAGGCCACCAATGTACTTTTCGATACCTCTTTGCAAAGGGGTCACCATATGAGGGCATAAAAGACTAAGCTCATGAAAACGATTGTTATAAGCAAGATTCTCACCACTATCTTGTTTGAGATCCCAGAACTCAAACTCAAGCTTCTTCACCTCATTACGAGGGAAAAACTCTAGGGTCATACGATCTTTGAGCTGGTCCCAAGTGAGTTCATCAGCAGTGTTTTCTCCAATGGTTCATTTTTCATTGTTCCACCAGGTAAGGGCTCGTTTTTGTAGAGTCCCCGTAGCATAACGAACCTTCAATTTGGCCGGGCAGTCACTATTCAAGAAGGTACTCTCCATACCCTCAAACCACTGGAGCAGTCCAGTCGCTCCATTCGACCCATTGTACTTGGGTGGGTTGCATGAGTTGAAGTGCTTAAAGGAGCACTTAGGTTGATTGGCTTGTTCGGGGTTTGGGTTGACTGGGTTGATATTGAGTTGTTGGAGTTGTGCAACCATATTAGGTAGTATGGTTCCCATTTGGCGAGCAATAATAGAAGCAATGCAACGTTCAGCTGCACGTTCCCTACGAGCCATCTAGATAAGAATAAGAATCGATTAGGAATAGATTATGAATAGATTGAATAGATAGCATTTGTGACATTTGTATTATCTTAAATAAGTAATTATTACTAATCATAGATAATATGTCATTGAATAATGAAACACATAATCAAATCAATTGTATTTATTTAAAACATAAGGAATGGTATTCAAAATACCTTGTGACATATTAGAATTAATTTGGTTTGCAAGATGTTTGGTATGATATGCTTTGGCCTATAAGTGATCATACTCTCATTAGAAGTCCCCAGGAAAGCTAGACTGGTCCCACAGTACCTCGGGGATTTATACGAATAGCTTTCCTAGACAGGAATTCCAACTACCGGTACTACACCCTTCCAGTTACTACATATCCACCTCACAAACCTAATTCTAACGGGATTATAAAAATCAATATTGGAATTTCCTAAGCTTAAATTCTCTAAGGAATATTAGGCATCAAGCCTAATGAGTTAATAACTTATCAACTAACGTTCACTCGCACACACGTGAGATTAGAATAGAGTTCACTTAAAAGCAAATTCTAAGGCAATTGCTTAAGCTAAGTAACCTCCATGATATAAAGCCATCTTAAACTAAGACATTCTTAGCTAAGTGTAAGCAAGGCATTTAATTAACTATGTCTTTCCTCTATGGTATCAAACTAAGGCTTTCCTCTATGGTAACAATTATAATAAAGCACATAATGAATATATATTAATCACATAGCACATAAGCAAGTAATAAACAACAATTGTAATATGAGATAACTCATATTTTGGGTAGTCTTAGTTATAGTCTAGGTCACCATTTCTAATAACCTAAATCCCTATAACCATGTCTCTGATACCAATCTGTCACACCCCAACCAACGGCGGAATACGTTGGGGCGCGAGTTAGATTGTTCATTACTCATGGTGCTATGTGTAAGTTTCAATAATTAAACAATTGTATTTAATTCAAACATTCATTCATTCAATAAATCGATCATTCAAAGTCATTACAATAATCCAAATTCAAATCAAAACATAACAATAAATAAAGTCTTAAACATTTGATTAAATTAAACTAGGTCTCTAGACCTATCTTATGTCTTGAATCTTCTCTTCCTTAACCTGTCACACATGTAAAATAAATTTTTGTCAACTATTTGCATAGTTGGTGAGTTTACACACTAAGTTTGAATACTAAGTATAAAAGGATGCAAACTAAAACTTAATTAGAATATGTATCAAAGGCATAGCATAATACAAGTTTGAATAATTGAATGAATATATGAATAACAAATGCTTGTGTCCAAACAAGTATCCTTACATAATAATTCAAGTATAAAAATACAAGAATCATCATTTGTAATTCAACTAGTTTGCTAATGTACTTTTCACCTTTTTCACACAAAGGCCAAAGCCATTGCGAAGATAGTATCTAACCACCCTAGGCTACTAAGTACTAATTTGCTTGACTGGCAACACGCATAGAATCAACACATTGTATAAACTTAGCATCTAACACATAAAACTAAATAAGTCTAAGGCTTGCATCATAAGTTTGAATTGAATAATAGAATGAATAATAGTTTGAATATGACATGTGTAACATCCCAAAAACAAGAAGTAAAAGGGAGTGTGAAGAACTCACATGTTAGGATGCTTAGGCTAGTTCCCAAATCCTTGATTAAACAATGAGGAAGTAAGGCTATCTACTCACCTATAATTTGAGTAATTCAAGTCTTAGCAATCCTATAGTTCAAGTTCAAGAATCCTAGAAACTATGGCAATTCTAATGGAAGTCCTAGTTTGAATGAATCTATGTCTTGAATGAATACTTAAACAACTAAACTTATAATATTGATTAAATAAAATAGAATAACAAATGTATTCCTTTTATTTATCAATTTAAGTTGTAAGAATAAACTAGACTTAATTGTTTAAGAATATTTAATAATATTCTTATAATAAATAAAAATAGAACATTAAATATTCCTTTTTATTTATTATTTTGGAATTGAATTTCTAAGAATACAACTTGAATTAATGTTTCCATCCATTTGTGTTTAAAGACTTGTATGTTTGAATTTTTTTAAGTTTTATAAACTTTAGTTAACCTTTCAAAAGTTTATAACTTAAAATGCTTATTTGAATTATATTTGTTAAAATAATTATTCTTGCTTGAAAACATATTTAGATCAAAAATTTAAATTTCAGTAATATATTTATGTTTGATAAAACATAGTTTTAATGTGCAAAAACTAAATTGTATATATAAATAAATAAATAAATAAATAATTAATTAATTAATTAAAAAAATATTTATTTGAACAGAATGTTGACATATTAAATTCAATAGAACAATTTATTTGAATCTTATTTAAAACCTTTATATTTAAATTAAATACTTTTAAATAAATAAATAAATAAAATAAATAAATTTTATTTGAAAACATTTGAGTTTTGAGTTTAACAGAATGTAAAAAAAAAAATTAATTCTTTAAATTATAGAATTTAATACAAAAATATAGTTCTTTTAAATGAATTATTAGTTTTTATTATAAACTAATAAAAAGAATTTAATATGTTAATGGAATTTCAACAGAATTTTTATAAAATAATTTTTGTAGGATTTTTAGCATAATTTTTATAAAAGAAAAATGAGTTAGAATGGATGGAACAAAAAAAAAATTCGGATCCAGGCCGGCCAAGGGATTCGAACCCGAGACCTGTTAACCCTCAACCGGCGGTCATAACTGCTAGGCTGGGGGGTTAATCTTTGAACGTTTCTGTTTTCACTTGATCTTATTCAGGTTAACGAATGCATCCTAAGTCCATAAGAACCCTAATCCTAATTTGATCCGAATTCGTTTGATTTGAGGATCAATAGCCTCTGTAATCATGGGGCTTTCAATCCCTAGTGAATTTCGAGTAGATTGACATAAATATTACCTGGTTTGATATCTGTTTGAGTGTAGTTCGATTAAGTAGAGTGTTCGGCCGAGACTTGGTTCTGAATCGCGATCGAATGATGTTGTGTGCTCGTTTTTCTTGTGCAGGCTCGATCGAGATTAGCAAGGGGTGAGGATGATGTGATTTGATTTGGGTTTTATAGGCATTTAGTGGGAGTCCTATTTTTGGTTCGGATATGAGATTTTTGGAAGGCCATTAACAGATGATTCGCGATTGATTCTGTTTGATTCGATATTAAGATGATTACGCACTTCGAATCCTTTCTAAAAATGAGTTTGATTAGCTGTAACAAGCTAGAATTCGCGTGGATTGTGTCTCGGGTCGGGATGGGGTCGACGGGTACCCATTTGGGGAAACCGGGTATAGAGGATGGAAGGTTTGGGATAATTACAGTTTTAGTCCCTCCTGGTTATGTGATTTTCAGTTTTGAATTTAAAACTTCTTCCCTCACAAATCCTAGTTTCAAGAAATTCATTTTCAGTCCCTCTGGTTAAATACCCAATTTGTAATTCAAGTTTTATAAAATAACTTAGATTTTATAAATTTGTTTATGACATATAATTTTATAAAAATCCTTTTTATAAATATAATGTCTTTATTGTTCTTGTTATCATTGTTTTTATTATTATTATTATTATTATTATTATTATTATTATTATTATTATTATTATTATTATTATTTTTATTAAGTATACACATATTATTTATGTATATATATATTTTATAACTTTAAGAATATTTTATTTACAAAATAAAAATGCTTTTAAAAATGAAATTTTATAAAAGCTTAGTTTATGTATTTTGTTATTATTATTATTTTATTATGTATGTACATATTGCATATATTTTTATAACTCTATAAATAGGTTATTTACTAATAAAATGTTTTTATTTTATTATAACCTATTACGACTTATAAAAATTGTAATCTTTTTAAAAAAATGAATTTATAAAGACTTCGATTATATATTGTATTATATTTGTTAGTATTGCTTTATTAATAAACATTTAATTAACTACAAATTCATGAGTTAAATGTTCAAAGAATATCCCAAACTTTTATTTATTTCGAATATGATACGATTACAAAGCTTGAATGAAAATCGAAAATCGTAGGGATTACACTCCGGTCACCGGTTCTTTGGTTTACTCTTGGTTTTAGCCGGCGAGAAGGAAAGTGCTGATGCGGTTTGATCCAGGATTTTCAAATATGATGTTTACTGTTGAGATGTAGATCTTCGAAGGAACAATAAGTTATGTTTTTCATGGGGATTTATCCAAACACGTATCAAGAAGCAAGATATTTTATTTTAATATATGTATATATATTCAAAGTCGGTTTACAATTCTTACAGGAGAAGTTTCTCATTTATTATTTATTTATTTATTTTTAACATAAAGCACATAATGTATAGAATTTGAATATGATTTGGGTATCGGTCAATTTCTAAGTTGGTTTTCACTTTAGTTGAATACGGTTGCGAATGCTAGTCGAGTGATATTTAATTAGATGTTACCAATTTAATCAACTAACATTCAAATAGAATTTTAGCTAATCATAAACGTTAGGTATTATTAGATTATTTGTTTCGTTTTATTTATAATAACCGGTTCAAAGTATAATAAATTAAATAGTTCGGTTATTAGCTCGTTATTTCTTTCGAACTTGATATTAAACTTGTTGGAACATTTTTAGTCGTATTTATTATTCGATTTCATTTATTGAGTTAATTAATAATATTTTTTTAACATTTTTTTTATATATTTTCTTGTTACGTTTTTTTATGGGTATTATAATTAAAACCTTTGATTAATGTGTATTTACAATCTTATCTTAAACGATCTCTTGGTTGTGTTAATCAATGATAGATTAATGGTTTGCTTAGTTTTTTTACGAGTACGCCCTATTTGCGGTGTACACATATAATGTATATGTATGTGGGCTCTTAAGAGGCCAAAGTAAAATTGAATTAATTTTAACGTTATTTTATTTATTTTGTGAAAATAACGTTAAAAATGTTGGGATGATCAACTTCAAACGTTAAGTTTGAGCCGGGGACTCCTTTGGAGCAGTCTCTCTATCCCAACTGTGATAGGGGTAAGGTTTGTGTATATCATTCTCCCCAGACCTTACTGAAAGTAGGAATATATTGGGTAAGTTTGATTGTTTAGTTTTTTTTTTTTTTTTTATAAGGAACCTCCCCTATGTTTATGAAAAAAATATCATGCTTTGTTGGGTGGTATGTAATCAGGGCCGGCCCAATGAGCCAATCAACCCAATCTAAAGCTTAGGGTTTCTAAAACATGTAGGACCTCCTATTTTATATATTTTTTGGGCTTATTTTACTTGCATTCAGATTTTTGGGTTTAAAATGGGTTGGGCCTGATTGATTTTGGGCTTCTATACGATGTCCAAACTCCACACGGAGACCGGAGACTCAGTCACTCAGATAGTAAAAAAAAAATAAATCCGGAGGCCTTGTTTGACTGTTTTACGAATTGTGAAAAGGTGAAAAAAACTAGGGCAACCAGGATCGACGGGATAGAGGAGTCGAGGAGATGGTCACGCTTCTTCGAGAGGGAGACGTTGAGAAGAAAATCGAGGAGTCGATTGGACGCTCTCGCTCTCTCATCCTCCCAAATCTGTGCTCACAGTTCAACCTCATTCCTCACGGCTCTCAAATCAGACGATCTCAGATTCTCGGGCTCTCAAATCTATGCTCACAAGTCACAGCTCATCCTCACGGCTCTTAAATTAGACGAATAGACGATCTCAGGCTCTCACGATTGTCCATAGGTATAACTTTAGTACTTTGATTTGTTTGTTTTTGAATTTTGATTTGATTAGGGTTAATTTTGGTTGAATTTTGATTGACTGATTATGGTACTGACACACTGGTAGTTTTAGCCTTTAGGGTTGTGATTGAAGTTTGAATTTAATTTAGGGTTGTGATTTAGAGTTGTGAACTTGTGATTGAATATTAAATTTGATTCATTTTGCATGGTTAAACTAAGATTGATGTAGGGATTTGATTGAATTTTGAATTTGATTTTGGGCTGTGCATTTAGGGTTGTGAACTTGTGATTGAATTTTGAATTTGATTCATTTTGCTTGTTATGTGTTAAATTAATGTTGATTTAGGGCTGTGAATAAATTTGTGAATTTGATTGAATTTTGTATTTGACTTAGGGCTGTGATTTAGGGCTATGAACTTGTTATTTGTTAAATGAAGGACTGCCAAAGGACTCATGCAGACGTGCAGTGCAGCCAGCAATCATGCAGGACTGCAGTGCAGCCAGCAATCATGAAGGACTGCAAAAGGGCCTCAATTTTATTTTCTGCTTTAGGCCTTCACAAAGCTAGAGCTAGAGCTGGCCCTGTATGTAATTGTGATGATGAAGAAGCATTCTACAATCGAATTGGCGAGCCGAATAAGCAGGGCGTTGATCAGTGCTTCTAAGCCGCATCGGACATGGATTACGGCACTGGAACAAACCCTCCATGGAATCGGTTGTCGCGACTCGCTCAACTCGGCCCTTGTCTTCCGAGTCATCGACCCTTCCCTTATCCACCACCATTCACTCGCACTTGGCTTCTTCAATTGGGCCTCCCAGCAACCAGGTTTCACCCACACTTGTCTCTCCTACCAATCAGAACTCAAATCCCTCTCCGCTTCCCGCCACTTCTCCTCCGATATTGACAGACTCATGAGGCAAATCAGGACTCTCAAAATTCAACTCAATGCCTCCGTCTACCGTTTGGTTATTGCATCACATACAGCCGCTCGAAAGCCCCTGCATGCTTTTTCTGTGTATTCGGATGTTAGATCTTTGATATATCATATCGGTGCTGATACAACTAATATCCTGCTTGCGTCTCTCTCTTCTGCTGGGAATACGGGTCATGCACACCAACTGTTCGATGATAGGATCACCACTGGTGTCCCATTAAATACACTTGGCTTTGGCGTGTTCTTATGGAGACTTTGCGGAACTGTTGGCTTAGATTAAACTTTGAGCTTGCTGGATGATGTCAAAAACCAAGACCGGGGTGGTGTAAATGGGTCCACAGTTGCAGTTTTGGTTGTTCACGGCTTGTGTTTGGCGAGCAGGGCTCAGGAGGCTACGTATATGTTGGACGAGTTGAGGAAAAGAGATTGCAAACCTGATTTCATGGCATATAGAGTTGTTGCAGAAGCGCTAAGAGCAACTGGAAATGCAGTTCATGTCGAGCAGGTCTTGAAGATGAAGAGGAAGCTTGGAGTTGCACCAAGATCTAATGATTATCGAGACTTCATATTCCAATTGATTTCAGAGAGACTAATTTGTGAAGCAAGAGATCTGGGCGAAGTTATTGTTGCAGTAAATTTCCCAATCGGGTATGATGTACTCAATGCACTGATAGGATCAGTATCTGCAGACAACCCTTGTTCTGCATTCATGTTCTTTGAATTCTTGATTGCAAAAGAAGGATTTCCCACTCTTGTGACACTCTGCAATATGGGTAGAAATTTATGCAAACATGGAAATCATGACGAATTGTTACAAGCAGCAAAGGTTTTATCTGCAAAAGAGTATTTTGTGGACATTGAGAGATGTAGTTTAATGATTAACTTGTTTTGCAAGGCAGGTAAAGTGAAAGAAGCTTATCAAGCTCTTCAAGAAATGAAGAAAAAAGGGTTGGGTCTGGATATTTCATCCTATAATCATGTTATGGAGGCTTGTTGTAAAGAAGATATGATCTGTCCTGCAAAACGATTGTGGGATGAAATGTTTGCCAATGGATGCGAACCCAATCTGAAAACTTACAACATTTTAATCTCAAAGTTGTCAGAAATAGGTCAACTGAAAGAAGCTGAGAGTCTATTCTATCACATGTTGGAAAGAGGTGTGTGTTAGTTGCATTTTTAGTCATATTTTATTAGGTTTATTGCATCTATTTTTACCCATATTCTGCATTTATCATAGCATATTTGTTTAATTTGGAGAAATACTTATTTTGGTGGAATGGAGTCTACTTTGGATTGTTTTTGTTGTTTTTATAGTGGGAAGCGGGTGCTAGAGTCAACACAGCATAAGAGGAAGATTTGGAGATGAGCTGAAAGAACAAAAGTCAGAATTTTAAAAGTGAAGGAAGTTTTTAACATAAAGCAGAAACGGCCGTGTCAAAGTTAAGCATACCAGTTGACTTGACCGTGTTGAGCTTATGAAAAGAAAAAAAATTTTTCCTAAAAGTTAGGAACTTTACTTCTGATTTTGTTTTAATTCATTATTGAATGGATAAACATTAAAAGAAAAAGTCTTTGGAAAGGAGGAGACTTTTTAGGAGGGCAACAAAACAATTGCTAGGGGGGATCAATTTTGGACGGCAACAAGAATTTTTTTTGAGGAGTGCTTCGACGGCTGGGAGCATAAGGAAGGAAGAAGAAACAATTTTTTTTTGTGGTGGGATTTTCCAGATTTTTGTTTATTTCCAATCTTTTTGTTTTGATTTGATCATCATGTCTAGGTAAACAACTATAAATTCTGACACTAGGGTTTTATTGGTTTGATTTGAATCTTATGTGAAACATTTATGTGATTTAATGTTTGAATGATTTGGTTATGTTATTCTTGATCTGAAATCCGGAATTGGTTTCCGGATGATTTTAGTTTGTTAATAAAATTGGCCACTTTATTAATTTTACTAATAAAGTTCATCAAGTTTTAAACCCTAAAAAGTTTTGATTTGATAAAAAGGAACAAGTAACGTTTTGTGTTTGTCTATGAGCTCAATTTCGTTATAGAATCACATGATATATTTAGGCATTCCGAACGGCGTGAGTGTTTAAGTATAATCTGTATTTCTATCATTGCAACCCGCACGCTAAAATCCGAACGGCGTGAGTTTAGAGTAGCGGGTTGGCTCTAATCAACGAACGGCGATTGGTTAGACTTAGATAGAGTGGAAGTCCGAACGGCGTGACGTCTAGTACCGATACAAATCTTTCAATTAAAGAATCATTGCACCATATTTGTTAATGATCATAAGCCGAATCAAATTGATAAAATAACCTTAGTGTTGGAATTGTTTCTTAATTTCTGAATTTTCTCAAATCAATTTTCTGTTATGATTTCAAAACCACAAATTTTAATCTTTTTAATTGTTCGTATTTCAATTTACTTCAATTTATTTTGTGTCAATAATCCCCCAATTTAATTGTTTCGTTAAAAATCATTCTTGCACGAGAAAAGTTTTGGTATAATAAGTTAATCTGTATCCCTGAGGACACGAACCCTACTTCCATTCATACTAATTTTTGTGTGTTAAAGTAAGGTTTACTATTATCATTTATTTGCTGGATTCGACACCCAACAAATTGGCGCCGTTGCCGGGGATACGGCAATTCTAATCTTTTTATGCCAAGATCTTCTCGTACAGGTACACCACTTGAGATTGACCAGGAAATAGAGAAAACAGCAAGAAAGTTAAGGAAGCAAGCAAAACTCCAAACAAAGTTAGCAAGCTCCTCAACATCCACTTTTTCACCTCCGGTCACAAATATTTGGCGAGACATTCTCTTGTCAAGTGAATCTGAAAACGAGTCTGACACCGAATCATCCATACAAGAACCAACTTCACCTACTCAAACCATCACAATGGCAACAGAACAAACCCTTAGACAGTGGGCAACACGAGATGTCCCACAACATCCACTTTGCATCAACTACCCTGCTGTAGAGAATTTTGAGCTAAAATCTGGACTCATTCATCTTTTGCCCATCTTTAGAGGCTTAGAAAACGAGGATCCCCACAAGTTCCTTAAAGAGTTTCATGTTGTGTGCACCGGAATGAAGCCACACAATGTCACCGAGGACCAAATCAAGCTAAGGGCATTCCCCTTTGCACTTCAAGATTCAGCAAAAGAATGGCTTTATTACCTACCACCGGGGTCGGTAACTACTTGGAATGACCTCGCAAAGATGTTCCTTGACAAATACTTTCCGGAAGTCAAAGCCTCAATCCTTCGTAAGGAAATCATCGGAATCAAGCAAGCAAAAAGAGAAGCCTTGCATGTTTATTGGGAAAGATTTAAGAAGCTATGTGCTCAATGTCCACAACATGGCATAACTGAACATCAACTCCTTCAATACTTCTGTGAAGGATTAGCTCCAATGGAGAGGCGACTGATAAATGCCTCTAGTGGAGGAGCTCTACTTGATAAAACTCCAACTCAGATTAGAGCATTGATCACTTCTATAGCAGAGGACTCAAAGCACTCAAATCAAGAAGAAGATTGGTATCCTGATGTACCAAGAGCAGTCAAGGAGGTGAGCACTCCTCACCTAGAAACTGAAATTGCTGAATTAAAGAAAATGGTCATGCAACTTACAAAAGATAAGGGTGTTGAACCACAAGGCCGAGCTTGTGGAATTTGTCTACAAGTTGGACACCCCACAGATATGTGTCCTATGTTGCAAGAAGATATGGAACAAGCACAAGCAATGGGAGGATTTCAAGGACAAAATTCAAGGCAGTTTGAACATCCTCGAGGTAATCAGAATTGGGGACCTTCCAACATGAATTATCAACAAAGACCCCAACAATACCAGCAACGTCCTCCTTTCCAAGGTAATCAACAACAACAAAATTTTCAACCACGACAACAACCACCTGCACAACAACAAGCTGGAAGTTCGGGAATGTCTTTAGAAGATATTGTGAAAAGTTTAGCTACTAGTACCCAAACATTTCAGCAAGAGACTAGATCTAGCATCAAGAACTTGGAACAACAAATGGCTCAAATTGCAACTTCCGTGAGCAAGATGCAATCTCAAGGTAAGCTACCACCACAAACTGAGACAAATCCTAAGCACAATGCTTGTGCTATCACCTTGAGAAGTGGGAAAAGCTATGATGGTCCTGAAATACAAGAAGAAGAAGAGGTTGTGGTTGAAAAGAAAGATGCTGAAAAGAATGAGATGGAAAAGCCTGATGAAGTCAAGGTAAAGTTCACTACTCCTCCTCCATTCCCTTCAAGACTAAGAAGCACACAAAAGCAAAGAGAGGAACAAGAAATCATGGAGACATTCCGCAAGGTAGAGGTAAACATTCCCCTTCTTGATGCTATAAAACAGGTTCCAAGATATGCAAAGTTTTTGAAGGAACTTTGCACATCAAAGAAGAAGTTAAAGGGTAATGAGACAGTCAAGGTTGGTGAAAATATTTCAGCGGTTTTACAAAAGAGATTACCCCAAAAGTGCAAAGATCCGGGTGTTTTCACGGTTCCTTGCAAGTTAGGGAATCTCAACATACCACGAGCCATGCTCGACCTTGGAGCTTCTATTAATGTCCTACCACACTCTATTTTCAAAACACTTAATGTAGGACCATTAAAGAAGACCGGGGTCATCATTCAATTGGCCGATCGATCTATAGTATACCCAAAAGGTGTATTAGAGGATGTTTTGGTCCAAGTGAATGAATTAGTATTTCCGGCTGACTTTTATGTGTTAGATATGGAGGATGATGACGTCCCAAATTCAAGTTCCATTTTGTTAGGGAGGCCATTTTTGAAAACTGCAAAAACAAAAATTGATGTTTATAGTGGCACCTTATCAATGGAATTTGATGGGGAAGTTATCAATTTCAATATCTATGATGCCATGCGTTACCCAAGTGATGTTTCATCTTTGAATTGGTTAGAGGTTATTGAACCATTGGCTGATGATTGTTTTGAGTTGACTAACCATGATGTTCTAGCATTAGTGTTAAACAGAAGCATTGATGAAGCTGCAGCAAAAGAGCTTACTGAAAAGTTTAAGCTTGGGGAGGATTTGATGGAAGTTGTGACTTTCATGGATGCACAAAAGAAAACCAGGTATGAAGCTCCTAAAACACAATTACAAGTTACTAACCAGAAACTTCTTCCATCTATTGTGCAGGCACCAGAGTTAGAATTGAAAGAACTCCCCAATCACCTTAAATATGTCTATCTTGGGGAGAAGGATACATTGCCAGTTATCATATCCAACAAATTGACAAATGAACAAGAAAAGGAGTTACTTGACACACTCAAATGCTACAAGGAGGCGATAGGATGGACAATAGCTGACATAAAAGGTTTGAGCCCTTCACTTTGCATGCATAGAATCCACATGGAAGAGGATTACAAGCCAACACGGGAAGCACAAAGAAGGTTGAACCCTCCTATGATGGAGGTTGTGAAGAAGGAAATTTTGAAGTTGTTGAATGCAGGTATGATCTACCCAATATCTGACAGCAAATGGGTAAGTCTCGTGCAAGTTGTGCCAAAGAAAACAGGTATCACCGTGATAACAAATGAACAAGGTGAATTGGTCCCACTCGTGTGCAAAATGGGTGGAGGGTTTGCATTGATTACAGAAGGCTAAATGCCTCAACTCGTAAGGACCATTTCCCCTTACCTTTTATTGACCAAATGTTGGAAAGATTGGCGGGAAAAACACATTATTGTTGCTTAGACGGGTATTCCGGATTTCACCAAATACCCGTTGCGCCGGAAGACCAAGAGAAAACTACATTTACATGCCCTTTTGGCACATTTGCATACCGGCGTATGCCTTTTGGACTTTGCAACGCCCCCGCCACATTCCAAAGGTGTATGGTAAGCATTTTTTCGGAATATGTTGAGGAAATAATTGAAGTTTTCATGGATGATTTCACTGTTTATGGGAATTCTTTTGATGAATGTTTGAAAAATCTGAAAAAAATCTTGCAAAGATGCATTGAGACCAACCTTGTTTTGAATTATGAAAAATGTCATTTTATGGTTGATCAAGGAATAATTTTGGGTCATGTCGTTTCTTCAAAAGGGCTAGAGGTAGACAAATCAAAAATTGATATTATAAAATCTCTACCTTATCCTAATAGCGTCCGTGAGGTACGCTCTTTTCTTGGACATGCAGGATTTTATCGTAGATTTATCAGAGACTTTTCCAAGATAACTCGGCCAATGTGTGAACTCCTACAAAAAGATGTTGACTTTGTGTTCTCTGAAGCATGCAAGCAAGCCTTTGACACCCTGAAGAATATGTTAGTCACTGCTCCCATAATCCAACCACCAGATTGGAGTTTACCATTCGAAATCATGTGTGATGCAAGCAATCAGGCAGTAGGAGCAGTTTTGGGTCAAAGGAAAGATTGAGTACCACATGTGATCTACTATGCTTCGAAGACTTTGGATCATGCCCAAAGCAATTACTCCACCACAGAAAAGGAGCTTTTAGCAATTGTTTTTGCCTTAGAAAAATTCAGACAATATTTACTAGGCACTAAAGTGATTGTTTATTCTGACCATGCAGCTTTGAAATATTTGATGACAAAGAAGGATGCTAAACCGAGACTCATTCGGTGGGTGCTTCTACTCCAAGAGAAATTTGCCTAAGAAAAGTGTTAACTAATAGGAGTTTGACATATGACACGTTAAAAACATAAAAATAAAAATACATTACAAAACACAAAATCTAATACAAAATAACAAAAAATCCTGCACAAAAAATCAAAAACCCTACACAAAAATCGCTTGCAAAAAATAAAAATGTAGTATAAAAAAAAATCGAGTATAAAAATATTCAGTACAAAAATAAGATGTTATATGTCTAAACTATCATTAATTCATTTTTTTTAACATGTCAAATTTACATTAATTCCTTATTTCATCCTTCTTCTTCTGTGTATATGTTTCTTTGTTAACGACATGGGCTACGCAACCTTTATCCTATAAACATTTTAGTGTCCAGTTTTCATTAATTCCCTCCCTCCCTCACAAATTAGTCGCCAAAGGCGGAGAAACACAGTGGTGTAGTTTAATTCGAGTTTGGTGATGTTCTTGGAAAATTGGTAGAAAAGTTAATTTTACAGCAGTGGTCAGGTCTTCTGGCAGTGGAGGTGAGGTGGAGATAAATAATCCCTTGAAATGAGTTGAAGAAGATGTAGTCGCCATTAATTGTTGCAGTGGTGGTGGAAGGGGGTGTTAAAAAACCCATAACTTAACGTCCATTGGTATTTAAATTTTTACAAACCCTAATCTCTTAAAGTTGATGTAAAATTGATAATAATTGAAAAGAAAAAAGTGAGCGACGACAGAAAGAAAGAAGCTTTGAGTCACACATCCATCCAAAAAATATTCACATGTCTCTGTTTTTTAACTCCAAATAATCCATTACTATTTTTTATATTTATTTTTAACATCTTCAATCTAAACACACACACACACACACTTGTTATCAGCAGCCATGGGCATGGTTTTGATTGTGTTTTGGTTGCTAATATCACACTCACTCTCTTCTTCTTCTTCTTCAAAACATTCCATTCCCATTATCACAGTCGTCGGTGTTGTCTATTGCGACGCATGTCACAACAACTCTTTCTCCACACACAGCTACTTCTTACCAGGTACGCTTATCTTTAACAAAAAATCAAAATAAAAAATAAAAAATAAAATATTCTGAAAACAGGGGCAGTGGTGAGGATTGATTGCAAATTCAAAGCAGCATCTGCAAGAAGCGCAGAGGAGATAATGTTTTCGGTGAACAGGACTACAAACCGAAACGGAGTGTACAAGCTTGACATACCTTCTGTTGACGGGATCAATTGTGCGAAAGAAGCAGCGGTTGTGAATACCTGTCGAGCCACCCTGATTAAGAGCACGTCTCCTGCATGTGATGTTCCTGCTTTCACCACTACCTGCAATGAGTTCTCTGTCAAATCAACCCAAGCCAATCTCTGCATCTACACCATGTACGCTTTGAGTTTTAGACCCTTAAACAAAGACCATCAAATATGTGGCAACTAGTCAGTCCTCTTCCTCTTCCTCTTCCTCTTCCTCTTCCTGATTATATTTATAATTAATTAATTAATTAATGGGTTAATTTATTTTTGTCTAAATCAATGAATATTAAGCTACCCATCCATGTAATCAAAACTTTTATTTTATATGTATGTATGTATGTATGTTTCATAATCCTAACGCCATCACCTCATACACTCACAACTTAATTTCAAAATAAGCAACGATTACATTGTTGTCAATTTGGCAGGCATGCTTTTACCTACTTACACAGACAAGGGGAAATGGTAAACCAAACAACAAAATGTGTGTTTCATTTTTATTATTATTATGTTCATGTTTGTTTGTTTTTTATTTGGGTACCAAGCCCCTCTCGAATCCTTGTTTGTTTGTTTGTTTTTTTTTTTATTTTATTATTATTTTTTAATATAAACAGAAAAATCATGAGGCTCTTCTATCATCCTTATCCTTAAAAGTGCTCACTATCGTAACCAACAACAATTTTCTTGTTTGGTGACAGTCAAATTGAATCAATACTAGTCCGGATTGAGCTTGATGCATTCATCATTGGCAATCAATAGCCTTCGAAACAATTTCTGGATGAACTCTTCATAAATTATACTCTCTAATATCGTTTTATATCAAGTCTTTCTTTGGACATTGTCAATCATTAGTAATACTTTAACAATTTGAGTTTAAGAAAATTGAGTTTTCTTTTATTTTTTTTCCTTTTTTTTCTTTCTTCAACTGAGTTTTAACACTAGGTTTTTTGATTGGTGTGTTATGAGTTTATAACAAAGTTACATTTGTTTTTACAATAGGAGATTTACAACGAATTGGCGGCTTTTACGTTGGGTAAACTATTGTGTTTATGGCGAAGTGATATTCGTCTTTACGTATTTAACATGTTAGAAACGATGCAATTAATGCAAATATAAACATGAAAACGACTTGTTTTAACACTTTACTTGGTGATTTAAGCGTGATCGTTTTATTTTTAATGTACCAAAAAAGATAAAGATGAAGTTTAGCCTCTTAATTTTTATTATATAGAAAAACTATAAAATTATTTAGTGTATTTTTTTATTAAACATGTCCAGTCTTGTCTTATAATGTACCCATTTTGATTTGAGTAATGCATTTAAATGTGTTTTTAATGGGTCTGGTTATTTGCACACATGTCTTTTTAAATGTAAAACTGACATTATATGCCTTGTATATAGGGTGTAACAAGCCGAGCTGATCCCGAGCTTGTTAAGGCTCGAGTTCGGCTAGTTTAGAATAAATAGGGCTCGAGCTCGGCTCGTTATAAAATTTTTAGGCTCGAGCTAGGCTTGGCTCGTTTAGATTTTAATTATTTAATTTATTTACTTTAATTACTATTTCAATTATATTCATAATTATAGTTTCCAAATTTAGATATTTGATTTAAATATATTTATCATAATTTTAATAATTAATTTTATAAATAACCGCTTAATATAATAAATCCATACTCTATAATAAAAGAGTAACAAATTTGACACATGTCACATTCTTACACCACTAATGACACATGTCACATTCTTACACTACAATTGTCATTTGTCAACACCTTATAATTCCGCTTAATTCTCTCTCATAGTAAATAATTATATTCTCTCTTATTAAATAAATAATTATAATATTAATAACTAACATATTATTTATCTTATTATTATAGAGCACACTTTAAAAACTTTTTATAAAATATGAAATTCTCTAAAATCAAAACTTTTAAAGTAAGAAATATTTTATTTTCAAAAAACAAAATTTATGTAAAAAAACAAGTTATCTTAGAAAATGATTTTTTTAAAATAAAATATATTATAAAAGGATTTTTAAACAATGAGATTTTTATCATCCAATGACGTTTTTTAATTTAATATTTTATATTAAATCCGTGTAATACATAGGTTTATAACATAGTGCAATATATACAAGTATTCTAAAAGCATAATTTTTCATTTATTTCACCCGTGTAACACACGGAATTTAACCTAGTAATAGTTATATAAACAAAAAGCTCGTTAAGGCTCGCGAGCCGGCTCGATAACTAAACGAGCCACATTTTTGGGCTAAGATCGGGCTTGGGCTCGTTAAAGCTCGGCTCATTCGAGCTTCTACCGATCTGATCCTGAGTATTTCACGAGCTGTTTTGGTTCGTTTAAACCTCGTACATGACTTATACGTCTCGTATGCGCATTTACAAAGAGTTTACGAGACCATTCATTAACGATGACAAATTAAGACGAATAATGATTAATCGATTATAAACTTCGTATAAACCTGTATGAGACATGTAAAAGGTGTGAGACTAGGAATTCAGCATAAGAATATGAAGACCCTTTTTAATTCGTTCTCGTGCAACATCCAAAATGGCTTTTGATTTAAGTTAGAAGTAGGGTGAAGATGAACGTAACATATGTATTTATATATTTATAAACCTACGCTCGTTCTGTCTTTTATTAATTAACTAGAAGCAATCTCATGTATACAAATATGGAAGGGTTCATTATTGAAGATAAAAATTAAAGTTAGGCTTAATAATTAGTCTAACAGGGTAGAAGCTAGGGAAGTCCAATATATATAAAGCTTCAATTCTACCAAGTAATTACTAAATTTATAACTAAGAACATAAAAAATGGTAAAGAAGCCTAGCTATTTTAGGCTTTTAATACAACTCCTTTGACTTTTGACTCCCTATTCTTGTATGAGTAACTATTAATAAAATAAAATATGTTTCACCTTTTCACGAGTCTTAATCAACATACACACATATATAAATATATATCTGATTTCATAAGAAAACTGGCATACGAAAACAATTAAAAAAAATGGGAAAATAACAAAAATGGTCACTTTGACCAAGTTTTTAAACAATCTGTCCATTTGACTTTTCCATCACCAAAATGTCCATCCTTTTACAGGCGTCGGCGCCCGTCTACTTACGGGCGGCCGCCTATATGAGAACCAATGGGATTTCGTCATTTGTCCTTAACGGGCGCCCACGCCCGTAAAATCTGACGATCGCCCGTTAAAAAATCAAGTTGTCACGGGCGTCCACCCCTTAAAAAAAAATATTCGGTCAAATCACAGGCGCCCGGACCACATATACAGGCGTCCGGACTGACCACACAGGCGCCCGAACCTACCTACGGGCGGCTAAGAATTTTTTTCTCAGAAAACGTGTTACAGGCGCCCGCCTGTACTATTTTTTTTTTTTTTTGAAACGACTTTTACTTACAGTCGTCCGACCATAAAGAAGGGTATATTTAGCGTAAGGGTCCTACGTAAAAAGTTCATTATTTTGTTCAAACCAACTTGAAAAATGGATAAACATGATTCTTCTCAACCAACAGATAAACCTTCGAAATGGATATTATCAAAATGGAGAACCTTAAAAGGCAACACTGAAGGATCGAGTGATCAGAATCACGAAAATGTGGGACCTGTGACTGAAGCGGTAAAAAAACGAAAATGGGCTATTCCAGACGATGAGTCCGACAATTGGTCGAATGACGTTGTTGAGTTTTATCATAATGACGACTCAACATATTGTTACTCAAAATAAAATGAAAAACTTGACAAACAATTTTTCACGAGTCTTAATCAACATACACACATATATAAATATATATCTGATTTCATAAGAAAACTGGCATACGAAAACAATTAAAAAAAAATGCATGGCCGGAATTATCTAATCATCACTTTGTAACTAGTTGTAAGTGGTGACATCGAAAATAAATTAAAAAGAAAAAAAATCTACTCTAATTAAATAAGACCATCATATTAATTAAATATTCTACATGCATTTAATTTCTTCCTTCTAAAATTCATAAAACTAAACTCGTCGTACTCTTCTTTCTCTTCACCAAAATAAAGAAAGAAAGAAAGAAAAGATGATTATATTAGTTAGTAATAATAATAATAATTATTATTAGCAGGTATTCTAGCTAATCCTAGAGCCAAAGAGCACCTGCCTCTTTGAGAAGAGGAACAAGTGTGCCGTTAATATGTGAAGCCATAACTCTATCCATAGCTCCAACCAGCTTCCCGCCGACAAACACCACCGGCACCGGCGAAGTGGTGCCCAGCAGCCTCATCAGTGCTTTCTCCATCTCTTTTCCCAGATGATCAGGCTGCAGCTGATCCAGCTCATATACGGTGGGGTTCACCCCCATGCCGCAGAAGAGCCGCTTTATGGCATGGCACATGCAGCAGCTGCTCACACTGAATATCACCACCGCGTTCTCTGCGGCTAGTCGTTCGATACGGTGGAATACGGTGGTGGTGGTGGGTGCCAAGTAATGCATAACTGATCGATCGATTTGAAAGATGATTTCTAGGATGATGAGATGTGGAGTGGCCGGGTGTAAGCTACCATTAACTTAATTTATACAAGGAATTTGGTGGGTCCTCATCTACATTTACTTTTGTATATCTTTAATTAACTTTGATTTGTTTACCTCATACCCATACATAAACATAAATATATATACAACGCATTTACTTAATTGTACCTCATGATTCTTTTAAATGGTAGGTCTTAGGTTCAAAACCATCCCGCAACAAAATAGGGGTCTGAGGGGGTCGGGGGTTTTCCCAGTGGGGTGGCTTATGAAAGGTTCAGGTAAACAGACCTTGGTGACATGGACTGGAAAAAGTGGGCTCACACGATTGAAACTTTGTCGTTCGAAAAAAAAAATATGCTCATGATATATCTCAAAATTAGACACATTTAATATTCTAAGAAATAAACTATATACATATAGTTTTATAAATTAAGAATATATACATTAAAATTAGATATGATCTAGGGACTAGGTGTTCATTTCATTTTTACGTAAATCAACTGATAACAGTTACATTGACCATGACTTGTCATTTTAAAGTATTACATGTATGTGTAAATATGTTACTATACCAACATATGTAAATAGTATATTAAACGAAAATTGTGGTGTTGTACTGACCTTTAAAAGTCGGTGGACTTAGATCAAACTTTTTTTTTTAATCATCATCATGAAAAGTATTTTATTCAAGTAACAAGGTTTTTTTTTCTTTTTCTTTTTAATAAAAACACTATTTACTAGCTACTAGATTGTCTTAATCTATGGTATATAATAGTGTTAAAATAAATGTTGTTTGTAAAATGTGGATGGGGTGTTGGTGTTACTTTAAGAAAAGGTGTCGAGCGCGTGCGAGCCATAGGGAGAGAACACAGGTCAAAGTAAAATAAAAGGATACTTTAGTTTAGATTCAACTCAACACCCATGCTATGCCTCCTCATTAATATATATATATATAGGGGAGGGTTACATAAAAAAACTGCATTTTGAAGAAAATTTAGAAAACTAATCACAATTGTTATCAATTAATTTCGTTTTTCGTTTTTTGTTTTAATATAAGGTTAGATATATTAACAAAAAGAAAAAAATAAAAAAGTATATGTAACTCATATTATTACATATGTATAACTTATTGATTAAATATATGTAACTTGTAGACTACATATATGAGTTACATATATGTAACTTTATTGATTACATATACGTAACTTTGTAATCTACATATTTTTATTAATTTTTTTTTGTTTATACCATTTCTAAGCTAAATATAAAAAATAATGATTTTTTTTTAAAAAATTGATTGTTTATTACGAGTTTTCTTAGTTTTCTTCAAAATAATGCATTTTCTTTTGAACCATCCCCTATTAACCTTTCTTATTACATTAACCGAATAACTACATCTTATTACTTTGGGTCTCACATTAAAGTAAATATAAAGGTTTAGGATTTTCTTATTTTTTTATTAATGTAAGTGAGCCTTACAATCCTACATTAATTAAAAGTTGATGAAATGACATATACACATAAAATAAAAAAATGTTATGCATGTTTTAATATATACAATGATATTGCAAAAAAATTCAAAGATTTGAATTGATTTTGACGAAGTTATACGAGTTATCGCTATAAAGTGTGTGTATATGAAGATTTATATGAAAACTTTCAAAAAAAACTAACCACAGCAATATCAATCAAATTTTTTCGTTTTTTATTATTATTTTTTGTTTTCCTTATAATAAAAATCTTAAAACATAAAAAAAATATGTGTATCACATTATTACGTATATATGTATGGTGTATGCCTACATTTAACTTTATGATTAATTAGCCAAATATCTTTATTCAACTTTTTTATTACATTTATAACCTTCTAATTAAAATTTATAAAAAGAAAATAAAAAGTTGATTGTTTAATTAGTAATAGTTAAGGTTTCTTCAATTTAATATGTTTTCTCATCATCCTAATAATTTATTTATTTATTTATGATTATCATTTTATGTTACCCCTTCCCTCACTTTTTCACTCTCGCTTAACGGTATCCAATTATTTTAATCGTAAAACTCTATTTTGCAATTGTAATTCTTTTACAAATTACTACAAGGTCTCTGGTTAGGTTAGCATTACATATATAGTAAAATATTGAAGTTAAGGTGTTAAAAACTTCAACGTTATTTGTACCTACACCTGTTGCATCTTATAAAATAAAATTTTATTTTAGTATATATACAATCAAATCCTAAATAATTTCTAAGAAATTTTCATCCTAACCTTCATGAAACTTTCATATCGATCCAATGAAATTTTAACACTAACCCAAAGAAAAGTTAATATATGATATTAAAGTTTACAAATACAAAATCAATAACTACATAAACAATTAAACCTACTACTTTATAATTCTTATAAGTTAAGAATTAAACACTATTATTTAAAATTTTAAGCTCATATTTGGATTGGTATTTCAATCATTAGTTTATCAAACAAAACATATTTCATATAATCCTATTAATGACAATTAAAAAAAAAAAATACTCAATTTAAATAAACTTTGTAGAGTTGTCATGTATATAACCCTCAAAATCAAACACACAAATAACCGCTCTATCATCTCGGCTCTCGCATTCATGAATCATGATCATTGTTGCTTATGGAGCTAATTGAAAATTCAACCGACTTGAAATCTTGTTGCTACTAAATTCGTGCTTGTCAGTTAAAATTTTTAAAATTTCCCCAAATTAAGGAATCAAACCTTTAATTCAGATTCCTTTATAAAATTTATCTGAATTTACTTTATTATTTGTATCATTTAATTTTTAATTTAATTAATTATTTGATATTTTGAATATTAAATTATTGGGTTCTTGTTATTTGAATATTTTGCTAATATTATATGGCGTGTTAGTTACTTGATTTGGGTTTGAAGATGTTAATTAACCTGACTCAGCTAAACCCGATTCAGACAAAACCAGATTCTAAAAAATTTCGACCTTTGTAAAAAAATTTATAGAATATGCCATTGACAAAATTTGGGTGCATTTTTAGGGCCAATTACATATATCCCCCTACAAATTTCATTACCCAATTCAAAATTTTAATTACATATATCCCCTCCTCTAATGCTAAAAATTTCAAATATACCCATTTTCATTAAAATAAATTAAGGAATTAGTATTTTGCTTTTACATTAAAAGATTTATTAAATATATTTTACCCATGCTTCAAATATACCCGTATTTTACGTTTTTTTTCTCATTTTTCGTGTTTGTTCCTTCATTTTCGTGTGTTTTTTTCTTTTTATAATTGTGTTTGTTTTGTACTTTTTTTCTTGTTGTTTTTTTGACAACCATCAAAATGAATGAATGGTTGGGGCAGCGACAGAGGATGTGCGACGGCACTACAGCTGTATGGCGGGGGCGGTGAACGAATGGGTTTATGTATGTGTGTTTGGAATTCAATATGTAAAGATATTAAAGTTGGGTATATATGTAATTAAAAATTTTAGTTGGGTATATATGTAATTAAAATTCTTAGTTGGGTATATATGTAATTAGACCTCAAAAGAGGGGGATATATGTAATTCTTCCGCATTTTTAAGTGTAGACTTCATAAAATAAATTCACGTATGTAATGTCTAAAACTCTATAAGAATAAAAACCCATTTAATCTAATAAATAATAAGATTTAAGCCCCACGACTACGCGATTGCAGCAGGAATTAAAATTCCTTTTAAAGTTCTCAAACCAACATAACAATGGTAATATTAAATATCTAGAATAAAAAGAAAACCCCTACACATGGGAAACCTCCTGTAGTGAAGCTAACGAAGTGTTACTTCTATAGTTCTATGTGCAAGATTACCAAGTGAAGCTCTAGTAGGACGTTGTAGCAACTTTTGGCGCCTAAGCTCGAGTCTTATATCTCATAAATTATGGTGTTAAAAAAATATCGTAATTTGTATATAGGAAAAACCACGTCCATTTATATGTATCTTATCTTACTAATATAATAAACAAAAATCTCTTTTTGCCACTTGTCAACACAAACATACTTATTTGCCACATGGCAATCAATAAGACTACCACATGGTGAGTTATCCTATGTTGGTTTGTTTTTGAACCATCGAGCATTTACACATAGTCGATTATGCGTTACAATGTTTATGGTTAAAAGTATAGAAGGTTTAAAGTTATTAAATTTTGATAAATGTTGTAATGTTATAAATAGAAAAACAAATGTTATATATCTTAAAAGTATTTAACAATTTATGATTTTTTTTGTAATTTTTCACTGTGGCTTACTTTATGTTATAATATGTAATTTTAGTCGTTTATAATTATTATAATTTTGTTAATTTTTTTGCATTTTTTATTCAACCCCGTTTATAACACGGGTTTATAACCTAGTATAATAATAAATAAACGCCAAGACAAGAACCACCAGGGTTGGTTTTGCAAGAGTGAATGAGATATGGGCACAATAGTTGTAGGGTGGCGAGCTCTTTTCCATCTCGTTATTAGTTTTATATGTACCAAATTCACGTGTTTGTATATATAATATTTACTTTTTCTTTTTTATTTTTTTGAATAAAAATAATGTTGTTTATTGTACGGGGAAAAAAACAAAAAACTCGAAGGGGAGCATTTTAGTTTATACATCCAAAATCACTTACTATTCACATGTATTTAATGCTTTTAGGCCACTCAGAGTGGGGGTCGGGAAGAGGCCGGGAAGCCATCACTGAACCGGGGCCGGCCGGGAACACCGCGCCCCCGGTTTCGGCTAGGGAAAAACGGGAAGAGGAAGCCGAATGTTGCCGAGCGTGGGAAAAACAATTTGACATTGGAAAAGTGGAAAAAAATGTGGGAAAAAGTAGGAAAAAATGGAACGACACCATGCAAAATGGGAAAAAGTGAAGAAAAGTGATGTTGCGTTGATGTGACAATGGGGAAAAGTGGGACGACTCCGAATGGCCTTAGGACCCGATCACACTTTATTTTGGACGTTTAATTAATTGAACCAGCAATAGCAGATTCAATAATCAAATAGAATTATAATATTTAAAAAAATTACAAGAATTATATAAATACATTTAAATAAACATAATTAATATTCAAACAAACATATTTATGTTTAAAAAAAATACAAGTATGAGTTCAACTCTTTGGATTTAAAATATATGTGTGTGTGTGTAAACACACATGTACACATACATTTAAATAAACATATAATGCTTAAAAAATATAAAGCTTTGAGTTTTATCCTACGGATATAGATAGAGAGAGAGAGATATTCAAATAATAACCAACTGTTAAATTGATAATTCGTATAACTTCGGCAACATAAATTAACATGTGTGGTTTTTCTTCAAACATCATTGTTATATATGTATAACATCTTTTTTTTTTCTTTTATGTATATGCATAAAGTGATATAAGAGTCCACATAGTTTTCTGATAAAAAAATTACACCATTGTCTACTTTATATATGATTAGATTTAATTTGTTGCATGTATGTATATATAGCAATTGTCTATATATATGATTCTATATGGTAACATTTGTTATCTAAGAATGTAAGATAGAACAGAATGAGTAATTATGATGCATAAATTGATCACTGTATAAGAGTTCACATCAGTTTAAGGTTTATATTTACGTCAATGTAAGTTTTCTTATAAAAAAATTACACCATTGTCTACTTTTTATATAGATTTAATTTGTTGTGTGTATGTGGTTATAACAATTGTCTATACATTTGATTCTAGATGGTAACGTTTGTTGTGCAAGAATGTAAGATAGAATAGAATTAGTCATTATGATGGAATGAAACATTAAACATGTTTGGTAATTACAAATGAATGAAATATACTATTTCGTAACGATTTAAACTCCATTCCTTCTAGTGATTTTTGTTCCTTAGATTAGTATTGTTTTTTTTTTCATTCCTTCAAGGAATGGAATGGTTTTTTTTTAATTCGATCTTATTTTTTATAAATACTTTGACCCAATCCATGACTCATGACCTGGCTCATTACCCGACCCTTAAACTGAACCATTACCCAACCCAATATATGATTGATCATTGGCTTAAACCATGAACCGACTCATGACCTGAACCAAGTTCGTACCATAACCTGAACAATCACATGACCCATGACCCAAATCATGACCCACCTCATAACCTAATCCTTGGCTCAACCCATAACATTTACCAAGACTTGAACCATGACCTGACATATAATCTAAATTATGACCCGATTTGTGAATAGTATTTCATTCCTTCATTTTTTTTCATTTTTATCAAACAACCTTAAGTAATCATTTATTTCATATTATAATGGAACCAAATAAGATAGTAGAATGATAATAGTCAGTTTTTCTTTCCTTCTTCTATTCCACTACATCATTTATTCCATTTCATCAACTATTCTATTACCTCGTACAAAACATACCCTATGTGTTTAATTTAGAAGGTTGGGAATAATTGAAGATAAAGGTCTTAATTAATTCGTGTATGCTGATCATTATGATACTTTGATGATTATGGCCGTGTTCATAAGATCGAGACAATTTAACTAAAAGTTGATCCCCGCCGGTCCTACTATATGTATATGTGTATGTATAATTGGATTGATCGATCAGCCTACCTACCAACAAGGCATGTATGCTTATATATGATATGCTCTAGAAGTTGTGCCTAGCTCATCACTAATCTATCCACCAATAAAAAAATCCATATATGTGTAGATCAATTACTAGATTAGATCATTAACAACATATGTATAACAAGAACAAAAACAGATAGATAAGATGAAACATGTGAATCCTGTAAATGTTGAGTTGATTCCTGACATGATTATTTGCATCAGATTTGATTGGGTTCCCGTTTAGATGTATCGTAAGGATGTATTGGAGGGCTTGAGAGGTTGATGCATTCTAGATGCTTGGGAATTCGTGATTATGATGTGGTGTATGTTAAAAAAACATACTTAAGGCCTTAATCTCTTGTTTATATACACACAAGGGAAACCATAATTAAGAAAATAAGGGCAATTACATACGTTAAATAATTTTTTATTTGATAAGAATATTTAAATAATTAATCAATTAGATAAATAATCATAAAAGACATATCGTAAATATTACATATGTTCTAAGTTGTTAGTATATATGATATGATTCAAGTTATTATACGTTAAAACCTGTCTAAAATTCAATATGCATGTGATGGATATTAATTAATTAATTAATTAATTAGTATGAGATAATAATTAAGAAATAATAATAGTATTTACTATTTAGTTGCATATATATATGTTGTGAGGTGTGAAGAGGACATGAGATCGGCAGCTTTTGAAAAAGAGGGTGCACGCAATGGATCATGGGGTTACAAACCCCCCCTTCCTTTCTCAGCTTTTGTTTCCTGACTCCATGACGTTTTGTTCCCCGTTGACTGCCCTTTCCTTATTTAACTAAACATTTATTTATTTATTTTTCAAAATAAATAATTCTTCAATCCTTCTACACTTCACTTGTACGTACGTGAGTTTTCACGTTTAACTACTTGATGGTGGGTTCTGTTGTGTTTGAGGAAAATAACAATAACAAAACGGCTTTACCTAATTGCATTATCCGTATTTACTAACTAGTTTTATACATTTATGTTGTCCGGTTATTTTAATGTAATGAAATGAAAACTAAAGTGGGCATTTAAACTAGCTAGCACATATATAATGGAATCAGTCACTTGGCATAGCATAACAGTTAAAGACGTAAATATAATAAGTACCTTAATTGTGAATTGAAGTTTTATACAACACAATAACATCCAAAATAAAATGATTTGATAGATTATCATACCATTATATCTGTTAAAACCGAATCAAACTCAAATTCATCTCACTTGCCATACATCTCATGTGTAAAATTCATTAAATAACGTGATTGACTCCCTTTTGAAGAAGACAGACATCACTAACCAATTACCAATCATAATTAAGATGTCTGCTGCAATGAATTACATCTTAATTAAATACTCTGGTGAAGGCGTGTAGCTTCAATCAACATGCATATAATTAAATGATGATTTACCTAATGAAATTTAATTCAATCAAGAATAAAATTTAAAGATACCATTTATAAGCTTCATCCTGTACATCGATCAATTCTTGTATCTCTAGTCACCTTGCATTTGCTTTTTCCTTTTCATGTAGACATTTCTTAAGTAGAGAATACAAAAATGTTGAAAATTAGTCACATAAATGAAAATCTTCAAATTAAGTAATTTAGCATAATTAAAGGATCAACTGTAGATTCCTAACAACAAATAACAATTGATTTCTTATAATCAAATCATAAAAATATAAAGATAAGAAGGTGTATATGGTCACTCGAGATAATTATAAGAAATAGGCTCCTGTAAAGTCACAATTTACACAATTTGAGTTAATCATAAAATATGAGCACAGAATCATAAATCTATGGACAAATTGAACCTAAATATAAAATTATAGACTCAAATCCTAGGAAGAAGTGTGACAACTAGTACTAAACCGTACGGCAAATCCGTACGGTGTGTGTGTACTTTCACCGCGTACTGTGTGAAAATACAGTACGTAAACAGTGCGTGACAACAGAACTCAGAAAACAAACCACAGTTGTACGTGTTTAAGTGAAAACTTAAATACGGTAAATACAACAACTCGAGAGAAACAACAAAGTGCAAACGAATAACAATAACGAATCGGTTGCGATCTGATATCCACGGATGACAGGAATCAGATGACCGACAATTCAACGTAACAGCAAAGTGATAACTGGATGTTCAGTTGAGCCCGACAGTGAGGAAAACACAATCCGAAACAGAATTTGCAGTGTCGTTTTAGAATAATTAAACTGACAGCGTGTTTGCGTGGGTGACGATTCACACAAACATATCTGTGAGTTTAACGTTCTGAACGATAACTGATAATTAGAAAACCAAATCAGAAAGTGAAACTTACAATCGTGTTCGTACAGTTAGCGCTCTGTACGAAGACGCGCGTAAGTGACGCGATCTGACGAAACGGAAACGGAAACACGACACGATCGATAATAAATTTAATTAAATTAAATAATTAACATTTTACAATTTTGAAACTCATCAAAATAACAAAATTAAAGTCTTTTTATTTAAAAGATGTTAAATACGCGAAGTTTTCCGGATACGCGACCAAATTACGAACCGAGCAACCGAAACGAACCCGGATACCACACGGGGTATAAAAACCCATAAATGAGAGTATTTCTCATTTCCCTCTTCTTCCTCCTCTCTCCTACCCCAAATTTCCGGCCACCCACTTTTTAGGGTTTTTCCCACCTTCAAACACCCATAACTTGCTCAATACTTGGCCAAATCCTTCCATTTTTGAACCTACACGAAGGTATTAACCTCCTCTACACGAAAGTACAACTGATCTGGAGAGAAATCCAACAAAAACGAGGTAATCTGTGTGGGAAACTCTCGGATTTTTAGGGTTTCTTCCTCCCCGGTCGACCCTTAACAGAAACCAGCTCAAACCTCCTCTAATCTGAGTGAAAACTTTATTTCCACACCCTTGAAACTTGAGTAAACTTCTGGACCTAACCACCATGTGAGTGCTCGACACACAGGTCGGCCGAATGGGTGCTGCCGAAGGGGATGGGTCGAATGAAGGACCACCCAGCTCGGCGAAAGGTCTAGGGTCGAAGGAAGGGCTGTGTCGGCCGAATGAAGAAGCTAGTCGCCTGACTCATTCGGTGGAGTCTCTTTCGCCGCAGCCACATTCGCCGGAGCCAACCTCATTCGCCGGTCACCTTATTCGGCTGGACCATTCGTGACCTTCATTCCTCCATGCTCTGTCGGCAGTCACCATGCATAAGGCAGTAACCTAAGTCTATGCTTCCCTTTGGTTGGACCATCTTGAATCAGCCACAACATCTCCTGTTAGCTAAGAATTCTTTCCACAAATAAATTCATGTTATGAAAACCCTAGCCAACCAACTCATTCGGTCAAAATATTATCAACCAGTGTGATGCCCTATTGGTCAAGCAGTTCCACGAAAGAGAGGGTTCCGAACTAAACAATTCAGGCCCAAACTGATTACTGGACCCAAATAACCAGCCCACCCTACTAGCCTAAGACACCAACTCCATAATAGGCCACGGCCCATGATGCTTGTGTGTGTGGCCCAACAGAAATATTAGACCCAGGCAATTAAACGATGGCCCAAGTGATCTAGAAAGACACATGGGCCCAGAACCTATGTTCGGCCCACAAGGGAATAGGGGATAGTTCAAGAATATGACTGGCCCATTTTCTTTTAAGGCTGGCCCAACAGGCCCAAAGACTTAGAACAAGTCCTATTCGGCCCATTTACAATTCTGTTTCGGCCCACTGAAATGATTCGGCCCTTTGACTCAAATGCAAACGAAAATATAAACTTATTCTAAGAATGACATGATATGGAACTTGACACTTCACCACAAAGTAATGATGAGTGGGTTGATACATTCACAAAATCTAAAACATTTAAAGTTAAGTTAAAATCATGGTTTCATGGTTACTCATTAGCTATGTAATAAACTATTTCTTTATTAACAAGGACAACAAAGGACGTCTTAAACTTTGAATCTAAGTTAAATACTTAGATTAGTTTACAAAGATTCAAATCATGCGAACAACTAACATATTGGGAAATAGTATGAGACTTCAAGAATGAGCTAAGATAAGTAAAACATAAGAATCACAGTATCACATACTAAACTTAACTTAAAGTAGTTAAGTACTAGTATGACATGCGACAATTGAAACAAGGGCCGAACCATTACCGAGACCTAAGTGTGTTAGCCAACTTTAGGGCTAACACCTACACACACTAAAGCACATACAATTTATACTTACAAGTTGTAAACAACGTGAAATCAATACAGGACTGTGAAAACTACAACAAGCATAATAAAGAGCGCGTGCATTCTCACTTAAGCTAAGTCAACCCCCAATTATTACAGGTGAGTTCATATGCCCCTTTTCTTAATCTTTACTGATTTCAAAGCTCGGGGCTGAGAAACATGCAAAACTTTTATTTATTTAAAAGTTTACATTAACAGGTTGTTTATTTCATGATTTTGATAATAATTGTTTATCTTTATTATCGTTAATCACTACATGCTCGATTGTTTGACTTTATCATACCTGAATTAACTAAGATGCTACATGCTAACCTAGAAACAGGGCACATTAACACATAGGATAATGTGAGTTGTTAAGAACATATCTTACAACCGTGCATATTATCCTTACACGATAGAACAACGGGGGAAAACTTTGGGATAACATGCCATTAACAACTACTAATGACAAGAATGATTATCATGATAAGATAATTTCATGATAGCAAAATCATTCACACATCACTAACATGGTGTATAAGACATGTTCTTATGACACTTTGTTAAGACCGCTAGAACACGCAAACTTGGGAATAACAGTTGAAACATTTATTTGTGATATCGAGGAGGATATTACATACACACGCCTTTGGGGATGGCATATTATACATATCATCATTAATTACTAAGACTCTATTTAGAGCACATTCCCTAACCGTCAGAGTGTGTCGGTTACACAATGGTAGATCAGTTGGGTAAATCATTAAAACTAGTAACCGGGACTTGGGGAAATCAAATGAAATCACACCATGCACGAGAGGTGCTATCCATCATATAGATAACACTCATAAAAGTTAGGAAACATGTTCATTCCAATAGATATCGTGGGAGGATATCTTACACACCGGACTGTTCAGAAATAACAGCTACTGAGACTATTATGTCTCTAACTAGAAATCATGAGGGGGAAACAGCTACTGGAACTATTATGTTCCTATCTAGATATCGAGTATGATATCTTACACACCGGACTGGTTAGTACTGACAGTTACAGAAACTACTAAGTTTCGCTCTAGATATCGAGTATGATATCTTACATGCCGGGCTAATCCGTAAGGAATGGCTAACAGAGACAATTATGTTTCTTTATTCAATAGTTGGGTATTCTACATGCCGGACTAATCAGTAATGATTAGTTACAGAAACCATTAGGTTTCGTTCTAGATATCGAGTATGATATCTTACATGCCGGGCTAATCCGTAAGGAATAGCTAACAGAAACGATTTCGTTTCTTGATTGTTCATTGGATTATTTTACATGCCGGACTAATCAGGAATGATTAGTTACAGAAACCGTTAGGTTTCGTTCTAGGTATCGAGTATGATATCTTACATGCCGGGCTAATCCGTAAGGAATAGCTAACAGACACAACATTGTTTCTTATTCGATCATTGGGTGATATTACATGCCGGGCTAATCCGTAAGGATTAGCTAACAGAGATTATGTCTCTTTATTCAACTATTGGTTATTTTGACATACCGGCTAATTCTAAGAATTAGTTAACAGAGATAATTTCATCTCTTACTTTGTTCACTGAGTTAATTTACATGTCGGCTATTCCGTCAGGAATGGTCAATCGAGATGATTACGTCTCTTTTCTCCTTACTTAGTGGATAAACATACCGGGAAATCATGGGTGAAAGGAAATGGGTATCCATCGTTGTATTATAGGTAGTGTTGAGTGCAGTTAAGCATGTGGTGGGGTGGCGTCTGGGCTTGACCCTTTTCGTATGCCCCTATATATAAGCATGCTTGACTGGATGAGACATTATCTGTACATCCAACCATGGAGAGGACATTGGGTGAAACATGGGATTCATTTATCAATACAACTTGTGTGCATCGTTGTGAACATGATTGACTTAACTCAATGGTTTTCAAATACCAAACTTATGAACTCACCAACCTAGTGTTGACTTGTTTTAAACGCATGTTTTCTCAGGTGACGGACAGGTCTAGATAACAAGCATCATTGATTAAGCTAAAGGACTCTTAGAAGACCTAGCTTACTTTTGGATGCATACATTTTGATGACATCGTGAATCTATTTTGCATATCTTGTACAGTCACAAGATAGAAACTACACGATTCTTTTGGATAGATTTACTTAGTTAAATTATGAACGTAACATTGTAATTTAACTTTGTAATTCTACATCATATGTCATGTTAGCATTTCTCATTATTTATCATGTGCCATGTAAACCATCTGATCACTTCGATTATCATTCAAGATATCGCGCCCCGGGAACCTTCCGCCCGACGGGAAAACCCGATCCGTTCCCGCCGGCCCGGGGTGTGACAGATTGGTATCAGAGCCATGGTTATAGAGAAATATAGGTCATATTACTTAAACGGTTTGGCCTAGACTATAACCTAGGGACCTCATGTAGTGAACATACAACATAGGATTCTGTTTGCATATGTCTTCTGCTTCTGATCACTGCACTAACCGATTTTCTTTCGGTTATGATCAGAATGCCGCCGAGAAGACAGCCACCGCTACTACCGTTGACTCAAGGATCAGCTCCGCACTCGTCGACACCGACACCGCCTGACTCTCCTATACAACCACCTCCACCTCCTCCTCCTCCACACTCGCCACCACCAGGCTCAAACAATGTCCAGATACTAGACCCTGCTACTATAGCATTGGCTACACTACTGACAAGCCAACTGAGGGATGTGATTCCCGAGATGATGAACAGAATCAACAGTAACAACGGTAACAACGCTGCTAACTCAACTGGGGAAGGCAGTGGTAACACACGGCAAAGTCAGGACTACTCCTACAAGAATTTTGTAGGATGCAAGCCACCCGCATTCAGTGGCACTGAGGGAGCCGTCGGCTTGATCCAATGGATTGAGAAGATGGAAACAACTCTCGACATTAGCGGTTGTCCTGATCAACACCGCGTGAGGTATGCTGCTGGATCGTTTGAGAAACGAGCACTAACCTGGTGGAATGCCCAGGTACAAACCAGAGGAAGAGATGAGGCATTGGCAATGCCTTGGGAGGATTTCAAGACTTTACTGAGGGGCGAGTTTTGCCCGAGGAACGAACTCAAGAAGGTTGAGACGGAACTACTCAACCATGTGATGATTGGTGCTGAACATCTGGCATTCACTACCAGATTTCATGAACTGGCAACCCTGGCACCGGACATTGTGCCAACTGTGACAATCCGACTTTTTGGATTAACCTTGTAACTGAAAGTCGTTAGATCACAGGCCCAACAAGACATGTAAGGCCCAGTAAGGCCAAAGTAGGCCCAGTAAGGCCAACGTAGGCCCAGTAAGGTCAGTGTAGGCCCAACAAGGTCAAGGAAGGCCCAATGAGGCCCAAGGTAGGCCCAATAGTATTTAAGAAGCCCAATTGGGTTAATTTAGTCAGAAATGTTCTAATTGGCTTAATTGGTGAGAATCCGGCAATTTGCAGTTAACTTCGTTAATCAGAAAATAACCGAAATGATGTGAAATTATTTAAAATCAAACTAGAGGATGGTAATTGATCAAAAACGGTCTTAGAATGTTAAAAACTTTAAGGATTAAGATTTCAAATCAAGAAAAGTTCCAATTTTGACTTTTTAAGTCAAAATTCGATTAAGGTGCAATCAAAGGTTTAAATTCGTATTAAATTGATGATAGTAACTGAATTAGTCATATTAGTGATTCATTATGATGATAATTAAACCTTATGATCGGTTATTGGAAGCTAAAGGGCTTGCATTAAACTTTCATTAAGTTTACAAGTAGAAACCGTTTTGAATCATTATCAAAATCCCATATTCCGATCAAAATTCGCGAAATTGAAACTTCAAGATCTCTATTCGGCACTTTTAGAACACATTCCATATCTCAATTTCGTCGTAGCAACTGTGGATCGAAGAAACCCATCGGAGGTCGACCGAAACTCCACCTAAAAGTCGAGATACATAAATTAGACATTCAACCAGGTAAGTTTTCAATCCTACACCACCTAAAATGGCCGACTAAGCTAACCCATATGCTTAATTCGAGAATAAACATCGAATTCCACGATTTTGATCTCTAGGGTTCATCTTTGAAACCGAATTGGGGGTTATTGTTCAAAAGGTTTTAAAAACCAAATCAAATGGCACAGAGAGTTTCGAAATACTATGTGCATTGAAAACCACATGTCAATTTCATCTGATAACAAAGAATTGATAGACTTCGATAATTAGGGTTCTAAGCATAAACGGGTTTGGGGGTTTTCAAGAAATCATGTGTTAAAATCAAATTGGTTGATACCATTAGTTTCAGAATGTTCCGATTTAAGTTTAAACTAAGTCAATTTCATGATTAAATTACGAATTGATTAAGTTTGATATCTAAGGTTTTTGAAATAAAACGATTTGGGGATGTTGAGATAGATGGAGCTATTTTTCGAATCAAACAACTTGGACATGCTCGAAATACCATTCAAAATGAAAACCATATGAATTTGGAACATGAGGATTATCAATTCGATTGATTAGAATCGGAATTTGATGAAATTGAGTCGAATTGATTTAGAAGCGATTTAAATAGATTAATGTTATAAATTTTCGAATTAAAACCATCTTTGAATCTGATTTGAATAGATGATCAAAAGCCCCATGATAGTGGGTTAAATTTGGGTTTGGATCGGCCCAATTAGAAATGAATTGGTTCGGTTTGTTGGATAAGGGGAAACCCGACTGTTGAAGGATAAAACCATTTAAAATGGGTTATGTTAACAAAAGTTGAAGCAGATTAGATGGTAGGCAGTGTGTGCGGTGGAGGGGGGGTCGCGGGTTCGATCCCGGCTCAACCATTTTTGGGTTTTTAACATTATTTTAGTGTTTTAATCATATCTCACTCATTTTAACTCCGTTTTAATCCGTTCGAGTTGCGTTGGAACCGTAACGAGAATACGAACGTACTAGGATAATAAAATTCATATTTTAATCCGAAAACGAAATCGCGTATAATTACGGTTATTTAAATAAAATCAAATACGATTTTATTTAAACGATTTCAAAAGCACGCGTACTCTTGTATGCACATTTCTGACACTTTAGTATACGTGTGTTGACACGTATGTGATTTCAAGCACAAAATGATATCTCGAATAACACTAGGTTATTGTTTAAACACAGATTTTTCGTAAGAGGATTTCTTACACGAGCTTTTAGTGTGTGATCATTCTGCTAAAACCAAAGGTGCGTACACGGCCCCTTCTTATTTTAATTGTTTTGGGGGAGAAAACATGTGCAACAAACTCTTTTTAGATACATATCACTTGCATGAGTTATCTGTTTACATTAAGTGCAAACTTAGCATTACAACGCCTTCTCTTTCGAACCGTTTAATTTGCCGGAGTGCAAAGCGTGGTAGTTGAAGATAGATCTATTGGGTTTGACAAACCTCACTTGGTAGATGGGATCTACGCAGGTGTTTGACTGACCAGACACACACATTGCTATTGTTCGTGCTAGACAATAGTGTTAAGGCAAAAACATGCTATAGCATGGCAACTCGTCAGCTTCGGTGTCGACCACTTGTGTAAATAGTTTATATGACTAGCTATCATGACTGTGCATGTGTGATTATGTTATCTACAAACTTGATATTCAAACTGCTGTTTTGAACATTGTGAAATGATTAAACCTGTGTTATGCACCAACCATTTGGGTTGACACTTGATTTACATGTTTTCTCAGGACGCTAAGGACATCATAAAGCAGGCATGGACTAGGAGATCGAGTCGCATGCATGACTTTACATTTTAGTATTTGAATTATGACAATTGAGATTTTGTATTGTAATTTACATTTTTCAAATGTTACTGGTTTTAAAACGCTTCCGCAAAACCTTGAAAACTCTGATGTCATGTTTTAAAGACCAAAGTATGTTTTGAAATTCATATAGAGGTCTTCGTTATGTCTAATGATCTGAGATCCTGGTTTGTCACGTTCCCAAACGGTGTGATTCCGTTAGTTGAAAATTGGGGGTGTGACAGATTGGTATCAGAGCCATTGGTTATAGCGAACTAGGTTTGCATTTGTAGACTTAGACTATAACTGTTAGACATTAGACACTTACTCACACGATAGTTTATATGCATTTACATATGACATTTTGTAACAGACATGACATCATCATCTACACCTACTCACACTGAGGGACAAGTAGTAGCATTGTCAGAAATCATGACAAGGAGGATCGAACCAGTGGATGATACGATCCACTTTGGGGAGGAAACACATGTTCAACCAAGGGGGAACAACCAATATTGGCAATGGTTTCCTGATCTCATACGCAGCTGGGTGTGGGAAGAACGAGTGCCACCACCACCAACTGCCAACACTGCTAATAGCATTTGGACGTTACCTGCTCTAGGATATCCACTAGAACAGGCATTTGCTGCTTTTGTTGCACGCATGGAGCGTGAAATCCGCAACATGCGGGAAATAACAGGGAGGATCACAGAATTGTTTGAGAATAACAACTGGCTGACACAAATGTGGGATAACCTCACTGAGGAGTTGGTTAGGACTAATGAAGAACAGGAAAATTTGGTGGAAACGATCTGGATGATGCGAGGGATGATCCTCGAACTCACTGCACGATTAGAAACTGCTGAGTTACGTGTAGCTGTAGCTGAGGCAAGGGCTGAGGAAGCCAATGCACGGGCTGGTGCAGCGACGATTGAAGCCAATATAGTGAGAGATTTGGCTGGGGAGGCCATGACCCTCATCACTGGGCATATGCGTTACCAGCATGGTGCGGTGACTGGTCCAGCAGAACTGGAAGATTCATCATCAACCGTTGATCAACCAAACGATGGAATCTAGTCATTTCGTTTACTTTCTAATTAACAAACTTATATGAGTGGGTTGTACTCATAAAAGTAGATTTTGTGTTTAGTTGTTTTGTATCTCTTTGACAAACAATTGTAAGCACTAATTTATCATAAATGATTAAGAATTGTTACCTTAATGACTATGATAGTGTGTTACATTTACTTCATGCATGAATGATGATTATGCGATGGGTGTAGTCTCATTTTGTATATTTGTAAATATGAAGATCATGGTTGGAGAAAACGTTAACATGACCGCAACGGAACTTGAGGCATTTATTAACAGTCGAATTACCGAGACAATCACAAACTATACGCAAACACATCAAATAGGATCACATGATCCAACGGGGGAACTGGAAAACCCACAAATGTGCACGTTCAAGACATTCTTGAACTATAAACCACGTAATTTCAAAGGATCGGAAGGAGCCATTGGACTTCTTCAATGGATTGAACAATTAGAATTAGTGTTTGAAAGGTGCAATTGTCCGGAAGAAAACAAGGTTAGATACGCTATTGGTACTTTGGAGGGTTCAGCCTTGACATGGTGGGACTCCATCGTACAGACACTCGGTTTGAATACAGCCAATGCACTTACTTGGAACGGATTCAAAATCCTGTTGCAGGAGGAGTATTGTCACTATAATGAAATGCAAGAACTTGAGGATGAATACGGGCAACTTAAGATGAAAGGTTCCAATATTGAGGAATACACTACTCGATTCCAGCAATTAGCAAGACTTTTACCGCACAGGGCAACCTCACCTAGCAAGTGGATCAAGAGATACATTGGAGGGCTGGTATCTCAGGTTCGAAAATTGATCATATCTACAAATCCTACTACCATACAGCAAGCCGTTCGACTGGCACACCAACTGACTGATCAAGTGATGCAACGGGGAACATTACCCAAACGAACAGTAACAGCTAAGGCAGGTGACCACAAAAGAAAATGGGATGTCATTAATTCTAAGAATTTCACTCAACAGTCATCCCAACAGAATCGCAAGCAGGAATCCAACAAGACTTGTCATACTCCAAACAATAACCAACAGTCATCAGGAGGGTATAATGGTAAATACCCAAAGTGCAACAAATGTGGATTTCATCACTTTGGGAAACAATGTGACAAATACAGATGTCAGCGATGCAGAAGGATAGGGCACGTAGCAAAAGACTGTCGAGGGAAACTGCAGGCAAGCTCACTCAACCAGAGCAACACACAGAAAGGATGTTTTGAGTGTGGCTTATCAGGACATTTCAAGAAGGAGTGCCCACAACTCAAGAAAAGAAGGAATAATGACTTAACTACAAAAGGAAACAACAACAACAACACAAATGTTGCTAGGACAGGACTTTTGTGATTGGAGGACGTCAGGCACGGGAAGATCCCAATGCTGTTACGGGTACGTTTCTCTTGAATTATCACTTTGTTTCTATGATATCTGACACCGGTGCAGATCGGGGTTTTGTATCTAGCAACCCTTGTGAATTGTTAAGTATTAGTCCTACTGCTTTAGAAAACCCATACACTATAGAACTAGCTAATGATAAGTTAGTTGTTGTAAACTATATTTCGAAAGGATGTGTTCTTGACTTGATGGGTCAAACACATGACATTGGCTTTATGCTTACCAAATAGGGCAGTTTTGATGTAGTCATTGGCATGGACTGGTTGTCCAAGAACCAGGCTGAAATTGTATGCCATGAAAAGATTGTTTGCATACCTCTTCCGCAGGGAGAGACATTATATGTACAAGGTGAGAAGAGCAGTACGCCACTGCGTCTCGTATCTTGTATGAAAGCACACAAATGTCTGCGGAAAGGTCACACGGCAGTTATAGCGCTTATAACTGAAAAGACGGTAGCTGAGAAGAAGCTTGAAGATATACCTGTAGTTTGTGAATTTCCAGAGGTGTTTCCAGAAGACTTGTCGGGATTACCGCCTATCAGATAGGTGGAATTCCGAATCGACCTTACACCAGATGCAGCACCGATATCTAGGACGCCTTATCGACTTGTACCGGCAGAGATGCAAGAGTTATCCACACAATTGCAAGAGTTGTTGGATAAGGGTTTCATACGACCTAGTTTTTCACCATGGGGAGCTCCAGTATTGTTTGTAAAGAAGAAGGATGGGACTTTCCGTATGTGTACCGATTACCGGGAATTGAATAAGGTTACTATCAAGAACCGGTATCCGTTACCCAGGATTGACGATCTGTTCGATCAGTTGCAAGGTTCGAGTTACTACTCGAAGATTGATCTCAGGTCGGGTTATCATCAACTAAGAGTTCAGGAGGAGGATATTCCGAAGACAACATTCAGGACACGATATGGCCATTATGAGTTCTTGGTCATGCCATTTGGGTTGACAAACGCTCCAGCTGTATTCATGGATCTCATGAATCGTGTTTGTAAATCTTATCTTGATAAGTTTGTTATTGTTTTCATCAATGACATTCTCATCTATTCACAATCCGAGGAGGAACACGCTGAACATCTTTGACTATTATTGGAACAGGAACAACCGTACGTTAAGTTCTCGAAATGTGATTTCTAGATGCGAGAAGTACAGTTCTTGGGGCATATAGTTAATGAAAAGGGTATACATGTTGATCCAGCGAAGATTGAAGCGATTAAGAATTGGGAAGCACCGAAGACCCCTACCGAGGTACGACAATTCCTTGGTTTGGCGGGTTATTACCGACGATTCATTGAGGGATTCTCAAAAATCGCCCAACCACTTACAACTTTTACGCATAAGGGAACGAAGTATAACTGGACGGATAAACAGGAAGCTGCATTCCAGTTATTGAAACAGAAACTCTACAGTGAACCGATTCTGTCCTTACCGGAAGGAACAGAAGACTTTGTGGTGTATTGTGACGCATCTGCACAGGGTTTGGGATGTGTATTGATGCAACGTGATAAAATGATTGTTTATGCTTCAAGGCAACTGCGATCACACGAAAAGAATTACACTACTCATGACTTGGAGCTTAATATGAGGCAACGACGATGGGTTGAGTTGTTGAACGATTACGAATGGATGTTAAGCCTTAGAGAAGGATAATTTAGTACATGAATCCTTACGGGGCATGGGAACACATTTGGATGTTAAGTCTGATGGAGCTCGTTGTTTCATTGATAGACTTTGAATACCTTTGCGTGATCTAAGTTACTCCGTACAACGGGTGGTTGTGATACGATATGAGTAATTGTCGATCGATTAATGAAATCTGCACACTTCTTAGAAATCAAGGAAACCTATAAGATGGGGAAACTGACTAGTATTTACATCGAGGAAGTTGTAGCACGGCATGGCGTGCCAATCTCTATCATATCAAATCATTGGGGACTCGTTTGGATATGAGTACCGCCTATCATCCACAGACCGACGGTCAAAGTGAACGTACGATTCAAACACTCGAGGATATGTTACGAGTTTGTGTAATTGACTTTCATGGTAGCTGGGAAAACCACTTATCGTTGGTGGGATTCTCTTACAAATCCGGAACCGTATGGCAACGGCTCGGGATTGACAAAAGAGTTACGCTAACAAACGCCACAAACAATTGGAATTTCAAGTAGGAGATATGATTCTTCTAAAAGTGTCATCTTGGAGATAACACAATACATAGGACCTTTTGAGATCCTGAAAAGGATTGGTCTGGTTGCGTATCAACTCAAGTTACTGGATGAACTCAGTGGAGTTCATGATGTCTTTCACGTATCTAAGTTGAGGAAATGTTTTTCTGATGAGACATTGATTGTACCTTTGAACGAAATACAAGTGGACGAACAATTACGATTCGTTGAGGAACCAGTTGTAATCATGGATCGAGAGGTCAAATAACTTAAGCAAAGCAAGATTTCGATAGTCAAAGTTCGGTGGAATTCAAGACGTGGTCCTGAATTCACATGAGAAAGGGAAGGCCAAATGATGAAAAAGCATCCCCACTTATTCAAAACAACAACAAACATTAGGAATGCACGATAAATTTCGGGACGAAATTTCCTTCAACAAGGGGATGATGTGACATTTCACACTATATTTCACACTCTAACATTTTTAGATTTCAAACTGTAAGCACAAACACATGATACTATTGAAAGTAGTAGGAACAATTGTGCTGAACACCAGTTTTGCATATTGCAAACACAAACATTTCATATTAGTACATACGTGATTGATTTCAAACAATGTACTACATTTCATGGTGGTACAATCATGAGTGATTAAACAATAGTAGTACTACAAATAGAAGGAACCAGAATAATTGTGTAAGGTAAATTGACGAGTACAGGGGCCCATGTAATCGTGAATTTACAGTTACGCATGAATTTTGGAAGTTCTATTTTGTCGACTACATTCAAACATTTACTATGTGTAGTATTGTATACAAACACTTTATTCAATTGGTTTTATTACAAACATTTGTGTTACATTACAATTCATACATTTTATGTGCTACATATCATATGTTACATGTTATGGTAGTACATGCATGATTAGTTACACATATTTTGCTATGTGAAGGGTTGCATAGTACAAACAGTTACAGACACTCACTATGTGTGAGGTTACACAACACTGTATGATCAAACGCAAACAGTCACAGTTAGGTGAACTAATTAGTGCACACGCAAACTGTCACATTGAACGATCACATTTAATTGTGATGTTACAAGCATTAGATTTTGTGTGTGAATACACACAAGCACACGGAATGATCAAATCACACTATCACGTACAATTTAAACTCGTAAGTAGTTTCCTAACTACTCCTAACAATTACTAATTTTCGGGACGAAAATTCCTTCAACAAGGGGATGATGTGACAATCCGACTTTTTGGATTAACCTTGTAACTGAAAGTCGTTAGATCACAGGCCCAACAAGACATGTAAGGCCCAGTAAGGCCAAAGTAGGCCCAGTAAGGCCAACGTAGGCCCAGTAAGGTCAGTGTAGGCCCAACAAGGTCAAGGAAGGCCCAATGAGGCCCAAGGTAGGCCCAATAGTATTTAAGAAGCCCAATTGGGTTAATTTAGTCAGAAATGTTCTAATTGGCTTAATTGGTGAGAATCCGGCAATTTGCAGTTAACTTCGTTAATCAGAAAATAACCGAAATGATGTGAAATTATTTAAAATCAAACTAGAGGATGGTAATTGATCAAAAACGGTCTTAGAATGTTAAAAACTTTAAGGATTAAGATTTCAAATCAAGAAAAGTTCCAATTTTGACTTTTTAAGTCAAAATTCGATTAAGGTGCAATCAAAGGTTTAAATTCGTATTAAATTGATGATAGTAACTGAATTAGTCATATTAGTGATTCATTATGATGATAATTAAACCTTATGATCGGTTATTGGAAGCTAAAGGGCTTGCATTAAACTTTCATTAAGTTTACAAGTAGAAACCGTTTTGAATCATTATCAAAATCCCATATTCCGATCAAAATTCGCGAAATTGAAACTTCAAGATCTCTATTCGGCACTTTTAGAACACATTCCATATCTCAATTTCGTCGTAGCAACTGTGGATCGAAGAAACCCATCGGAGGTCGACCGAAACTCCACCTAAAAGTCGAGATACATAAATTAGACATTCAACCAGGTAAGTTTTCAATCCTACACCACCTAAAATGGCCGACTAAGCTAACCCATATGCTTAATTCGAGAATAAACATCGAATTCCACGATTTTGATCTCTAGGGTTCATCTTTGAAACCGAATTGGGGGTTATTGTTCAAAAGGTTTTAAAAACCAAATCAAATGGCACAGAGAGTTTCGAAATACTATGTGCATTGAAAACCACATGTCAATTTCATCTGATAACAAAGAATTGATAGACTTCGATAATTAGGGTTCTAAGCATAAACGGGTTTGGGGGTTTTCAAGAAATCATGTGTTAAAATCAAATTGGTTGATACCATTAGTTTCAGAATGTTCCGATTTAAGTTTAAACTAAGTCAATTTCATGATTAAATTACGAATTGATTAAGTTTGATATCTAAGGTTTTTGAAATAAAACGATTTGGGGATGTTGAGATAGATGGAGCTATTTTTCGAATCAAACAACTTGGACATGCTCGAAATACCATTCAAAATGAAAACCATATGAATTTGGAACATGAGGATTATCAATTCGATTGATTAGAATCGGAATTTAATGAAATTGAGTCGAATTGATTTAGAAGCGATTTAAATAGATTAATGTTATAAATTTTCGAATTAAAACCATCTTTGAATCTGATTTGAATAGATGATCAAAAGCCCCATGATAGTGGGTTAAATTTGGGTTTGGATCGGCCCAATTAGAAATGAATTGGTTCGGTTTGTTGGATAAGGGGAAACCCGACTGTTGAAGGATAAAACCATTTAAAATGGGTTATGTTAACAAAAGTTGAAGCAGATTAGATGGTAGGCAGTGTGTGCGGTGGAGGGGGGGTCGCGGGTTCGATCCCGGCTCAACCATTTTTGGGTTTTTAACATTATTTTAGTGTTTTAATCATATCTCACTCATTTTAACTCCGTTTTAATCCGTTCGAGTTGCGTTGGAACCGTAACGAGAATACGAACGTACTAGGATAATAAAATTCATATTTTAATCCGAAAACGAAATCGCGTATAATTACGGTTATTTAAATAAAATCAAATACGATTTTATTTAAACGATTTCAAAAGCACGCGTACTCTTGTATGCACATTTCTGACACTTTAGTATACGTGTGTTGACACGTATGTGATTTCAAGCACAAAATGATATCTCGAATAACACTAGGTTATTGTTTAAACACAGATTTTTCGTAAGAGGATTTCTTACACGAGCTTTTAGTGTGTGATCATTCTGCTAAAACCAAAGGTGCGTACACGGCCCCTTCTTATTTTAATTGTTTTGGGGGAGAAAACATGTGCAACAAACTCTTTTTAGATACATATCACTTGCATGAGTTATCTGTTTACATTAAGTGCAAACTTAGCATTACAACGCCTTCTCTTTCGAACCGTTTAATTTGCCGGAGTGCAAAGCGTGGTAGTTGAAGATAGATCTATTGGGTTTGACAAACCTCACTTGGTAGATGGGATCTACGCAGGTGTTTGACTGACCAGACACACACATTGCTATTGTTCGTGCTAGACAATAGTGTTAAGGCAAAAACATGCTATAGCATGGCAACTCGTCAGCTTCGGTGTCGACCACTTGTGTAAATAGTTTATATGACTAGCTATCATGACTGTGCATGTGTGATTATGTTATCTACAAACTTGATATTCAAACTGCTGTTTTGAACATTGTGAAATGATTAAACCTGTGTTATGCACCAACCATTTGGGTTGACACTTGATTTACATGTTTTCTCAGGACGCTAAGGACATCATAAAGCAGGCATGGACTAGGAGATCGAGTCGCATGCATGACTTTACATTTTAGTATTTGAATTATGACAATTGAGATTTTGTATTGTAATTTACATTTTTCAAATGTTACTGGTTTTAAAACGCTTCCGCAAAACCTTGAAAACTCTGATGTCATGTTTTAAAGACCAAAGTATGTTTTGAAATTCATATAGAGGTCTTCGTTATGTCTAATGATCTGAGATCCTGGTTTGTCACGTTCCCAAACGGTGTGATTCCGTTAGTTGAAAATTGGGGGTGTGACACCAACACTCGAGAAGAGGATTGAACGGTACGTCGGTGGACTACCGCCATGCATCCGGGGGCATGTGATTGCCGCCCACCCAACCACACTAGAGATGGTTGTTACACTATCAGCTTCATTGACCGATGTAATGGTTGCCTCTGGTGCACTCAAGAAGGGATCTGGAACTACTGAAGATCCGGAACAACCCTCTAACAAGAAACGAAAGATCGTTAAAAATTTCACAACGACCACCACTACCAAACAAGCTGTGCTCCACCAACCACCACAGAATCGTGGATCTTATTCTGGCACGGCTCCATTCTGCAATAAGTGCAACTATCATCATCAACCTGGCACAGGGTGCAGACAATGCACTTATTGTGGGAAAATGGGGCACTGGGTTAAGTTCTGCAAGGAACAAAAGACCCAACACAGGGCAAACCAAGCAGTGGCACAGACCGCTGCACATCTTGATCGCATTTCCTGTTACACCTGCGGGGAACCAGGACATTATGCGAAAGACTGTCCAAAGAGGGTGCTACCGAGAGGGCAAGCACCGAGGGGACGTGCATATCAAATTGGAACTGCAGCAGTACGCCAAGACACTGACACCAACACCAACACTGGTACATTTCTTATTTAAAATCTTTGCAGATGTATATTTTATACTAGCATAGATTATCATTGATCCCATAAGAGTTCGTTCATAACTTACTCACCATTGGGGTAACATTAGAACATTTCGTGCACTGCGTGACATGAACTTAGTGTTCACTTATTTTAGTGAACAAACACATGCAATGAGATTCAAAGTGATGGACACGAGTGGTGTCTATATCATCATTAGAACGAATGCTTTGTCCCTGGCTGGGATGAAGTCAGCTAATCCAATGAAACCTTTTCATGTCATTCCCATGAACGAAAAAGACACATTCACCAGTTTCAGTATTGGGTCCGTCAATGTTGTCTTATCTGACAATATACGAATCCGTTTTTAACAAGGGGAGAAACGAGAGGCTTCTCCTGACGGGAATAACACACGAGCATGGGAATCATAGAGAACATTATAGATCATGGAACTATGTAACACTAAGAGGTACCATTAAGGGAGTGTATACAAACAGCTATGGAACATAATGCCAAGCTACCTTACACTTCCAGTAGACTTGATGTTCTTGGATTAATAAGAACAATGAGATCAAGTCTGCTCATGTTATGATCACACACAAAATCCTAGATCCCTAGGAGAACTAGATCACATACGAACAATGTTCTTCCAAGAACATAAACATTTCGGATCGTACGGTCGAGAGACTGAAAATGAATCCGTAGCTTATCGAACAGACGCGGGAGATTCTAAATTACAACTTGCATAAACATGAGAACATGAGAAACACATGATATCAAAGCATCTCCACCTGAACAAAGAAAAAGTAGGGCCCGACTATGATGCTTAAATTTCGGGACGAAATTTCTTTAACAAGGGGAGACTGTGACAACTAGTACTAAACCGTACGGCAAATCCGTACGGTGTGTGTGTACTTTCACCGCGTACTGTGTGAAAATACAGTACGTAAACAGTGCGTGACAACAGAACTCAGAAAACAAACCACAGTTGTACGTGTTTAAGTGAAAACTTAAATACGGTAAATACAACAACTCGAGAGAAACAACAAAGTGCAAACGAATAACAATAACGAATCGGTTGCGATCTGATATCCACGGATGACAAGAATCAGATGACCGACAATTCAACGTAACAGCAAAGTGATAACTGGATGTTCAGTTGAGCCCGACAGTGAGGAAAACACAATCCGAAACAGAATTTGCAGTGTCGTTTTAGAATAATTAAACTGACAGCGTGTTTGCGTGGGTGACGATTCACACAAACATATCTGTGAGTTTAACGTTCTGAACGATAACTGATAATTAGAAAACCAAATCAGAAAGTGAAACTTACAATCGTGTTCGTACAGTTAGCGCTCTGTACGAAGACGCGCGTAAGTGACGCGATCTGACGAAACGGAAACGGAAACACGACACGATCGATAATAAATTTAATTAAATTAAATAATTAACATTTTACAATTTTGAAACTCATCAAAATAACAAAATTAAAGTCTTTTTATTTAAAAGATGTTAAATACGCGAAGTTTTCCGGATACGCGACCAAATTACGAACCGAGCAACCGAAACGAACCCGGATACCACACGGGGTATAAAAACCCATAAATGAGAGTATTTCTCATTTCCCTCTTCTTCCTCCTCTCTCCTACCCCAAATTTCCGGCCACCCACTTTTTAGGGTTTTTCCCACCTTCAAACACCCATAACTTGCTCAATACTTGGCCAAATCCTTCCATTTTTGAACCTACACGAAGGTATTAACCTCCTCTACACGAAAGTACAACTGATCTGGAGAGAAATCCAACAAAAACGAGGTAATCTGTGTGGGAAACTCTCGGATTTTTAGGGTTTCTTCCTCCCCGGTCGACCCTTAACAGAAACCAGCTCAAACCTCCTCTAATCTGAGTGAAAACTTTATTTCCACACCCTTGAAACTTGAGTAAACTTCTGGACCTAACCACCATGTGAGTGCTCGACACACAGGTCGGCCGAATGGGTGCTGCCGAAGGGGATGGGTCGAATGAAGGACCACCCAGCTCGGCGAAAGGTCTAGGGTCGAAGGAAGGGCTGTGTCGGCCGAATGAAGAAGCTAGTCGCCTGACTCATTCGGTGGAGTCTCTTTCGCCGCAGCCACATTCGCCGGAGCCAACCTCATTTGCCGGTCACCTTATTCGGCTGGACCATTCGTGACCTTCATTCCTCCATGCTCTGTCGGCAGTCACCATGCATAAGGCAGTAACCTAAGTCTATGCTTCCCTTTGGTTGGACCATCTTGAATCAGCCACAACATCTCCTGTTAGCTAAGAATTCTTTCCACAAATAAATTCATGTTATGAAAACCCTAGCCAACCAACTCATTCGGTCAAAATATTATCAACCAGTGTGATGCCCTATTGGTCAAGCAGTTCCACGAAAGAGAGGGTTCCGAACTAAACAATTCAGGCCCAAACTGATTACTGGACCCAAATAACCAGCCCACCCTACTAGCCTAAGACACCAACTCCATAATAGGCCACGGCCCATGATGCTTGTGTGTGTGGCCCAACAGAAATATTAGACCCAGGCAATTAAACGATGGCCCAAGTGATCTAGAAAGACACATGGGCCCAGAACCTATGTTCGGCCCACAAGGGAATAGGGGATAGTTCAAGAATATGACTGGCCCATTTTCTTTTAAGGCTGGCCCAACAGGCCCAAAGACTTAGAACAAGTCCTATTCGGCCCATTTACAATTCTGTTTCGGCCCACTGAAATGATTCGGCCCTTTGACTCAAATGCAAACGAAAATATAAACTTATTCTAAGAATGACATGATATGGAACTTGACACTTCACCACAAAGTAATGATGAGTGGGTTGATACATTCACAAAATCTAAAACATTTAAAGTTAAGTTAAAATCATGGTTTCATGGTTACTCATTAGCTATGTAATAAACTATTTCTTTATTAACAAGGACAACAAAGGACGTCTTAAACTTTGAATCTAAGTTAAATACTTAGATTAGTTTACAAAGATTCAAATCATGCGAACAACTAACATATTGGGAAATAGTATGAGACTTCAAGAATGAGCTAAGATAAGTAAAACATAAGAATCACAGTATCACATACTAAACTTAACTTAAAGTAGTTAAGTACTAGTATGACATGCGACAATTGAAACAAGGGCCGAACCATTACCGAGACCTAAGTGTGTTAGCCAACTTTAGGGCTAACACCTACACACACTAAAGCACATACAATTTATACTTACAAGTTGTAAACAACGTGAAATCAATACAGGACTGTGAAAACTACAACAAGCATAATAAAGAGCGCGTGCATTCTCACTTAAGCTAAGTCAACCCCCAATTATTACAGGTGAGTTCATATGCCCCTTTTCTTAATCTTTACTGATTTCAAAGCTCGGGGCTGAGAAACATGCAAAACTTTTATTTATTTAAAAGTTTACATTAACAGGTTGTTTATTTCATGATTTTGATAATAATTGTTTATCTTTATTATCGTTAATCACTACATGCTCGATTGTTTGACTTTATCATACCTGAATTAACTAAGATGCTACATGCTAACCTAGAAACAGGGCACATTAACACATAGGATAATGTGAGTTGTTAAGAACATATCTTACAACCGTGCATATTATCCTTACACGATAGAACAACGGGGGAAAACTTTGGGATAACATGCCATTAACAACTACTAATGACAAGAATGATTATCATGATAAGATAATTTCATGATAGCAAAATCATTCACACATCACTAACATGGTGTATAAGACATGTTCTTATGACACTTTGTTAAGACCGCTAGAACACGCAAACTTGGGAATAACAGTTGAAACATTTATTTGTGATATCGAGGAGGATATTACATACACACGCCTTTGGGGATGGCATATTATACATATCATCATTAATTACTAAGACTCTATTTAGAGCACATTCCCTAACCGTCAGAGTGTGTCGGTTACACAATGGTAGATCAGTTGGGTAAATCATTAAAACTAGTAACCGGGACTTGGGGAAATCAAATGAAATCACACCATGCACGAGAGGTGCTATCCATCATATAGATAACACTCATAAAAGTTAGGAAACATGTTCATTCCAATAGATATCGTGGGAGGATATCTTACACACCGGACTGTTCAGAAATAACAGCTACTGAGACTATTATGTCTCTAACTAGAAATCATGAGTTGGACACTTTACACGTCGGGCTGAACAGGGGGAAACAGCTACTGGAACTATTATGTTCCTATCTAGATATCGAGTATGATATCTTACACACCGGACTGGTTAGTACTGACAGTTACAGAAACTACTAAGTTTCGCTCTAGATATCGAGTATGATATCTTACATGCCGGGCTAATCCGTAAGGAATGGCTAACAGAGACAATTATGTTTCTTTATTCAATAGTTGGGTATTCTACATGCCGGACTAATCAGTAATGATTAGTTACAGAAACCATTAGGTTTCGTTCTAGATATCGAGTATGATATCTTACATGCCGGGCTAATCCGTAAGGAATAGCTAACAGAAACGATTTCGTTTCTTGATTGTTCATTGGATTATTTTACATGCCGGACTAATCAGGAATGATTAGTTACAGAAACCGTTAGGTTTCGTTCTAGGTATCGAGTATGATATCTTACATGCCGGGCTAATCCGTAAGGAATAGCTAACAGACACAACATTGTTTCTTATTCGATCATTGGGTGATATTACATGCCGGGCTAATCCGTAAGGATTAGCTAACAGAGATTATGTCTCTTTATTCAACTATTGGTTATTTTGACATACCGGCTAATTCTAAGAATTAGTTAACAGAGATAATTTCATCTCTTACTTTGTTCACTGAGTTAATTTACATGTCGGCTATTCCGTCAGGAATGGTCAATCGAGATGATTACGTCTCTTTTCTCCTTACTTAGTGGATAAACATACCGGGAAATCATGGGTGAAAGGAAATGGGTATCCATCGTTGTATTATAGGTAGTGTTGAGTGCAGTTAAGCATGTGGTGGGGTGGCGTCTGGGCTTGACCCTTTTCGTATGCCCCTATATATAAGCATGCTTGACTGGATGAGACATTATCTGTACATCCAACCATGGAGAGGACATTGGGTGAAACATGGGATTCATTTATCAATACAACTTGTGTGCATCGTTGTGAACATGATTGACTTAACTCAATGGTTTTCAAATACCAAACTTATGAACTCACCAACCTAGTGTTGACTTGTTTTAAACGCATGTTTTCTCAGGTGACGGACAGGTCTAGATAACAAGCATCATTGATTAAGCTAAAGGACTCTTAGAAGACCTAGCTTACTTTTGGATGCATACATTTTGATGACATCGTGAATCTATTTTGCATATCTTGTACAGTCACAAGATAGAAACTACACGATTCTTTTGGATAGATTTACTTAGTTAAATTATGAACGTAACATTGTAATTTAACTTTGTAATTCTACATCATATGTCATGTTAGCATTTCTCATTATTTATCATGTGACATGTAAACCATCTGATCACTTCGATTATCATTCAAGATATCGCGCCCCGGGAACCTTCCGCCCGACGGGAAAACCCGATCCGTTCCCGCCGGCCCGGGGTGTGACAAGAAGAGATGGAAGGTGAAGTAAGAAAACGTCAGGTTCACCTTCCTTGATGTTAATATATAGAGAAAATGAGAGGAACTGGCCTATGTCTAAAGTTTTGGAGTTTGTCTGCTTCCTTCATCCATATGCCTTGTCACTAAAGTCACCGAACCAGCACCCTAAACCAACTTGTCAGAAGCAAACCGTTCGATGTCATTTCGGGGGCGTTTGAGAGATGAGGGGCAACATTTTTAATTGAAGTTTAAGCAAGATTCGATTATATGTCTAATCATGGAGAGAGAAACAGAGTTGACGAGTTTGTGGAGTTACAGGCGACGTAAAGGAGGAAAACAGAGAAAGGACCGGTAACCGCATGAGCCAAAAATCAGTTACAAAAAGTGGTTCTAACTGCCTATTTTATACAGCCAAGATCAAGTCATGAGGAATTTAGACGACCCAGATCTCCTCTTAAAGCAGTTGAAAAGACCTACGTCTATATACATACATAATTGCATCATCTGATTATTTATGAATAATCACCAAACTAACCTATCTAACTTACAAATTTCATAATTGACCATTGATTCTTTCTTTTCCCAAAGTGGCCACATGTTATTACTCATGTGGTAATGCTTTTCATGTTGTATTGCTCAAGTGATTTTATTTTTGTTCTCACTTAACCTTTTATTAAATTTGAGTTTTTAAGCATTCTTTTTAGAAAATTTAGTTTAAATACTTTCAAAAGTTAAGTTTGATTAATTTAAGATGCTAACATTTTAAAAACTAAGTTCATATATATCATGAATGTAAATTTGTTTTTAACCTAACAAATAAAAAAAACATTATTAACACTCTTGGTCAATATTTTAGATAAGAAATTATACTATGTGTGCATTTACAAACAAATACGCTTTAGGGTTTTAGGTGTGTTATTTATTTTATGTTTCTTTACTTTGTGTTAATTGCAATCAGGTTATTATAATTAATTAAAATTTTCATTTATTTTCTTTTTTTACAGCAACTAAACTTTAAGGTTTTACGTAATATTAATAACAGTTTCGACGTTTAAAAAAAATAATAAGTTTTGATATATGGGCTCGTTGTTGCGTTCTAATATTCGGAATTATGTTGGAATTTCTTAATATTGTACGTTATAAGCTTAATTTGTGGTATGATAGTGATGAATATCCTTTTGTTGACAGTTGGTTCACTACAATTATGTTAATTTGTTCACTATATAAGCTAGCTGCAACTATTCAAGCTAGTTTGGAATTTGGTGATAAGTTTGGTCCTTTGTTTTGTGTTTGCTACTAGTGTTTAATTTATGAAAGTATGTAGGTTTATGTAAATTCAATTTGGTTTTGTACTTCATACTCATCTAATCATGTTAAAATCATTTGTTGCTTGCACATGTTTTGGGTTTTTGTCATCTTTAATGGCTTAGCATTAATACATTGCCAACTTGATAAGAAATGGCAACATACATTCATGAACAAATTAAAATACTAAAACAAATCGAGTATGAACATTTCATGTCATTAACATGAAATTAATGTACCCGGCCATCAAAAGGAAATAAAACTAGTTAATTTGATGGCAGTGGTTTCCTTCAAGTACCATGATCGGCTCCTTACTATAAAAACCTAGATGCTTGCCTAAAACTTTTGAAATTTTAGGGCCTTCATTCTATCTATTCTTAATACATGTTTGTCTCTAAATTATCATATTGAATTTTAATTTATTACCATATAACTATAATAATTTACGACTCACAGTTCTTATATATTTTTAATAACTTTTTATATATAAAATACAATATAATAAATAATTTTTTTAACAGACACACGTTGATTTTACAGACAATGATGTTACAAAATCAAAGATTTGGATTGATTTTGACGAAGTTATACGTATTATCGTCTTAAGAGTGTGTTGTTTTTTGAACATGACTAATGCGTTTGATTTTTCAATAGAAAACTAAGACTAATGGAGAACCCAATAACCATTTATAGACTCAAGCTTTTTTAGTTTTAAAATTAAATTCAAAGAAAGTTACTTTTATAACTCTTAAATTATGTGGATACAAGTTAGGTTTTTTCTTCTTAATAAGTTGGGTTTCATTTGAATAAATCATATACACCATATAGAAAACTATGCTTGAAGTAATACTTTTTAGTCTAATAAAAGCATATTATGTCTATCGTATGATTGGATACTATATGCCCCGTTAATCATATGACAAACACAATCTTTTTTTTGTTGGACATGAATGAATACTCTCATATAAACTTCGTATAAGCCTATTCTCGTATAAACCTTGTGTGAGCCTATACTAGTCTTCAAATGGATGTAAGACTATAAATTTAAAGTGAAAGTTTAACAATATCCAAAAAGTGGTGTTTGTGCACGAACTTAATCATGCTGCATAAGAACATGAAGGAAAAAAAAAAAGCAATGTTTTTAAAACCAGACTAGACGTCTGACCGGTCTCTTTACTACTCAGCGGTTGGACTGGTCGGACTAGATTTAAGAACCGGATGACATGAAAAATATTATATATATATATATCTGTGTGTGTGTGTGTGTATAATTGGACCGTCTTAGTAACCAATACCCATTCAGAAAGTTTTCTTCGTCTTTTTTAGTGTATGTCATTGTGTCATTGCACACATGTTGCGATTTAATGATTTCTTAATAGTCATTAAAAGGTTACTCTTAATGGGTCTTAGCCTTTTAATATTTAAGATGTAACATTAAGTTTGAATGATTAAGAGATTATCTCTTAATGTTAGTTACTAATTATTCAGACTTGAAGTTATCTCTTAACTATTAAAAAGTTGTGATTTATTAAGAGATAACATTTAGATGTCCAAGACTACGAAAAAGTTAGTCACTTGGTCTTTTATAGACTTCCGTCCTCTAAGTTGAAGGGGTCTTTCGTTACAAACCCTCAATGCCTTTGATTTAAACTTGACACTGCTGTAAAGCTGGTTTAACCCAAAAAGGTGAAGATGTTCATCTTTTTGAACCCACATACTATTTTAAATAAAAATTAAATAAACATATAATTTTAATAAATTAAATTATAATAGGTAAAAGTAAAATACGTAATAAAATATTACTTCTAGTGTTTCTTAGAATATATAGTCATTTATGGATGAGGAGTCTTTTCTTAATTTGTCATTTTTTTTTTTATTTCATTTGTGCCTCATAATACAAATTGCCATATGATATGTTGTTGACGAATGGTTCGATCAATGCTTTTCATTTGACTCGAAAAACAACGATTCACTTAATTGCTCATAAAACGACTTGCGTTTTTGTTTATAAAATAATTGACTATCATGTCCTGTGGATCAAACGGTTTACCAAGCTAATAAATATAATCCGTCTTGTACAATTTATTTCTCGTACCAAGCTGGGTTTTACAGTTTCCTGTACTTCATCATCCAACTAGGAAGTTGAGAGGTTAGGTCAAAAAATAAGTGCATAATCATCAAAAGATTATTCATCTTAGATAGAGGTGGTTGTTTCTTGAATTTGTTTGTGTAAAATAACAAGATTAAAACGGTAGACCAAAGTTATTTTTTAGCGTAAAAAACTTTGTAATTTGTGAGTAAACTAGTGGCTTTCTCTCGCAATGCAGCGAGAAATCTGCTATAATTGTGAATATCAGAAAGAGGACATGCATGATATCATAAATCATAATGCACATAAAAAACACGATACAACGATTGTCACTTCGACATAAAATCTCAAAGTAGAGTCAACCGTCACACAAAAAAGAAAAAACGTTGCACTTAGTCATAAAGCCTACTATCAAAAAAACAAAAACATAGAATAAATATATAAAACAGGAAAAAATAATTATTATTTATTTAAATAATATTATTGTTTATTTGTAAGTATTCAATAATAGTAAAAAATTAAAAACGACTTGAAACATGTCACACACAATGCCAACTAATTAAAAAAAATTTAGTCATACTGTTTTGTCTATATGGGTACTCTATTATGACATCGGTAATAATATCATAAATATCAAAACGTAAACAAGAAAACAGTTGCAGTGGCTATCAATCCGCCTAAATAATAAATCAAACCATCGTAAAATCATATGACACTCCAAAGAATAGGAATGCAAATATATTCATGTGGTTAAAAATATTTGAATGAAAACAATGCAAAAAAAATTTACTCTAGCAAATCTAAAGTAAACACAAATGAATAAGACAGAGAAAACACTGTGTAATTGTTTTAAAGTACTGCTATTATTTAGTTATGATATCGAAGTAAAGAAAAAAAATGATACGGCCGGGAATTGAACCTTCGACGTTTATTAGAAAAGGGTGAGGCTTTTAACCAGTGAGCCAAATGATCATATTTTTATTATTTTCTAAAACATGTCTATTTATTAATTAGTGATTATTTTTTGATTAATTTTACTATTCACCAAACAACCAAGAGCAATTCACTTACGAGAATTAGATGACATTAATAGAAAGTATCTAATGAATTATGTGTTCAATATATCTGTTTTAGCAGAAAGACGGATATTCCTTGCTTGTTATTAGACAATCACTTATTTACAAACTTCGTGTGAACTAATAGTTTTCATTTCACATCTCATTGAAAACCCTTTTCACTCTGTTTGGTATTATCCCTCTCTAGGAGTATTTTAGCGAAAGGTTCTATAGGAACTGAATGATTATATTTGGTAAATAGATAACATAAAATCAGAGAACCTTTTTCTAGTATATTACAACAACCAGAACGTTGGTTAACCAACGATTAGGGTGCACATGTTTGTGAAAGAAACCCACGCTGCTTGTGACGGCGCCTAACGAGTTTCGATACCAAGTTTATGAAAATAGTGGGTAGTAAATATCTTATTGAGTGTATCGATACGATATCAATTCTGTATTGATACCCGGTGCCACATACTAATCTCTATCGTGTACCTTATGAGATATCCCCTTTGTGTATGTATTGTTATTGTTTATGTTTATTAGTGGTAACTTAGAATCTAAATCTTTACATTTAACTAAGCCTGACTTAATAAGTGGGTTGGATAACATGTTTGGATCAGAATAAAGGTGAGTTAGTGTGAGTTTGTAGCAAAATAAATTTAGATCTAAAATTAGTGTTATAAAAAAGATATTAATTTAGTTTAAGTAAAAATGTGTTGTATTTAAATAGCTAGTATACTTGAATAATTTTTAATGAATTTATTATCAAATATGTTATTGAATATTTTTAGTTGTTTAATGCATGTTATGTTAAGATGTTTTGACAATTACAAATAAAATGTTTATAAATGGATAAGATATGAATTAGATTTGACAATTTTTGGGTGTGTTTGAATTGAAAAAGTAAAACAAACATTGCAAGTTGGGAAAACGCGGTTGACGCCTCTCCCAATTTGCGATCTCCTCTAATTGGATTTTTTTTAATTATAATAATAAAAATAATTATTATTTTGAAAGTTGTTGTATTGGAATCGGATCAATCAAATCTTTATCATCCATCTTTTCTCGTTTCGTTTTCTTTTGATCTCCGTTATCATGAACCCATACCAACACCAACCATCATCATCATCAGATCCGATTGTGATGGGCACACCCTACGTCCAGTACGGTGCCCCTGAACCTCCTCCCGCCATGGATAATGTCCGTAAGAAGTTTAATTCCTGGGGAAACAAGGCGGAGACAGCCGCAGCCAACATCTGGAGCAATCGTAAGTCCTTATCTACCAATCCATCTATATTAATATGTCAAATTTATGTATGTATGTATGTATGTATGTTTAGTGAAAGCGGGTCAATCCGTGACCGGATCCGCATGGGGGAAAATGAATTTGACGGCCAAAGCCTTAACAGAAGGTGGGTTTGAATCCTTGTACAAGCAGAACTTCAGCACCTACCCAAACGAGAAGCTTAGCAGGACGTTTGCGTGTTACCTGTCTACCTCCACCGGTCCTGTCGCCGGGACATTGTATCTTTCCAATATTCATGTAGCCTTCTGCAGCGATCGCCCCTTGTCTTCCATCCAACCCAACGGCATGGAATCTTGGATCTTTTATAAGGTACCTTACCTGTTTCAATCAATCAATCAGTATCTCTTTGAATTCAGTATGTATGTATGTATGTATGTCTGCAGGTTATAATCCCCTTGCACAAGGTAGCCACCGTAAACCCAGTTACGGTTCCAGGTAAAAAGCAAATAGACAAGTACATCCAACTCTCCACTGTCGACGCTCAAGATTTCTGGTTCATGGGTTTTGTGAATCATGATAAAGCATCCAAACATCTCCTCAATGGTGTCGCTACTTGTGTCCCAAAATGAAATTAATGCCTCTTCCTCTCGATCATAAGTTAATTTATTCTCCTGCTAGATACCTTCAACAGTCTCACTTTGTTTGTTTGTTTGTCTGTCACCTTCTCTTTTGACTGGATTGTTGTAATTGCACTGTTAAATACAAAAAAACAAAACATATACATATATATATATATATATATATCAACTCACAAGCTATTGCAATATTAGTCTCATCTCAGAAAGGCTGTGATACTTTCATGGCATGTCTAGTTGAGAGTCATTCACAAGCTATTGTAACTCATTGATTAGCTTCTTTTCAAATGCCAATACACTGTTGTTGTTAGTTGTTAGTTGTTACACGAATCTTAATAAACATTACACAACAGATCCAAGGGTGCATTGTATTTCATTCTATAAAATTTGAGGGAATGTATTCAGTTTGGTGGTTGAATAATTATATATTTTGAAATGCTCTTCCATTTCCGAACCTCATCATATTTCATATACATTACTTCCAGCAGATGATAAATAAATGGAGAAACCTTTCCTCATTATCATACTTAAAACTTAAATGGGAAGGGAATAAATATGTATATAAATCTTTTAGAAATACAACAAGTCAATACACAAAGCTCCGTTAAGGAGAACACCAATCTCATCATTCAACACTGGAGTATATAGATAATTAAAAAGAAAAGTAGAAAACTTAGCATTCTTCTTAATTAGGCTTCAAGTGAAGTTGAATATGCCTCATGAAGTATATAATCCCAGCCCCAGCTGCTGCAAATCTATCTGTAATTATTATATGCAACGTTGACTTAATAATCTTGGTGTTTTCATATCATGTGGAGGTTGAAACAGAGGCATCATGGAATTGTTTGTTGTTTAGTTATGTGTTATTATTACAATCCCACCAACCAAACCATACTTTTAATTCCCTTGACCCGCTGTTGTTTAACCCCAGCCACCTTCTCACAAATTATTCCATTCATCCGCATTTCATTTTTTGAATCATCATGCACCACCGTGGTAGAGCAGAGGACTGAAAATCCTCGTGTAACCAATTCAAATCTGGGGGAAATAGGGTAATTAGGTGGTATACTATATGTATAAATTGGAGTAGGTCGTCACTTAATAGTAATTTGAGTAACTCCTGACTGCTTCGACAGTATTGCCAATGGCGACACAACTCAACACAACAACATATTAACACCCAACAAACTATCATGTGTCACGAAGTTTGTTGGATTCTCTGGCACCTATATTTTCCGCTTTACCTGCCAAAAGGTCATGGCTTTGTTTTTGGTTTCTAAGGTGAAAACGTTCAAGGGGATCACCTTTGATTAGAGTATACTTAACAGTGGATTCTTCTCACATACACATTCAATGCACCCAAAACAAGTTAATGATATTTGGGGTTGGATATAGACATTCTTTGTGAACTTTACAATCCTCCCGAGTTGTGTTATGTGTGATGTGCCTAACAAAAAAATGTCTTCAAACTTTATAAAAATATAAGATGCAAAAGGTATGTTATTAAAAATAATATTTCAACTTTTTGAATAAAAGTTGATAGAGTGTGTATGTATTAGAACAACATGTTGACGTGTATCTATGGTTTCATCAAATATCTATTATCATTGGAGTGACTTGTAATCCATTGAATTGGGGTTGAATGTGTATCAGTGAGGATTTTGTTCTTATAATTTAGGCATTCCAGGTATTTTCTTCGTGTGATGATATCCCAAGGAGCATCATCATATATGTCAGTCAGTCAATGATGATGAAGCAGAAAGATGCACCTTGTTTTCTTTGAAAGCCAACATTGATTAGCAGTTTGTTTCTGTATTTCATAATTAGAATTAGAAACAAATGACATGCAAATTGATTTATGAGATTATTCCTTTCAAATAGTCAGCTTCAGGATAGTATGAAGAATCAAAATTATTTCAAATAAAAATGTATGTATGTATGTATGTATGTATCATCTCTCAAAGATGCCTTTAACGTAAACCATGCCTTTCTCGCTGAGGTTCAACTCCTTTCTCATCTGGTCAATCTGCTGGTCGTCCCCTTGAACAGTGATCTCAGACAGCCTCCCATCTTCTGCCACCATCATTCTCACCTTCATCTGCTCTTTTCTTGATGCTCTCTTCCAGTAATACAAGCCTCTGTTTCACACGTCACCTCTCCTCTTATTTACTTTTATATATATATATATTAATCCAATTCACATACACACACACACACACACAAACAGAGCAGATGCTTACGCCAATGGGCTGAAAAGGGTGAGCCCAAACCAATTGTTTCCTACGTCTGGAACCGTGATGGTCAGCACCAGGGCTACGCTAGCCAGGCTGATACACGTGCAGAACGTCAGGAGTGCCGCCTGTCCTCTGCTGGGAACCATAACGCCTTCGAACCTGTTAAATAGCAACAAACAAACAATGAATGAATGAATGAATATATCTGGTGTGGGTGTGGTTTGTATTTTGAGTTACGTGATAGTCTCTCCTCTATCCACCACCGAGAAGTTGTTCCGAGTGAAGAATGAGAGAATTTGTCCAGCCACCTGGTTAGGCGTGGTGTCTGTTTGAGTTTCAAAGGTCTTCTTAACAACCTGTTAGGTAGAGTTGGTTAGTGAGTGAAGTGGAGGGGTTGGGTTGGGTTGGGTTGGGGAAAGGCATAGCATCAAGTAAAAAATTGATAACAGAACAATCACACACACAAATTCAATTTGAATAACTCTCAAATTCATAAACTTGAAGGAAAATATATAACTCTAAAAACCTTGAATACAAATGTCTATACCTCACCATATCTCGGTTGAAGTATTTATAGACTTAAAAAGAAAAGATTACCTAACAAACATTCCTATTATTGTATATATCCTTACAATTAATCCATTAAACCGACTTGTTTATTGGATCTATCCGGCCCAGCCCCTTCTGAGTCCAGAAAGTAAAAATCCAACATAGCATACCTTGGATTTAACGGAGCGCTTGATGAGGGACCAAAGTCCGGGTACGGAGATGACAAACAAACCGAGAGAGGTGTAGTAGCTGGCAGTAGAATAACCAACGTTGGCCGCATCTGCAACTACGAACACACCCGGATTCTTCTTCTTCTTCCTCTTCAAGATTAGAGAGTGTTGAGGATTTAGAGATGGTCTTCTTCCCATTCCCATTCCCATTCCCAATTTGGATGGGAGATTGAGCGAAGACGGTAGAAACAGCTTCCCTGCCGCCATCGCTGTTTGTTTTTTGATTGGATTGGATTGGATTGGATGAGATGCCTTCCCCTTACTTTGTAAACAACCTAGTGTTGAGGACTCGAAACTATGGTGCCAAGTGCTATGTTATATAAGAGAAGCATCAATAACCAATGTTTTCATAACCGGACCGGACGTCGAACCGATCTCCTTACCAGTCAGAGGTCGGGCCGGTCGAACCGGATTTAAGAACCGGATGATTTTATATACATTTTATAAATATATATATATATATATAACAGAAAAAATTAAAAAAAAAATTAAAAAAATATAAAAAACCGGTCCAACTACCGCCCCGACCACCGGTTTTCCGGTCCGACCACCGGTCTCCGGTTCAACCGGCCGGTCCGGGTTTGAAAACATTGTCAATAACCACTCAACCAAAGGGTTTTATTTTTAGTCAGAAAAGTGTGTGTATATATTTATAGTAAGGTTATTGTACAAATGGATAGTTTTGTAAAACCAATGAGAAACGATCTGGACCATTAATGTTTTATCATCAATGGTTATAAAAGATTCAATGGCATGATAGTAATTAATATGATGTTTAAAATGGAAATAATGGCATAAAAGGAATTTATTATTCTAATTTGCTGACATCACTCTCCATTTAAATAAGAGAGAATCAGTTACGAAAATGGTGGCTGTTTATTTTGTTATGTGCTAATATGTGCTACTAGTACATTTTAGCATATATCAGCACATACACATAATCGTATACATGTAAATAAACTTTTTTGTATGTTTTCCTATGTGCTAATACGTGTTATTAGTACATGTTAGCATATATCAACACATATACATAATTATATGCCTGAAACAGTCTTTTTTGTTTGTTTTGTTGTGTTAATATGTGTTATTAGCACATGATAGAATATATTCAGTCGGTTCATCCATTTGTACGTACTCATCCATTGAATTTTGCGAATGCAATTCAAAAACTCAATGACTGCTATTTTTTTATTTCGTATCTGAGATTACGAATTCGTTTTTTTTTTTTATGATAATACGTGATATAATGTTAATTTTTGGAATAGGTTGAATCATTAAACTGATTACCCACTTTCCTATTTTAATGCAAAATTTAAAAATCATTTAAATACAAATTGCCTATATTACCCTTTTATATTAATTAATTAAAATGCAACATGTCAACACTTTATTGGTTCCTACAATTTTTACAAAAAACTCTATTTGTATGTGAACCTACTCCTATATATATATATATATATATATATATATATGATTGGGATCAAATAATAACCCACTCTTACGGCGATAACCCATTAACTTTGCTAAAACGAAGCCGAATCTTGAATTTTTTTTTGAACATCATTGTAACACAATTAGAACACCATGTTCTTTTTTGAGTTTGGGCCAATTCATCACCGTTTAAAAAATATCATCGTTGTAAGTTTTTTGCTACAGTACTGTAAGTTTTAAATATTTAAACACCTACAGTACTGTAAGAGCCCAAACGGTAATGAATTAGCCCAAACTCATAAAAGAACATGATGTTCAAATTGTGTTACAATGATGTTTAAAAAAAAATTCAAGATTCGGCTATTTTTTGCCAAAGTTAATGGGTTATCGCCGTAAGAGTGGGTTAGTATTAGAACATTACCCTATATATATATATATATATATATATATATATATATATATATGGTTTATTGTTTAACTCTCCCTTATAGCGTTAACCCGTTAACTTTAGCAAAAAATGCCTGAATCTTTGAAAAAAAAATTTCGTGACCTTTATTATACATAAATAGGGGGTTTCTTTTTTGTGTTTTTGCTAATTCATCACCGTTTAAAATTTAAATCAAGTGTAAGTTTGCGTTACACTGCTTATATCAAATAGTGTAACTCAAACTTACAATTGTTTTAAATTCTAAAGGTGATGAATTAGCAAAAACACAAAAAAGAAACCCACCCTATTTATGTATAATAAAGGCCATGAAAAAAATTCAAAGATTCGGGCATTTTTCTGCCAAGGTTAACGGGTTAACGCTATAAGTGAGGGTTAACATTTGATCATCTCCCTATATATATATATATATATATATTAGCTTTTAAGCAGATTAAGATATATATATAATAGGAGAAAGGTTTCTATAAAAAGTATATTTTGCCTAAAAATGATAATAATGATTTTTAAAAACTCGAAAACCGAACCAACCAAACTCCGAACGAACTTATTTCTGTGTCATTGGAATCGGCTTGTCGAACCCTAAAATCCAAAACTTAAATCATAAACAATAAACCTAATACTAAAACCTAAACTTTAAAAACAAACCCTAAAAATAAAAATAAAACATAAAAGCTAAAAATCAAGCCTTAAAATCAATGTTTTCATAACCGGACCGGACGTCAAACCGGTCTTCTTACTGGTCAGAGGTCGGACCGGATTTAAGAACCGGATGATTTTATATACATTTTATATATATATATATATATAATCAAAAAAAATAAAAAATTTTAAAAAAAACGGTTCAACCACTTGTCCGACCACCGGTTTTCCGGTCCGACCGCCGGTTCGACCGGCCGGTTCACCCAAAACGGCCCAGTACCCCTAACCGGACCGGTCCGACCACCAGTTCCCGGTTCGACTGGTCCGGTCCGGTTTTCAAAACATTGCTTAAAATCTAAACTTTAAAATTTGATGTTAATACTAAAACCTAAAAGCTAGTATTGTAGTGTACAATGAGACGCTACCAATGCCATCGAAACGAGTTCAATCGAATTTTGTTTGAGTTGGTTTCGAAGGTTTTAAAAATCTTTTTAAGTCTTCTTAGATAAAATAAATTTTTTATTTAATTTTTCTGTTATATAATACCTAGGCAGAAGGCATAAAATTGATTGTTATTCATTTACATCCAAGCTTACGTGTTATTATTGTGTAATCTACATCATGCCAGCATATTTTAATTATTATTATTATATGTTGTCTAGTAAGTATTTTGCCGGTAACTCGCACTAAAGACTTGTTTAGTTTTGTTTTAAGAAGCAGGGAAGGAATTAAAATTGCTAAAAAGAATTAGAAATTCAAAGAAATTTGAATATGTAAAGCAAACAATGATATAACAATGGAATTTAAATTCTAGTTTTAAAAAATTTGAATCCAAATTCTAATTCTATTGAATTTCATTCTTTCCGCAAATGAATAACACTTATAATTATAAAAAGATAGAATTAAATGATAATATAAAATTACATATATTTATGTTGCTTAATGATATCCAAAGTAGTTGGTAGTTAGTTACAGTTAAGAGAGTTATGCTTGATACTTAAGCGTTGGAATCCCTGGGTGTAAACATCATTCATTTATCAGTGACATATTTAAAAAAATTTCTTACGGGGTCGAGAATTTTTTGTGAACAATTATTTGTTTTTAAATATTTTATTTCTTGGAGTGGTTCGAATCGAATCAGGTCGGATCACCCAAAAGATTGATAAAACTAAATTAAATCACATATAGTGGGTTCATCCAATTTCATAGAAAAAATAAATAAACAAAATACTTAGATTTGTATAATAAAGTTAAAGTTGATGAAGAATTAGGTGTTTTGAAAGTTTGATTTGTATAATAAATAAATAAAAAAAAACTTAGATTCCTAAGTAGGATTTGAGTAAGAATATTATAAAAAGTTGATTCCAAACCTCATTATGCCTTCATTTCAAAATACTCAAGGTATGTAATTAACATATTGGAATAACACAACTCATAGAAAAAATAAAACAAAATTTTCTCATACGTATTTAAAAAAAATGAAAAACGTAGTTAAATTTTCTAACTCACTTTCATCGATATAAATTGTAAGGTAATGGGTTTTTTTTTTTTTTTTTTCGTTTTTCCCACATGTATGTTAAATTAATGTAGCTAGAGTACTTACCTAAAATAGAACTATTTGAACGTCTGTTACCTTAAATTATGTAAATGCAAGTAAAATTTATAGAAGAAAACAATAAAGGCAGGCAGGCATTCATATTTTAGTGGAAAAATTATTATTTTTTAACAACAAACATCCGGTTAGCCGTGATTACTCTACAGCCCGAAGAACCAATCGTTGTGATCTAACCCACCTACCTAGAAACACCTAGAAAATCTTATGGCTTAAGCAGAACAATATTTGCTTTAGACGAGACCTCCTATAAGAGAAGTGAGTTTGGTTGATTATAACATATTGGTTGCGATGCAGTGCATTAATTAATTAATGAATTGATGGAAGAGTTTGTGTTCCTGTTTTTGCGTTTCATCACCTTAATTAATTAATTAATTACGTTCGTTCGTTAATTGATTAATTAATTAATTGGTTTATTTATTTATTTAATTTCATCCAACAGCAGCAGCAGCAGAAAGAATCGATCGATATGATGGCGACGAAATACAAAGACATGAAGAAGGAAGTCATCCGATTGGAACGTGAAGCAGTCATTCCAGTTTTGAAGCCCAGGCTCATCATGACACTCGCCAACCTTATTCGTAAATTAAATAATCTAAATATTTATTTATTTATTTATTTATATGATATCCCTTCCCTGGCTTAATTCCCTTCTATCAATAACATTTGAGTTTTATTTTATATAATATAATATAATAATGATTATTGATAGTAGTTACCTCTGGCAGCATGCATGCATATATTCATTAAGAATTCACTTTTCTTTCATTCGTTGCTTAGTAATTAATCCCAATTAATTAATTAATTAAACAAGATTTTCTTGATTATAATTAAATAAATAACTTTCTGGGAATTTTGTGTTTAATTCAATGACAATGACAATGACAATGATCAATGTTCCTTGCAGAAGAGACTTCTGACCGCGCAGACTTCTTGAAGCTCTGCAAGAGAGTTGAGTACATGATTCGAGCCTGGTATTTTCTTCAATTTGAAGATCTTATGGTATGTATGTATGTATTTACTCTTCTTTTTCTTTCATAAACCCAAACGTACGTACATTAATACACTTGTAATTATATATATACTATTGCAGCAATTGTACGCGCTGTTTGATCCTGTCTATGGAGCTCAGAAACTGGAGCAGCAGAAGTTTTCATCACATGAGATTGATAATCTTGAACAGAACTTCCTCAACTATATGTTTAAGGTAACAAAACGTACGTTATCATTTGATCTATCTCGATCACAATCCTTAACCTTAAGTTAGTTGATGCAGGTACTTGAAAAGAGCAATTTTAAGATTGCTACCAATGAGGAGATTGCGGTCGCACAAGCAGGCCAATATCTTCTCAATCTTCCCATCTCAGTGGACGAGTCAAAGGTTTGTTAATCAAACCTATATATATGCCCTTGGCCTTGAATCAATCTGTTTACTACTTACTTTTTGTACGTACGTACGTACGTACGTATGTGTAGCTTGATAATAACTTGTTAAAGAGGTACTTTAAGGAGCATCCACAAGAGAGCCTTCCTGACTTTGCAGATAAGGTAATATTTCTACACACTTACAATCGTTGGCGTTAACATTTGAAGTTCAATAATTGGAAGAATTCGACGTGTCTTTTAATTTGTTTACAGAAAAATTCTTTAAAAAAGTCTTTGAGTCATGTCAATATGAGTTGGATAAAAGTCAGAGTCTTTTATTATTGATTTGTTTGAATTCTGTTTAGTAGCTACCAAGGGTTTGTTTTTATGAGTTTGAGCCGGTTCATGTTTAGGGTTTTGGGGCTCTATTTAATTTAAAGAGCTTTAGGATGCTAATATTAAGAATTCAATCTATCAATAAACATTCTGATTATCTTGTTCCTTTAATTTGCCTGCATGTTGTGTTGTTCTAACTTGGTTCACAAGTACTTTGGTGATCAAAGATACCATATATATATATATATATATATATATATATATATATATATATATATATGTTATTTTGCAGTATATAATCTTTAGACGTGGCATTGGAATTGATCGTACAACTGATTACTTTATAATGGAAAAAGTGGACATGATCATTGCACGCATATGGGCATGGGTCATGAGAGTAACCAGGTAACTTATTTTCTTACAAAATTATGCTTGTTTAATTTTAGTTAACCTCCAAGAGTGTGTTAATTGTTCTTGCAGGCTAGAAAAGTTTTTTCCTAAGAAAACTAGTTCACTGCTTAAGAAGGATGATGATATCACGGATGAAGATTTTCAGGATGACTTGTGTGTTGAGCGAATCCGAATTGAAAAAATGGAGTTGAGGTAGTAAATAACTGAGAGTCTGTGTTGAGTTTTAGTATGTAAATGCCAGCTAATATATATAGTGTCATTGATCCTACCAGTTTACATAATTTGGCAAGTAAGATTACAATCCAAGAACCTACATTTGACAGGATAATTGTTGTTTACAGGTATCAGTCATATTTAAAATATGTATATACACAAACACACACATGTTTATACATGTATCTTGTTTATTTTAAGATGATTCAGACAATATACAGGCTGGCAGGAAGCAAGACAAAAAAGGAACGAGGAATCTATGTGAAGCACTTAAAACAAATCCCAATGGCAGATATGGAAATAGTTTTGGTGAGTGAGTTTTCAACATCGTACTATGTTTCTGGAAGTTTTAGTTTTCAGTTTCTTTTTTTTTTTTTTTTTCCTCTTTTTGTTTTTTTTTACAGCCCGAGAAGAAAAACCCAAGTTTAACCCCAATGGATTGGGTGAAATTTCTTGCAACAGCTGTATTCGGTCTGGTAATTAGTTTATCATTTTTCTTATTGGAACAAGTGTGTGTGTGTGTGTTTGTTTGTTTATCACTGATGGTTTATTTTTTCAGGCAGCTGCTACTGGTTCAATTCAGACGCCTCAAGCTGACTTCTGGGTCATTATTGCAGTTGTTTCCACAGTAGTTGGTTACTGTGCCAAAATATACTTTACGTGAGTCTTATTTATTATTCAATATATATATATATAGATAGATATATTCAAGTATGGTGTGAAACAAATAATGTAGGTTTCAAGCAAACATGGAAACATATCAGAACTTGATCACCCAATTCATGTATGACAAACAACTGGATAGTGGAAAAGGCACTCTTCTTCATTTGTGTGATGATGTCATTCAACAAGAAGTAGGTGCATGATTTAAATTTCAAATAATGCAATTATTAATTAGGCTAACAACCATATTCAGGTAAAAGAGGTGATCATTTCTTTCTTCATATTAATGGAACAGGGGAAAGCAACTTTAAAGGTATGTTGGATTTTCTGTACATTAAGTTAACACTAACGAAATATGCTTAACAGTAATCAGCACAGGAACTCGACCAAAAATGTGAAGCACTACTAAAGGAAGAGTTTGGTGAGAGATGCAACTTTGACGTGGATGATGCAGTCAATAAATTAGAAAAACTGGGCATTATTTCTAAGGTGAGACAACATTAAGAACAAACTAATTTCACTTTCGTAGTTTGCACGTATGTTAAAAATCATCCACACACACACACACACACACAGCAGGTCGTTCGATATACACTTGTGTGTATTGTCTTAAGTATAATACATTAGACAGTTATACAACCATCACTTTTTCTCTTTTCACTGCATACAAAAGTTTATATGCAAAATTTTGCAACTTTTTACTTATAATTGGTTGTGTCATGAACAATATACAATTGGTGTTCTCTTAATAAAGACTTAAGTTACAGGAAGAAAGAAAAAACAGGTGATCATAACTAAGGTTAGTAATTCTGTTATTTCTTAATCTAGGATCAAATAGGAAGGTACTACTGTGCTAGTCTCAAACGTGCAAATGAGATCATTGGCACCACCACAGAAGAGCTGGTACTTAAGGCGAGACAGGAGGAGGGCACATGACCTGGCAGCCACATCACAAATTTCTATTCCAAAAATTCAGTCAACAATTTGACCCTGGAACTTGTAATGTATATATGTGGCATTTATCACTGCATATACAATTTTACTGAAGTATCATGTGAATCATATTTATAACTGCAGTAGTCTTTACATAATACTGAAAACGATAATGTTTCATTTTATTTATTACAAAAATCTTGTTCCAGCAGCCACAGCTGCACATACCAAGAGTTATATTGACATTTTTGCATCATAGATTTTACAATGATCTTAATTACTAAAGAAAAAAAAAAGTGTGTGTGTGTGTGTGTGTGTGTGTGTGTGTGTGTTGTGTGTGTGTGTGTGTGTGTGTGTGTGTGTGTGTGTGTGTGTGTGTGTGTGTGTGTGTGTGTGTGTGTGTGTGTGTGTGTGTGTGTGTTGTGTGTGTGTGTGTGTGTGTTGTGTGTGTGTGTGTGTGTGTGTGTGCGCGCGTGCGCGCGCGCAACGATATGCTCATGTTGCATCTTTAAAAAGAAAAGGGTCATATTTAAAGAATCATTCATTGAGCAAATAGTCCATGAGAAATGAATATAATTCACTCACCATTTATTGGCACAAATTAGTTTCCTGATATACTTTATCATATCATGGGCAGAAAGATGTGAGTTGTATTAATTAAAAAACAAAAAAAAATGCAAATAATTTAGGAATCAGCAAGGGCAATAAGCTGATCTACAACACCTGGATCTGCTAGTGTACTTGTATCCCCAAGCTCCTCTAGCTGTCTAGATGCTATTTTCCTCAATATTCTCCTCATTATCTTTCCACTTCTTGTCTTTGGGAGACTTGGTGCCCAATGAATTTTGTCAGGTGCTGCAAATGCTCCAATCTGATATGCAAATATATAATGCAGCTTCACAATATGGTCGTATATTCAAATATAGGTAAACATAATGATAATTGCAGTTCCTTAAAAGATACTCAAAAACATAAATAAATAAATAAATAAGAGCAGAGATTAGCATGGTGATATTCATAGTAGACATTTGTTGAATTTTTGTTAGGAAAACAAATAAAAGCTTACTTGGCTACGAACCACAAGCACTAGGCTTTTGCGAAGATCTTCACTGTATGGAACACCCTCCACCAGAGTAATAAATGCATATATTCCCTGCCCTTTGACCTAACAAGGCAAAACAGATGATAATGCTGTACCAATTGACCACATGTAAATGACATGCAAAAGAAAGGTGGCAAAGATAGCAAGTTGTGTAACAAGTCAAAACACACTTTTTTTAGTACGGTTTGAAAAAGGCTGGATCAGGTGGGTTTCTTGCAGTTAATCTGACCCTAGGCCTGAATTGACATGTGATTGACCCGCTTGCTGAAAATCGCCACCTATAATGCAGATAGAAAGCTACCTCATGCTCAACACCAACAACGGCTGCTTCAGCACACTGGGGATGTGAAACTAGTGCTGATTCAACTTCTGCAGTGCCAATACGGTGTCCACTGTTCACATATTACAAATAGTGTAAACTAATGAAATTCATCAGAAAAAGTAAATTTGCAACAGGATGTAAAAGATAATGATAAGAGCTTGGTAGAAATTGTTTGCTATTAGACGGTTTGCCCTGAACCTCATCATGATAAAGGGACTATTTCATGCAACCATGAAAAAAGACTCAATTATGAGATTCTTATTTTAATTCAATTGCCAAATTAGACATGTGTCAGTTGGCAAATTGACTAGTCTTAGCCATGGTTTAAAAAAAACTTTCTGAGGCTCGTCTTGAGGCTTACGCCTCGGCTGAGGCGTTGGGAAAAAGCTTATGAGGCTTAGCCTCATAGGGGGTAGCTGGAACCTACGCCTCGGTCTGTCTAAGGTTGTCTGAGGCGTTCCGAGGCGGCCTGAGGCTATGAGGCGAGGCTTTGAGGCTTAAGCCTCACTAAATAAGCCTTATTTTTTCCCTATAATATATTTGACCTATTTTAGACCCTTTTTGGCCCATTTGATAGAAAACACGCTAGCCACCCTCAAATTAAATTAGAACACAACTTTTCTCTCAACTTTAAATGCACACTTCATCCATTATCCCCCTAGACTTTGAACACACACTTCACCCTTCCATTCTCCTAGACTTCGAAAGCTTCCATTCTCTTGGCTTTCATATTCGATAAGTTGAATATGTCGGTGTAAATTATATACACTAAGAAATTGAAAAAAACTTATAAGGAAGACTAATCTAAAAGATAACGAGGATTTGATAGTTCACGAGGAGGTTTTGTTGGATGATGAGTGGATAGTCAACCCAAGTTTTGATGAAGATGATACTAGTGGAGTTGGCGGGTCAAATAGGGAAGAAGTTAGAGCTCATTATCTAGAAAAGAAAAGGCGTTGAAGTTAATTTGATTGATGAAGATAACGATGAGGAATTAAATTTGGTTAATAAAAACATTAGAATGATCTGAAGTAATTGGTATCCGAATCAAGATCAAAAACAGAAGAAAAAAATCAACACACAAAGTATGGAAATCCTTCTCCAATTTTATTGAGGTGCTTGATTTCATTCCATCGAAATCAGCCCTTTTTATAAGCATAATAAACCCGATTACAATGCCTATTCAAATTTAAATAACTAGACTTATCCTAATTCCTTTTAGGATAAACCTTTAATTAACCCAAGATAACTATACCCTTCTAGCTATCATTAACAAAGAAATAAACCGAAATGAACAAAAATACATAAATAGTCCCTTGACTATCAAGATTGGTCAACATGATCGCAGCAGAAAAGGAATTTTATAATATTTAAATCTCATGATATTATTAAATCAAGTTATTGAATTATTTTTGCTTTAATTGTGATTTTTATGAGATGTATCTATTATTTTAATTATTTTTTAATAATGTTTCGAGCTTACGCCTCGGTCCGCCTTGAGGCTTACGCCTCGTGAGTCTAACAGAAAGCGCCTTGAAGCTTGTTTTCATTTTTTTAAACCTTGGTCTTAGCCCTTAGGTAGGTTTATTTTATTCTATTTGTTTTGCCTTCATCAGTCTGATTACATTAATTATAGTTGTCAAAGTAAACTTAATGAAGGTACCTGACATTAATTACATCATCAACTCTCCCTGTGAGCCAATGATAACCATCCTTGTCCCTGTAGCAATTCGTTATAAATTAAATTAATTTATCATTTGGCATATGAAAACTAAGAGAGATGAAATTTTATGATATCCGAGATACGTTATTTACCTACTGCAGCCATCACCACTAAAATAATAGCCTGGGAACGCCTTGAAATAAGTTGTTTCATATCTCTCATGATCACCATAAAGAGTCCTGAATGCCCCAGGCCAAGAGCTTTTAACACATAAATAGCCACTGCACTCCCCATCGATTTCATTTCCCTTTTCGTCCACTATCACAGGCTGTATTTGATTTTTTATACATCTTGTCAGTCACGGTTGGGAGCAGATGCAAATTTTATATTTTCTGTAATTTACCTGAACCCCAAAGAAAGGGAAAGTGGCAGAACCAGGTTTTTGTGGCCATGCGCCAGGTAAGGGTGTAATCTAGAGGCAATAACAGCAACAGGTGGCATTAGATCATATGATAAATAAAACCATAAAAAATGACTAGAGTGTACCATGAAACCCCCAGTTTCTGTTTGCCACCAGGTGTCTGATATGGGACATCTTGAATCGCCAACGACATTGAAGAACCACCTGTCAAGTCAGTAAAGGAACTTTTATGAGATGCATTCAATTAATAATTAAATAGCATCCTCTTGAAAATATGAACTAATTGAAAGTCGACTTAAGACAAGAACCTCCATGCACTTGGGTTGATTGGCTCGCCTACACTACCAAGAATCCGTAAAGATTTACGAGAATAACGAGTAACATACTGCATGGAGCAATAATTATATAAATAGAAAACGATAGTTCAATGAAATTAAAAATATATATAATATATAAGATAATAGACAGTTGAAAAGACTGCTTGCCTCATTTCCATCACGCATAAGAGACCGCACCAATGTAGGAGCAGTGTAGAATATTGTCACCTTGTATTTGTCTACAATTTCCCAGCAGCGTCCAGAATCTGGATAATTTGGAACCTGCAGTTTGCCATTTATCTAATGTGTTAAAAGAGATCCTATCACTTCAAATTGTACATATGCCAGACTTACTAAAAAACCTTAAAGATCAAACACCTGATATGTATCAGCTAACTTTTTTAACCTTCATAGCTAAATTGTAGTGACAGAAGATGAAATGTCCTTTATATAATGAATCATACTAACTAAGATGGCAGAAATTATTATACTAGGTTAACCTTGAACACATAACCTTTGAATTTTTCTTATCTGAAAAGTAAAGAAAAAATATGAATTATTTTACCCCTTCATAAAGTACAACTGTTGCTCCATTAAGAAGAGGTCCATATGTAACATAACTATGTCCAGTAATCCAACCACAGTCAGCCGTACACCTATAATTTCAAAACAAACAAAACTTATAAATACATGCGGAAACAAAACGATAAATCAGTTACAGGTTTACAGTGAAAAATTACAACTTGATACGTCTTTCTATTTATATTTTGATTGCTTCCCTAGCATAAATAGTCAACTTTATGACAATAGAACGAAAAAAAGACCAAGTAATGATTTATGTCAAGTAATTTGATTAAAGTTAATAGAAAAACTAGTGCCTGATATGATCACTTGAAGATATGCAACTGTTTGCATATTTTGTTCTAAGTATGTGATTGAAAAAGGTGAAAAATATCATGAGATGTCTATCTGACATATCTTCCCAAACATTAGAATAAACCAAATTTTTGGAAATGAAGATCTACCAGTATATATCAGAATCTTTGTAGTCGAATGCATATTTGAATGTTGTTGCAGTGTATATCATGTATCCTCCTGTAGTATGCAGAACACCCTATCAAATGCACCAGCGTAGTTATTTATAAAATTTCACCTTAAATAACAAAAAACTGGTTCTAGATTTTATGCGACTTAAATACCTTAGGCTTTCCAGTGCTTCCACTGGTATAAAGTAGAAAAAGTGGATCCTCTGCATCAACCCACTCGACATCACATATAGTAGAGCATTTAGGAACAACATCCTGAAAAATTGTAAGCCCGTATGGTAACATAGAAATTAAATGGTACATGATAAACATAAGCCACAAAGTATTAACACCTGCCACCAGATATCTCTTCCCTTTTCCCATTTAGTAGCTTCTTTCTTCATGGCTGATTCATTTTCAAAAGTCAAGCATAAACCTGTTTGTGACATGAGGTCATGCAGTGATAAAATACTTGTGTATTTAGAAAACATCAACTACAAATTATGTTATTTTATAGACCATGATCCCCACCTACAGTTATTCCATTTTGAGATGATTCTAAAAGTGCAGCATCAACAATGTTTTTGAGGTCTATAGTTTTTTTCCCTCTCATAACTGCATTACAAGTTATCATAATCTTTGGTTTGCAGTCCATAACTCTTTGGTGAAGCGATTCAGCAGAGTATCCAGCAAAAACAACCTGAAAATCAAAACACAACTATGTGTTGGTTATTTCTTGGATTGTGATGGTAGGTACCATAATAGGAACGAAAAAATATCAATACCGAGTGAACAGCACCAATGCGAGCACATGCGAGCATTGTGATTGGCAGTTCCATGATCATCGGTAGGTAAATAATTACAGTATCACCCTTTTGAACACCATTGTCTTTCAAGAAATTTGCAAGCTGTGAGGAGTATGGATGAATGAAAGAAAGACACCCATTTAAAATAAGTAGAAGAAGTGATTAGATGGCATATTATACCTGGCAAACTCTGTGAAGAAGTTGTGTGTAAGTCAAGGAGCCATCAACATGAGGCTCATTTCCTTGCCAATAAAGCGCAATTTTGTCTCCGTTCCCAGATTCTATATTTGCATCCAAACAGTTGTAGCAGATGTTGGTGATACCACCCTTGAACCACTGAGAAAGACACAAAAGAATGTATTATGTATGATACATGATAAAAAGAGACAGAATATAGAAGAATGAATTTTACCTGAATGCTGACATCCCCTTTCGTGACATCAAGATTCTCGGAGTAAATAAGGTTTTGATCCCATTTTTTTTTCCAATAGAAGTTGGATGCAATATCAGACCAAAAGCCAGAAGGATCTTCGATTGACCTCTTGTACATCTCCAGGTACTGGGAGTAAAATGATCAGAGAGACACACATATATGACATCTGATTATGATGTATGAATTGAGGATCTGTAAATATTACCTGTTGAGGAGAGGATATTAGTGCCTGTTTGGAGAAATCATCACTGGGAAAGACGAGATGGTTCTCCTCGGATGCAAGAGACTCGCCGAGTATAACAGCATTCAACTCCCGTATGCTGCCAGCACCCGATGGCAGGCTCGCCATTGAATCCACATGACGGAGGCGGTTGCTACTTGCCATGATCGATCGATCGATGGTCAACGCTACCTCTTTTCTTCTTATGAAGATATAAGTCAAAATCGGGAGATCGGATTGTTGACCCAATCAAAGACGTTGTTGGAGAGGGATCACCTGCCCTTTTATTTTTATTTTGTTATTCCTTCCAACTACGACTACTACGGGGAGATGAACATTGCTCTGCCCCACTTGGAGGTCTACTCTATTTTTTTTGTGGTCTTTATTATACATAAATAGGAGGATTTTTTTTTTGTGCTTTTCCTAATTTATCACCGTTTAGAATTTAAAACAATTGTAAGTTTAAGTACACTATCTGATGTAAGCAATGTAACGCAAACTTACACTTGATTAAAATTTTAAACGGTGATGAATTGGCAAAAACACAAAAAAGAAACCCCTCTTATTTATGTATAATAAAGGCCATGAAAAAAAATTTTCAAAGATTCGGGCATTTTTTGCCAGAGTTAACGGGTTAACGCTATAAGGGAGAGTTAACAATGGAACCATCCCATATATATATATATATATATATATATAGCGTAAGGCTCCAAGATAGAGAGCAGCCGGACCACGTCTCTGGCTTTGGGGATGTTCCCTCAGTATAATCTAAAAGATCAAAATATTAATTAAGTTAATTCAAGAAAATTTTTATCATTAAAACAAATACAAACAATGAATCAGATATCTAGATTTTTATCACGAAGAGATCATAGCTCAAATACTTCAGCTAATGATCAAGAGGAAGATCTAAACAACAGTATGAATTCTTTAGAAATAAGTATTTCTCAAATTGAAGATAATTTATCAAATTGGAACATACCTAAACAAGATGTTAAAACTATATATAAGATAGGAACTTTTGATTTCTTTCAAGATTATTCAATAAAAATGAATGAACAAACTATACCCATAAACAAAGAACATCAAAATTTACAATTATTAACCAAAGAAGCTATATTAAAGCATAGAAAGAACTATAAATTTTTACATATAGGTTTAATTCAGGTAGCAATAAAACCTATGTTTAGATTAGGAATAGATGCTCCTGTATTAACTATATTAAGAGATGCTCGGCACACAAATTTCAATAATTCATTATTAGCTATGGTCGAATCCAACATAGCTAATGGTCCTATATATTTTAATTGTTACCCTAATTTCTCTATAGGATTATTTGATCCAAATATATTAGACACTTTAACTTTAACAATTAAAACAAAAAATTTAGAATTCAAAGAAAAAACAAATGCTGCAGTAGTTATATATAGAGTTTATTATAAAACAATGACTACAACTATAGAACCAAGAACTAAATTATCATCTCCAAGAGATGAAACAATATTATTTGAAGCTAATACTATGCATGCTAAAGTTATTACCCCAAAAAGATTAAAATGGAATGAGATAACTCAATCTTTAAATTGGAATTTACAAGATATAAATCCACCAAAACCAATAAATATAGAAAACCAAAAGTCTAGCATAATAGAAAAATCTGATGGTTCAATAGAAATATCTTTTAATAATAATAATAATAATTCTTTTAGACATTCTATTTCAAGTTTTAGTACAAATGATTTACAAGAAAATATTTTAAAAAGATCACAATCTATGAAAATATCAGGAATAGATTATTCTAATTCTATACCTAAAGCAATATATGAAGAAGAAGAAAATGATAATAAGTCTGATAAATCGTATACACCTAGTAAATCTGATATGCAATTTTATGAAGAACTAAAATCCAAATGAGTGATACTAAAATACAAATAAAAAATTCTCAGGTTCAATTTTATGTTTCAGCATTAAAAGAATTTCATAAAAAATCAAAAATATATAATAAAGAGTTAGAAAAAACAAAACAATATTTACATGAAAATAAATATAATGACAAAATACAAAAATTTCATCATATGAATTTCAAATATTGGTTAGAAGACAAAATAAAAATTAATAAGGAACTTATAAAAATTTGTAAAACAAATATAACAAAATACACTTGTTAATATGAGTGATACTAAATTACAGTGTAGAAATCCTCAAATGAAATTTTTAAAAGAATTATTAAAAGATTGTTACGAATTATTAAAAATTCATCAAGATAAGTTACATTTTATTGACAATTATTTTAGTGAGGATAGTTTTGAAGATGATATAGAATAACAATTTTTTATAATTTCTGATGAAATAAAAAATTGTCATACTTCAATTTTTTCATTTTCAATTCTTTCTAATTGTTCTGCTATAGTATTTAGTTTTTCATTTGTATAATTATTTTGACAAAGAATTGTTTTTAAATTTTTTGTATCTTCATCACCAATTTTTGCCAATGGTATTCCTATATATTCTTGTTTATCTTTTATAATTTTTATATTTTCTTGAGGTGGATGAATACTATTTAACTCTTCATTATTTTTTATTAATGTATAGGTTTTTGTAATTTTATTATTAACAGATATATGTTCTATAGTAGGATATTTAATATTATTATTTTTACAATATATAGGTAACCATGTAAAAAATGTAATATTTTCATAATTATTAATAATATATTCTTCCCATTCTTTAGTATGTTTTTCTCTAGAGTTATAATCAAAAGTATCATAATACCATAATAAATTATCTATATTGTATTTATTTAATATTTCACATCTTAAAAATTTCATAGTCTCTTTATGATTAAGCATTTTAAAATTTTAAGATGATTATCTGATCTTCAAGAGTTTTTTTCTTTGCTAATAATGAAGTTAAACTTGAATTTAAACCATTCTTTCGAATTGATTTTGCTTTTTTATTAAGTTTGCCTGTTCCTATGTTGGAAATAAGAAAATTAGTATGCTTGATTTCAAAATTAACTTGTTTTAGTTCTTGTTGTAAAATTTTTTGATTATCAAACATATCTAAATTTATATTAACAAGTATATTTTGATATTTCTGTAGAAATTATTCTTATCTTTTTTAATTGATATTTTATTTCTTCTACTAGATTTAATTGTAAATTAGTATAATAATATATCTTTTTTACTTGTTCTTCTATATCATCTTCAAAACTATCCTCACTAAAATAATTGTCAATAAAATGTAACTTATCTTGATGAATTTTTAATAATTCGTAACAATCTTTTAATAATTCTTTTAAAAATTTCATTTGAGGATTTCTACACTGTAATTTAGTATCACTCATATTAACAAGTGTATTTTGTTATATTTGTTTTACAAATTTTTATAAGTTCCTTATTAATTTTTATTTTGTCTTCTAACCAATATTTGAAATTCATATGATGAAATTTTTGTATTTTGTCATTATATTTATTTTCATGTAAATATTGTTTTGTTTTTTCTAACTCTTTATTATATATTTTTGATTTTTTATGAAATTCTTTTAATGCTGAAACATAAAATTGAACCTGAGAATTTTTTATTTGTATTTTAGTATCACTCATTTGGATTTTAGTTCTTCATAAAATTGCATATCAGATTTACTAGGTGTATACGATTTATCAGACTTATTATCATTTTCTTCTTCTTCATATATTGCTTTAGGTATAGAATTAGAATAATCTATTCCTGATATTTTCATAGATTGTGATCTTTTTAAAATATGTTCTTGTAAATCATTTGTACTAAAACTTGAAATAGAATGTCTAAAAGAATTATTATTATTATTATTAAAAGATATTTCTATTGAACCATCAGATTTTTCTATTATGCTAGACTTTTGGTTTTCTATATTTATTGGTTTTGGTGGATTTATATCTTGTAAATTCCAATTTAAAGATTGAGTTATCTCATTCCATTTTAATCTTTTTGGGGTAATAACTTTAGCATGCATAGTATTAGCTTCAAATAATATTGTTTCATCTCTTGGAGATGATAATTTAGTTCTTGGTTCTATAGTTGTAGTCATTGTTTTATAATAAACTCTATATATAACTACTGCAGCATTTGTTTTTTCTTTGAATTCTAAATTTTTTGTTTTAATTGTTAAAGTTAAAGTGTCTAATATATTTGGATCAAATAATCCTATAGAGAAATTAGGGTAACAATTAAAATATATAGGACCATTAGCTATGTTGGATTCGACCATAGCTAATAATGAATTATTGAAATTTGTGTGCCGAGCATCTCTTAATATAGTTAATACAGGAGCATCTATTCCTAATCTAAACATAGGTTTTATTGCTACCTGAATTAAACCTATATGTAAAAATTTATAGTTCTTTCTATGCTTTAATATAGCTTCTTTGGTTAATAATTGTAAATTTTGATGTTCTTTGTTTATGGGTATAGTTTGTTCATTCATTTTTATTGAATAATCTTGAAAGAAATCAAAAGTTCCTATCTTATATATAGTTTTAACATCTTGTTTAGGTATGTTCCAATTTGATAAATTATCTTCAATTTGAGAAATACTTATTTCTAAAGAATTCATACTGTTGTTTAGATCTTCCTCTTGATCATTAGCTGAAGTATTTGAGCTATGATCTCTTCGTGATAAAAATCTAGATATCTGATTCATTGTTTGTATTTGTTTTAATGATAAAAATTTTCTTGAATTAACTTAATTAATATTTTGATCTTTTAGATTATAACTCTAGAGAAAAACATACTAAAGAATGGGAAGAATATATTATTAAGAATTATGAAAATATATATATATATATATATATATATCTTTCACTTTTACTACTACGTTTTTTTTAAAAAAAAAAACAAGTTTATTTGGGTGAGTTTAAGATTTAGGGTTTTAGGTGAATGGAAAGTGTGTGAGCAGTAAATCAAATCTTTATGTGCAATTTTGACACGTGTTTTACAACACGGAAAAAAACACTGTCATTTTTAAGGTCCGTTTTTGAATAACTTTAATTATGTATGAATTTCGCTTAAATTTCAGAGCTTATTCCCTTCATAATTATCATCATGATGTACTATCTTCTTCGTTTGTATATGCTCGTTTCTTAATAACAATCATCACCTTCAAAACCAAGGATTTAAATATATATTTAACGTTGCATTTTGTACCAAAGTTTTCGCTTGAAGATGATCCTCATCAATCGTATGGTATGTCTTTAAGCACATCAATTTGATAACTTTTTTTTTTGTTTTATTCATTAAAAATTTGCAATTTTTTTTAATTTTGATGTTTTTTAGCTTCATCTAACACATATGGTTACCTAAACATGTTCTTAAAAATTCATCATAGTGGGACATATAGAAACTTCCATGAAAGAAGGTATGCATACAGTTGGGTTTCATTCATTGACCTTTGTGATATAGGTAAGATCTCAATCCACAAATAATACTTCATGATGATGGAGTTACATTTGATTGAAGGGAAGAAAAAGATATTATCATTTTATAGTCCTTGATACAAACTTTGACTTTTGCCAAGTACTTTTAGGCAATAACACGTGTCTTGCAATTTCTTAAGAGGTCACAGGTTGATAGATGTTTATGTTGAACATGGTTGGATTAAATTGAACACTTATTTTACTTCAATTATGATTGAAAAAATTCGAGGATATAAGAAGTTACAACTTTAGGCTTCTTATACTATTTTATAGGATGACATGAATCACAATATGATGATAAAAATTGTATAATTGAGAATGTTGTGCATGATGATCCTTCGTATGATGGTAATAATTAAGGATTTGGTGTCGAATTTGGTTTAGATTATCAATAATCTTAGGTTAATGTACAACCAATGGTTACAAGCGATGTTGTGGTTAATTATTAATAAAAAGTGGTTAAGGAGCAACAATAAGTGGTTAATGAGTAACAAGAAGTGGTCAATAAGAAACAAGTGACTAATGATCAATAAGTGCTCAAAGAGTAACATGTGTTAATGAGCAACGTTTGGTCAATTAACAAGAGCTGAAATGATTAACTAGTGGTCAATCATGAACACGCGGTTAATAATCAAGAGGCGGTGTTAATGATCAATAACTGGTTTAATTAGGTGTGAATAATAATCCATCACAAGGTACAAGAGTTTGAATATGTAGGACTTTGAATATTATTTTCTAGAGCTGAAATTTTCCGAAGAGTTTCCTTTAGCTAACCTGAAAGTGAGGGTAATGACCACAAACTCAGCAAGGAAAATGAAATGACTGAAGGTGGGGTGGAAATAAGAGATTTTCACAGTTTGTTGATGAAGGGGAGGAGTTTTTTTTGGGAGGGGGTGACTTTGGGAATGAACAAAAAACTCCATTAAATAATGAATATGATGCAAATGTTTGGAGTGAATGGTCACTTGAGTCGTTAGGCAACTTTAAGCCTGTAAGAAGCAAAAAATTAAGAGAGTTGAAGAGAAGATAGAAGCACTGTGAAAGGTTATGCTACATATTGCTAGTAATCTTGGAGATTATAATATTGCTAGAGATAGGCCCAGGAGAAAAGTTGTGGTTCCAGCTAGATATATAACAAATGAAGATATATCTGCATATGTTTTTAGTGTAGCTGAACAAGAAAGTTTTTGTGAGCCTCTCACTTATGATGAAGCTGTTGCTTCGGTTGAATCGGATAAATGGATAATGGCCATGAAGAAGGATATGGATTCTTTGAATAATAATAATACTTGGGTATTGGTTGACAAACCTCCAGACAAGAAGTTGGTTTCATGTAAATGGATATTCAAGATAAAGGAAGGACTCAATGGTGAGTCTCCTAGATTTAAAGCAAGACTAGTTGCTAAGGGTTTTACTCAAAAGGAAGGTGTGGATTACAATGAGATTTTTCTCCAGTAGTGAAACAAATGTGATATTAGTGTCAAAGTCAAAGTATTCGTTTTGAGTTTTCTAAAGTTGAGGGACTAATAGTGTAAGTTTGTTTGTTAAGATCAGTTAATTCTAATTAGTAACTGGTTTTAGTTTGTTTTAGTTGAGTATTCATTTTTCATTATGACTTGTAATCTCTCGATTAATAAAGATTCTGAGTTTTTCTTCTTCGATCATTCAATTTCGTTCATACTGTAGATTGATCATTGTTTGTTTGGTGTGTTGAATACGATTTCAAGTTCACAATTGGTATCAGAGCCAAAACGACTCAATCTCAAACAAAATTAGGTCAATTGAAGAAAGGAAGATGGTGTATACGACGAAATTTGATATCGATAAGTTTGATGGGAAGAACGACTTCAGTCTATGGAGGCTTAAGATGAGAGCGTTGTTGGTCCATCAAGGTTTGGTTGAGGCCCTAAAAGGAGACGCGGGGTTGCCGGAGGGAATGTCAGATTCTGACAAGAAACAGTTGATAGAGAAGGCACACAGTGCAATTATCCTTAGCCTTGGTGATAGGGTTCTAAGAGAAGTCTCAAAGGAAATCACCGCAGGTAGTGTATTGACCAAATTAGAGGGTCTGTATATGACGAAATCGCTTGCTAATAGATTGTACCTGAAGAAAAGATTATACACTTTTCAAATGGCAAATGGTAAATCCCTTGAAGATCACACTGATGAATTTAACAAGATCATACTTGATCTTGAAAACATTGAGGTGGAGATTGATGAAGAAGATAGAGCCGTAATTTTCTTGTCATCTTTACCTCAAAGTTATGAACATTTTGTTGATACGTTAATGTTTGGAAGGGAAAGCCTATCTATGGAAGAAGTACTAGCTGCTATGAACTCAAAAGAACTCAAGAAAAAGGGGGAAGTCAAGGAAGAAGGAGTTGAAGGTTTGTTTGTCAGAGGGAGATCTGAACAAAGGGGACTCAAGAAAGGTCAAGATAGATATAAGTCAAAGGGTAAGTTCAGATGCTATGTGTGTAATTCTGATAAACATTTGAAACGAGAATGTCCGGAATGGAAAAGAATGAAAGCTGAATTTGCTAAGAAGAAAAGTCATGGACAAACTTCTTCTTCAGGTGAGTCAGTTGATGGTTATGAATCTTCTGACGTCCTGGTGGTGACACAGGGTGAATCGGATTCTGAATGGGTCATGGATTCTGGTTGCTCTTATCATATGACTCCACACAAATGTTGTTTCAAAGATCTTGAAATTAAAGACATGGGTACGGTGCATCTGGGAGATGATCGATCATGTAATATTCGAGGTATTGGAACGGTTACTTTCAAGTTAGAAAATGGTTCTACATTTGATCTCTCAGATGTGAGATATATTCCAGAATTGAAGAGAAGTTTAATCTCTTTAGGAACTTTTGAAAGTAATGGGTATGTGGTTAATATGAAGAATGGAAAAGTTAAAGTAATCAAAGGTTCGATGGTTGTTCTTTATGGTAGAAGAAGAAAGAATAATATTTACTTCTTGGAAGGGATAGTTAATTCTGGTTATGCCCATGTGGCTGAAAGGGGTTATTCTAAAGCACAGTTGTGGCATAAGCGAATGGGTCACATAAGTACTAAAGGGATGATGGAATTAAGAAAAGCACATATGTTTGAAGGGTTGCAGGATTGTGATGCAGGTTTTTGTGAAAGTTGCATATTGGGGAAATCACACAGAGTCAAATTTGTTAGGAGTGTACATCCTGTAGGGGCAAAGTTTAACTATATACACGTGGATCTGTGGGGTCCTGCAAAGGTTCAATCCTTGGGTGGTGCTAAGTATTTTTTGTCATTGATTGATGGATACTCAAGGCGAGTATGGGTATATGTTTTGAAGAGTAAAGATGAAACATTTGAAAGATTCAAGGAGTGGAAAATGCTGGTAGAAAATCAAACTGAAAGGAGTATAAAGAAGCTACGAACTGATAATGGTCTAGAATTTTGTAATGGACTGTTTGATCAGTTTTGTAGGAAACATGGAATAGCTAGGCATTTTGTCACACCCCGACCGACGGCGGAATACATCGGGGCGCGATGTCGACTGTTCAAAAACTCATGGAGCTATGTTAAAGTTTCAATATTTATAACATCCACATTAATTTAATCAAACAAAAACATTCAATGTCATTAAATAACATACAAGTGTTCAAAACAAATTACAAATGATATTCTAAACATTGTTTTAATTAACTAGGTCCTCTAAACCTAATCTATGTCTTCCTCATGTGTCTTCAACATAACCTGTTACATATGTAAAAAAGGGTCAACTATTTGCATAGTTGGTGAGCAATTCAAAACAGTTTAATATAATACGTATAAAAAGGATGCAAAACTATTAAACTAAATAGAATAGATTTAAAACATATGTAAATTTTCAAGTAGCACAAAGCAAGAATCCAAACAAATGATCTTACAAAGTTTAAGTCAAGACTAGCTAGGTCTTAACTTAAATAATGTAAATCATAATGAATAAGTATGTGTATTTTTCACCTTTTTCACACAAGACATAAGTCAATGCGAAAAACGTCGCTACATTCTTAGGCTACTAGATACTGTTTTGTTTTTGTATGAAACGTATTCTAACCTAAATCCCACATAGCAATTAGCACATAAATTCACATAGCATCTAAATCATGTCTACTAAGCTTAAAAGTTTGCATCATGTATATGTTTTGACTCAAAGGATATGTTTTTGTATATGTAAAAAGGGAGTAAGAATTAACTCACTTGATTTGCTTAGCTGGTCAATTTGTTCTAGCTATGATTTATGAGTCAAACATCACGCGATCACCTAAAGGTTAAAGGAATAACTTAGTATTTCTAAAGTTCAAGTTTCGTGTTCTATGTCTATGGTATTATATGAGTTACTTGAAGATACGTTTGCGTTTGAATAATAACCTGGGATATTTATTTATTTAAATAAATCTCCTTACAATGTTTTATAATAGATATAATAAAATATTAAATATTTTATTTATTTATTTGTTATAATTTTTATTTGTATGATGAGACTATGAATAGTATTTGCATAAGAATAATGATGGTTATTGATATAAACATATCTTATAACTTTACAAATACTTATATAGATTAATAATATAATTATTTAGAATAATTATATATGATTATCCTATATTTCATTTGTAGAATGTTTTTTTTAAGGATTTATAAAATGGTTTAATTTGAATTGACAGAAGTTTTAAAGTTTATATCATTTTAAGATAAATTATAATTTCAAATAATTGTTTACAACAAAACATATTTCCCTAAGTATAAATAAACTTTATAGCTTATAAAGTTTTTATTGATTATATTTCAAAAATAGTATTTATAAAATTTGATTTCTGAACCTAAACATAATTTTTTTTATAAAAGGACTTTATAAAGATTATATTGTTTAAAACATTATATTTATAAAATAGAATATACTTCTGAATTTATTTTATAAAGTTTGCTATTTGTGTAATTCACAAATCATATTTTTATTCTATTTTCGAAATAATAATTATAAAAATCAAATTAATAACAAATAGAATAATAAAATAAAAAAAAATGTGAAAAGAAATATTTTTGTTAAAACTCGGTGTAACCGGTTTTGAACCCACACCAAATGGTATCCAAATTAACATGGATACACACCTTGCAACCAATCAGTCTAGCATTTCAATTGCTATAGATTTCCAGATATTAATACTTAGCATATGTTTTATGTTCATCACTGTTTCAATTATTTAACCAGAACAGCCCTAATCTTATTCTTGTTCAATTCGATCGAATCGAAATCCGTTAATCAAATAAAACATAGGGCTTTTGTTTGTCATTAAGAAACAATTAGTTTGATGTATAGAAAGCTTACAAATTGTTGTTGATTCGTGGATTCTGATGTTGAGTCCAAGTCGAAGAACTTTTAGCCTTTGCAGGGTTTAATCGCGACCAAAAATTGATGTTGTGAGCGTTTTACTCTTACAGAAAGCTTCGTTGGGGTCCCAAGAGCATAATGGAATGATTGAATTAAGTTTTAATACTGCTTATGAACGATTTCAGATTCGAGTTGATTTGTTTTCTATTTTTAGAACGTGATACGCCTTAATATCGATTGCCAACTCAAATTGTGCGATTAATTTCCAGTGATTTATACGATCAAATGGTTGCTTAAAATAACCTTGATTGAGTTGTTTGCAAGTACTAGTGGGCTGGAGCTGCTTCGGGTCAAGCATGGATGTCGAATTGGGTCCTTTTGGGTGCGGGTATAGGGGAAAGATCATTGGGTTCTTGACATTTCCACACTTAAGGCCTGATGGTTTCTTCAAATTTTGTGTTCAATTTTTGTACTCAAAATTTCATTTTCAAAACTTTCAAAATTGGTCCCACGAGTTTGATTTTTTTCTTTATTATTATTATTATTATTATTAGATTTTTTTACGCTTTTATAAAAGTCTATAGAAATAGTTATTTAGTGTTTATAAATGAATTAACAACGAACCACTACAGATTTAATCAAATTAAAAATTTCATATGTGGTGTGTGTATTTTAATTCAAGCATATCTTAATAACTATTTATTTATGTTTTTTTACATATATATATATATATAATATCTTTTTGTTTTTGAAAGAATTTTATGAACGTCATTGCATTTGGCATTGATCATAATTACAAATCGAAAACGGAACATGAAAATCAAAGGGGTTACAGTCTCCACTACTTTAGAAAATTTCGTCCTGAAATTTGATTGGAAATGAATGTTTGTTAAAAACCAATGTTTGTTCTATTTTTTTTCTCTGGGTTGTTCGTCAGGGTCTCCATAAATTTGTTCACTAAGTGCATTAAATCACCAATTTAAGTTTTGTCATGCAGAAGTAGATATCCTTGGTTTTTATTCCCCATATATATATATACAAAACTCTATAGCCTTATTCTACGAAATGTATTACGTCGCCGATGTACACTTCAATAGAAGGAATATAGAAATCTACAAGTATACATGTATGTAAAATGAATTTATTTGTTGGAATCTACAAGGTACTACCATTGTTCTTTCGAGAACATTGGAGAATCTTGTTGGATGAAATGTTTTAGTGTAAGGATAAAGGTTTAATCTTTTGGACAGAATAGAGTAATGAAACTTTTGGTTTCTATTGATATTTACAAACATAGTTTGTCGCTCTTTTGGATGAATCTTGATTTAGGATGTGACTAATTAAGTTCCTGTTAGAGTTTATTGTTTTTGAAACTATGATTTATCAAATTCTTGTGATCAAATTCAAATTAAAGATGTATCACAACCTATGCCAAAAGAATGTATTTATGAATGTGATTAAGTTTGGTTTGCAAAAATGCTTCGTTGACTTCATGAGTTTATTATCATAGTCAAGAAGATTGTAAATGATAGTAATTATATATAGAAGTTATCTCTGTGTGGTCAAGGTTTTGTTGTAATGTTCATTATGATTTTTGTTTATTAACCGTAATGGGCTTAGAAAGAATGTGAAAGCCACACTCTCCTCTTCTTTAGGTAAATTGTAATGGTTGTAGGCCTCTTTTTTTTATTTGAGGTAATATTTCAATTATTTGGTATTCGTATTTGTTTTGATATTTTGAATTAACATGTTAATATAAATGTGTAATGAATAAGTTTTGACCGCAATGGTATGAGGGCTTATGATCATAAGAAAGTTAATCAAATAATTACGGGAAATAGAATTAGGACTTCTTTTCGTAGGCTAACAACTTCAATCCTACATTGTGAAGCTTACTGAGTTGTAATAGAAGGTATACGAACAACGTATTCGTCTTTAGAGTTTGTGTTCATTGTGTTTGGGTTAATGATGATTTAGTGGTCTTGATGTACGAATAACACTTTTGGTTGACTTAGTGCATTAATACACACCGAGTCTTAGTATGTAAGTAGTTTTTGATTCAATGAATAGCTTAATCGAGATGATAGCTTAGTACTTGTAACCGAATGTTGACTTCATGAACTAAATTCCTTGGTTAAGCTTTTGGTTCTACTTCCAATGTATTGTTGGTGCTTATATATAGGGTATACCGTAGCCAACCCACCACACCACCAATACTTTGAAGGCATACCAATCACTCACCAATATTAACACAACTTTAACATAAACATGAATTAAATTTTGAAATTTGGAGACTTAATTTGATGTTTGAAAGTGTCTGAACATATGTATTTGTTTTGAATTTTGAATAAGTTAAAGATTTACATTAAAAATTCTACAATAATGGTGTCCATTATCTCGTGCTATAGGATTTTCATGTACTGCAAATTTTCATTACGTGTGCACCCGCAACGATAATTTACCTTGCATGATCACCCTATCCTTGAACTTGGCACACATATGATGTGACACTCGGCAATTTCAGGTAAATTGCAACTCTTACATTCTTTACATTTCACATTCATACTTGTTGCATTTCATTTAATTATGTTTAATTAGATGAGCTGAACACAAACAACTACGAAACGATAGTTCAAGGAACTATCGAATCGTACATTGCATTGCACATTGGTTTTGGAAATCAAGGGTGGAAAACACAACACTAACACAAGACAATAATTCGAGGATTTATTGAATTGTGCATTACACGGTGATTAGGATTAATCAAGCGTGCGAACACTTCGTAAGGCACGAACACAAACTGCCAAAGATAATTCGAGGAATTATCGAAACACACACGAGTCTCACGAACGTTGGTGATCAATCAAACAATGTGTTATCATATGATTATGAGCTAAACATGTATTAGATGTTTAGAATAAGCGTTAGGAATCGAGTACGAGCAAAATCGTATCAACGAAATCGAAAAACAAGTATATGGACCCGTCGCGGTACGCGACACCCCTTGGCGAATGGCTTCGCGATACGCGAAGCAGTAGCAAGGACTCTGAGTCCCGAATATCTCCGCGATACGCGAAAAACAAATTTGATCGGCCTTCGCGGTACGCGAAGGCCATGCAGATCAAAAATTTTATAAATTCAACCCCCACACTCTTTCAATCGGTTTTCTCTTGTTCTTCTCCGAATTTGTACACCATATCTCGACCAAAATCTCTGCTAAACTCACCTTAACCCCTGGTGAGCAAATCCTAAACCATTCTCTCATTCTTCTTGGTGATTTGGAGTGCTTGGAGCTTGGAGGAGGAGCAAAGAAGCTAAGAACGACTATCAACCATTAAAGCTTCATCACCAGCCACTATTTTCACTGGACCTTGCATTCTAAGGTAGTTTCCTATGGTTGTTTATTGATAGATCGTACATGCAAGGGCTAAAAACCCACATGCAACTCCTTACGGTTATTGTGCTCAAATTTGTTGGTGATTTGATGAGTAGTTGTTATAGATTTACTGATTTTAGTATTTAGAAATGTTAGAATTGAGTTTTGGTTAAGTTATGTTTGATTTGGTGATGATTTGGACAAACTTGCCATAAAAGGAAACTTTTATGTGCAAGTCTTGGATTTGTGATGATCTAGACATGTTAGACATGTCTAGATGTTGTTAAATGTGTATTGGAGTGTTTAGAAACACATTGGGATATTTGATTGTGTCAAAAACTTGGTTTTGTAGAAACTTGCTAAATATGGAAACTTTTAAAAATCAAAAGAGGGCTTTTGATGTTTTTCAATGATTTGATGAACTTTGATCTTTGAAATATGTTTAAAAATGATTTCTAAGCATATTGGAAACCTCGATTTGTGAAAACGAGCTTTTAAACAAATACTTACTATTTTAGGAAACTTTATTTGGGTAAAACGGCTTAAATGGTGATTTATGCGCAAGCGACATGTTTTAAGAGTTTAAACGTGTTTTACAATCATATTAGGAGTTATTAACTTGATGAAATGGGATTTCATAACAACGCCTTCCTAAATTGGAAACTTTCTAAAAAGGGTAACTTATGTGATTAGAGTCATTGGATGCATTTTGGTGTCTTATGTGCATTAAGGCACATAAACACAACAATCGTGTCACCAACGATTCGTCGAGTCTCACTAGTTAACACACGTACTCGGTTGAGCACATCGACACTTGGAGTTTTATGGATTACAACACACCACAAAACACATACTCACACCTTTATGGTTATAGGTGCCTACTAGCAGGATTGCTAGCATTCGCAGATGCGAACACACATACCGGAACTGCTAACCAGGTGAGTTCACGGCCCCTTTTTACATTTTCTACCTTTGGGGGAGAAAACATTGCATACAACCACTTTTGAACAACATACATACTTTTGGTTACTTTTGTACATGCTAATATCGTATATGCATATGTGTGGCATTCATCCACAAAACTAATAAGTCCTCATTAAACACACCTCGAACCGCTAATAGCGCGTTGCGCTTAGCGTGGTAATTCTGAATAGTACTATTTGGGCCTGACAAGCCCCACTGTTGCGCGCCGTATGGCCACCCCGACTGGAGGTCAGAACAGTGCAAAATTGACCAAACAACATTTGCCATATCTTGGATGGATATAGCGGGAGGCAGCATGTTAGCTTCGGTTGCGAAGCCGCATATGATATAACACATATTGACTAGCTATCAATTGATATTGCATTGTATTGAAAAAGTAGACCTGCAACATTTACTTTAAACATTTTGATGTTTACTGCTGATATAAAACCTGTGCTCTCACCAACCTTTGTGTTGACTCTTTTACTCGCATGTTTTCTCAGGTAACTAAGGCACGCACTTGAGGATAGGATGCTAGGATGGAGTCTCATGCATCGATATTATTGTCTTAGGATTTGAGAACAACTATCATTTTGTTTTATTGTATTGTAAACAATTTAAATCGCTTCCGCACTATTTCTTAACTGTTGTTTTGAAAACTAATTTTGTTAACGCTTCCGCTATCTATGAATGTTAATATGTTTTGATCACCTACACTTACTTCCGCAACTCTGATTTTACAAACTGTTTTATCCAAGTTATTGGATGTACGTATGAAACCGGACATATAGGTCTCGCATTTGTGTGACCGGAGACTGCGATCCTGACAATCTGTTGTTGCTCACGCCCCAGAAGGGACGTGATTTCTCGGGGTGCGACATATGAGTTGCTTTAGAATTTGATAGAGTGTAAGTTGGTCTTATCAAAATTATTAGGTTTTTATAGGATGTTCAACTTCAATTGATCAGATTGAAGAAGTCTATCCCGTAGAACCATAAGCTCTGACTGACCTCTTACAAGATAACACAAGAGTTCTTTTCATTTCACATATCGTTTTAAAGTAACAAGCTTTAACCTATTTAGATTATTGCAAGTCTTTTACTTGTTACTCTACTTGGATACTTTGAAGATGGTATATGTATAAAAAAATTCATGTTGATTGTTTTCAAATGGAATATGATGCTTCTGAGCCTTAGTGTACGTATGGTTTGAATATTAAAGGGTATTGAAAAAAAATGGTGGTGATATTAGGAGGCTTAGATTACAATGATAAATAAACATCATGAATCATAAGGCTAATATCATAATATTTTGTTTCAAACTAAAGGATATGTGAAATAAGACGTTTTAGAATCTTTAGATTAAGATGATAACATGTATCACCTACGTTGATTATCTTAGAGATTTTGAATTGTAGTCTAATTACACGAATATAAGTGAGACATTATATAACTTTAGATTTAAATGATAAATAAATATTGATAATCATAAATGTAATGTCTTTGAAATTAGGATTATAGTCTTTAGTATAAGGATATATGAAAATGGAAGTCTTACACAAGTAGTAATGTCTATGTTTTGTGTAAGCTTAGTTATGAATGAGGAGAGGATATAACATACACAAGTATGGGATATTATAACATTAGATAAATGGGATAAATGATCAACACTAAACATGGAGATTATACCTTAGAATTTTGACAAAATATGTACACAGTAGGTGATATTATAATACCTTAAATGTAGGAATGAATCACCATTACTAATCTTAGGTATAATATTTTAGAATTATGATAAGATATGTATGACGTGTGTGACATTTTTATTATCTTAGATGTAATAATGAATAATCATTATCAATCATAGAATAATGTCATCGAATTTTCTTAACTTGTATAGAATGTATAAGTATATAACATTGTAATATCTTATGTTTAGTAATGAATAAACTTCACTAATCATAGATATAATGTTATAAGATTTCTTTGATTTGTATAAAATGTATAATTGTGTGACATTACGACATCTTAGATATAGTTAAGAATCACCCTCACAAAATCATAGATGAAATGTCATAAAATCATAGTATAGGTATTATAAAATTTTTTAAGATTTGTGACACTTTTATAGCTTAGATGATATAAGGAATCACCCTTACTAATCATAGGTGTAAGGTGTCTATGCTTTGAGGAATGATATTCAAAGTTGAATGCCTTTGACATATTAGAACTTTGTAGCTTGTGAGACGTTTGGTATGACATGCTTTGGCCTATAAGTGAAGATACTTTCATTGAGGGTCCCCAAGAAAGCTTAACGGCTTTCCTAGACATGATTCTCAACTAACGGTATTTCACCCTTCCAGTTAGTACATGTCCGTCTTACAAACTTAGTTTTAACGAGAATAAGATCACAAATGTTCACATAATTATAGGGGTGTAGAAAACGAAAGGATTGTGAATCCCTAAAGTCTATGAAGAGTCCACAAACTTGCGAGAATGTAGAAAGGTTTGGAATAGGAATTTTACAGATGAGTCTGAATTTAGAATTCACTAATGGTCCAATAATAGAGTTCATAATGAAGGTTCACTAGCAAAGGTTTATAAATAGGAGTTCACTAAGCAAAGCTCATAATTTAAGTTTACTAAACGGAGACTTATAATGGAGGGTCATTAAGCAAAGTTCATAATGGAGGTTCATTAAAGCTAAGGTTCACTATGTCACTTAGAGTCTAAAGTTCATTTAATGTAAGGCATAGTATACATATATACGAAGCACAAAGTAATATATAAAACATGTAGCACATAAGCATGTAATGGTCCTAACTTCTAGTACATGATGGTTCATATAAGAGGGTAGCTTAGTTATAGTCTAAGTCACCATTTCTAATAACCTAATTCCCTATTACCATGGCTCTGATACCAATCTATCACACCCTGACCGACGGCGGAATACGTTGCGGCGTGATGTCTACTGTTCAAAAACTCATGGTGCTATGTTAAAGTTTCTAGATTTATAACATCCACATTAATTTAATCAAACAAAAACATTCAATGTCATTAAATAACATACAAGTGTTCAAAACAAATTACAAATGATATTCTAAACATTGTTTTAATTAACTAGGTCCTCTAAACCTAATCTATGTCTTCCTCATGTGTCTTCAACTTAACCTGTAACATATGTAAAATAAAGGGTCAACTATTTGCATAGTTGGTGAGCAATTCAAAACAGTTTAATATAATACGTATAAAAAGGATGCAAAACTATTAAACTAAATAGAATAGATTTAAAACATATGTAAATTTTCAAGTAGCACAAAGCAAGAATCCAAACAAATGATCTTACAAAGTTTAAGTCAAGACTAGCTAGGTCTTAACTTAAATAATGTAAATCATAATGAATATGTATGTGTATTTTTCACCTTTTTCACACAAGACATAAGTCAATGCGAAAAACGTCGCTACATTCTTAGGCTACTAGATACTGTTTTGTTTTTGTATGAAACGTATTCTAACCTAAATCCCACATAGCAATTAGCACATAAATTCACATAGCATCTAAATCATGTCTACTAAGCTTAAAAGTTTGCATCATGTATATGTTTTGACTCAAAGGATATGTTTTTGTATATGTAAAAAGGGAGTAAGAATTAACTCACTTGATTTGCTTAGCTGGTCAATTTGTTCTAGCTATGATTTATGAGTCAAACATCACGCGATCACCTAAAGGTTAAATGAATAACTTAGTATTTCTAAAGTTCAAGTTTCGTGTTCTATGTCTATGGTATTATATGAGTTACTTGAAGATACGTTTGCGTTTTGAATAATAACCTGGGATATTTATTTATTTATTTAAATAAATCTCCTTACAATGTTTTATAATAGATATAATAAAATATTAAATATTTTATTTATTTATTTATTATAATTTTTATTTGTATGATGAGACTATGAATAGTATTTGCATAAGAATAATGATGGTTATTGATATAAACATATCTTATAACTTTACAAATACTTATATAGATTAATAATATAATTATTTAGAATAATTATATATGATTATCCTATATTTCATTTGTAGAATGCTTTTTTTTAAGGATTTATAAAATGGTTTAATTGAATCGACAGAAGTTTTAAAGTTTATATCATTTTAAGATAAATTATAATTTTAAATAATTGTTTACAACAAAACATATTTCCGTAAGTATAAATAAACTTTATAGCTTATAAAGTTTTTATTGATTATATTTCAAAAATAGTATTTATAAAATTTAATTTCTAAACCTAAACATAATTTTTTTTATAAAAGGACTTTATAAAGATTAAATTGTTTAAAACATTATATTAATTGCTACAGATTTCCAGATATTAATACTTAGCATATGTTTTATGTTCATCACTGTTTCAATTATTTAACCAGAACAACCCTAATCCTATTTTTGTTCAATTCGATCGAATCGAAATCCGTTAATCAAATAAAACATAGGGCTTTTGTTTGTCATTAAGAAACAATTAGTTTGATGTATAGAAAGCTTACAAATTGTTGTTGATTCGTGGATTCTGAAGTTGAGTCCAAGTCGAAGAACTTTTAGCCTTTGCAGGGTTTAATCGCGACCAAAAATTGATGTTGTGAGCGTTTTACTCTTACAGAAAGCTTCGTTGGGGTCCCAAGAGCATAATTGTAACAACCGGTTTTAATAATGAAATGTATTGTGAATAATCGTTAATTGAACGATTGTGGTTGTTGTGATTTGAAAATATGTAAGAATTACGTCATTAATGGCAAGAGCACATGTGATCGTTCTAGAAATCCACGTTAATTTGATGATTGTAATTATTACAAGTTGATAGTATGTGAAAAATGATGAACGTGGGCGAAAACCGTGCGCAAAACGGAGTTACGGATTGTCCGGAATCACGAAAAGAAGTTAAAAATCAAAAATTGGATAAAACCCCCCTGGGGCGGTACGCCCCACGCCAAGCTCTGGGCTAGGGGCGGTACGACCTGCGTGTTAAGTCGGCAAAAATATCGTTTAAAGATCAGATCGCATTTTTGAAAGCTGTATTCTCACTTTTTCGACCTGTTCTTCTCCCAAACGAAAAACCCACCATTTCTAAGCCTAAAACCTTCATCTTGAAGGATTCTAATCATCCGGATCGCACCCAGGAACGTATCTGCAACATCTGATCGTTGGTTTGTGACTGAATATCCGTCAGATTGGGTAACGATTCGTTTTATCCTACTAGTTTAATATTTTGTGGATTAAATTTAATTTTGATTGTAATAATATGATTATGGGTATTGATTATTGCCTAGTTGATAACTAGGGATTGTTAGAAACGAAGCACTTGCTGTTTTGATGGTGAAATCTTCGTTTTGAAACCGGGATAATGTCCGGTTATTATGAAACCCATATCATGATGTGATAACTAGTAGGATGGGTTGAATATGATTTTAAATGAAATATGGATTATGATCCATGAGTTAAATGATGATTTTGATGAATTGATGTTAAAATTATTAACATGTTATGATCTTAAATAAAAATTGAATAATAAAAGTAATTAAAGATCGTAACTAATATAATTGAACATCAATTATTTGATGAAATGCCTAAGTGAGGCATGAAACATGATTAATTGTGATAATTGACTAAAACTTACTAAACGTAGTAAGATAAAATCATTTATGTGATAAATTGACTTTGAGCAAGTCAAATAAGTCAAGTGTGTGAACTTGACTGTATGTGCTATACGTGTTGAAACTAGTTGTGTATGTATTTTGCAACTAGGTGGTGGTAGTGGAAGTCAAACCACTAGTCATAGAGTATGAAAAGAGCCTGCAGTTGCTAATCTCTTATCTGATCAAGGTAAGTAATCCCATAACTATGACATCACATAATAAATATTGAATTTTGTTGTTGAATGAATTATATGATAAATATGGCATTGGTGATAGGGGAATGTTGAACAATAAAAGTTCAACAACCTATGATAAATCCAATACCTTGGTGAAAAATTAGTGTGGAAATTCTATGATGGAAGTACCGGTGGGTGAACATCATAGTAATTTGATTGAATTATAAATATGACTCCACAATGGTGGATAGCCAGAGGTGCTGGCAATTGTCTTAGATGGAAGTACCGGTGGGTGAACATCTTAAGACTTGAATTATATATGACTCCACAATGGTGGATAGCCAGAGGTGCTGGCAATTGTCTTAGATGGAAGTGCCGGTGGGTGAACATCTTAAGACTTGAATTATATATGACTCCACAATGGTGGATAGCCAGAGGTGCTGGCAATTGTCTTAGATGGAAGTACCGGTGGGTGAACATCTTAAGACTTGAATTATATATGACTCCACAATGGTGGATAGCCAGAGGTGCTGGCCATTGTCTTAGATGGAAGTACCGGTGGGTGAACATCTTAAGACTTGATATAATTATGACTCCACAATGGTGGATAGCTAGAGGTGCTAGCAATTGTCTTAGACGGAAGTACCGGTGGGTGAACATCTTAAGACTTGAAATATTTATGATACCACAAATGTGTAAATAGTCAGAGATGCTGACAAATAGCTATGGTGGAAGCACAGGAATGTGAACACCATAGTGTAATATTGATTAAACTATTGTAAACAATAGTTGTTGATCGATAATATGATATTATTATATTGTGAGAGTCAATTCGAATAGAAATGACTCAGTTTGAATGTTGATTGTCAAAAATGTATTTTTACATTTTATTGTTGTGAAACCATTGGGGTTTACTTACTTAGTTCTTATGAACTAATGTGAAATATTGTGTGATGTTTGTAGGTCAAAAATGACGTACACGGCTCTAAGGATCGAGGTGGAATAGGAATCGAACGAACAAACCTTGTTGCAAACGTGTGAAATTTTGGTTTAAACTTACTTATGTAAATAAGTATTGTAAAATGTGTGATACGTTTACATTTGCATTAAACTTTGTTTAATATTATTAAATAAAGAGGGTCAAACAAGGTTTTGAAAATGAAAAATTTCCTGGGACCAACTCTGATATTATTTTAAAGTGTTGAATAGTAACCGGGGGTTACAAAGCTGGTATTAGAGCAATGGTTTGAGCGATTCAAGTGTTAGAAACACACTTGAACTCAAATCTTATGCTCTTGATATGTAATTAAACGTTCGATTCCAGCCTCGATCATTAAGCCGGAGGTATGAGGTCAGTATTTATGTATTGAATTGTATATGTACACATTGTTGTGTGTATAAATTGTGTGAACCGAACTTCTCAATTATGAAATGAGATGATGAAATTAAGGGCACGAGTGTGTGATAAACATGTTATTATGCCTGGCCAGTATAATGAGATGCTTATGACATAACCGTTTCCTTAATTAAGTCAAATTGTATCATGATTTTGAATATTAGGTAAGGTGATTATGTACTATATAGGTACAAGATTGTTAAATATTGTGAATACATGATACTGATTGTTTAATTATATGATTTCAGCCACGAATGGCTGACGAGCATACCTCTGGTGTAAATAGCAGTGAGAAGGTGGAACTCACTGAAACTCAAATAATGGTGAAGGAAGAGGTGGCAAAGGCTTTTGAAGCTGCTTTGCCCACATATATTGATGAAATTAAATCTTCCTTAAAAGAGTTCTTTCATCAAGAGTTGTCTGAATTTGAAACTGGAGTGGAGATGAAACAATCTTCTAAGACAACTACTTTTAAAGAATTTATGGCTTGTAAGCCAGCTGAGTTTAAAGGGGAGGTAGATCCCTTGATTAGCCAACGTTGGATATCTGATATTGAAAGTACGTTTGAAACTAGTCATTGTGACCCGGCTGATGAGGTCATGTTTGCTGGCAATCAGTTGAAAGATCGTGCCAAAGATTGGTGGGAGTTGTTGAGGAAGGAAAAAGGCAGAGATGGAATAAAAGGGCTGACGTGGGCCCAGTTTAAAGAACTTTTCTTGAAGCGGTTTTGTCCTCAAGCCGCTATTGATCGTATTACTGAGGAGTTTCTGCATCTACAGCAGAAAGATGAAAGTGTTGATACCATCACTGCTATTTTCTTCGACAAGGCTAAATTTTGTCCGGACCTCCTTCAAACTGAAAGGATGTGGATAAACCGGTATCATACAATGTTGAACACGAAGTACCGGGAATTTCTCACGCCTTCTAAGTGTGAGACACTTAATGAGTTGATCAATTGTGCCCGGGAACGGGAATTGGAATTGAAACGACAAGAAGATCGGGGAGATAAATGAAAGGCTGAAACAGAAACAGGTTCGCCTAAAAAGGTAAAGTTTGCCAAATCGTTTAAAAAGCCTGTTTTTACTAAACCTTGTCCCAATTGTGGGAGGATGCACACGGGGGAATGTCGTGCTAGACCTGTTGTCTGTTACAAATGTGAGAAGCCGGGACATTTGGCAACCCAGTGTTTGAGCCCTCCTAGTCTGTGCTATCATTGTTATAAGCCAGGACATAGGAGGAGTGAGTGCCCTGAACTTAGGAGGGCAGCACTGATTAGTGATGATGGCCGATCGTTTAAATCTCAAGGCTCGGGAAAGAAACCGGAAGCGCCCAAACCAAAAGGGAGAGCTTTCCAGATATCGGCAGAGGAGGCTAAAGTCACATCTGACGTGGTGACAGGTACCTTCTTCGTTAACTCAATACCTTCTTACGTGTTATTTGATTCCGGAGCCAATAGATCTTTTGTGTCTATAAAATTTGTGCATCATCCATCTTTTGTCTTAGAACAGTTGCCTGTACCTTTAGAAGTAGAGGTTGCTGATTCTAAGAGTTTCATTGTATTTGATATTTATCGAAACTGTAAGCTTACAATCAGTAACGAGGATTATGTTGTTGATTTAATACCCATGGTATTGAGGGAGTTTGATGTTGTTATTGGAATGGATTGGCTATCTTCTTATAAAGCCAATATTCTTTGCAACCGCAAAGTTATACAATTAATAACCCCAAGTGGGTATGAATTGTCCATCCAAGGAGAAAAACGTGGAGGGGTTGTTTTGTGTTCTTTGGTCAAAGCCATGAAGTATATGAATCATGGGGGCCAATCCTTCTTAGCTTATGTTATTAATGCTGAGAAAACAGTAAAGAGTTTGGAGGATGTCCCAATTGTTAGGGATTTTCCTGATGTTTTTCCGGATGACTTACCGGGAATCCCCTCTGATAGAGATGTGGAGTTTAGAATCGATCTCATTCCAGGGGCCAAGCCTATAGCAAAAGCTCCTTATCATTTAGCACCATCTGAATTGCAAGAGTTGATGACTTAATTGCAGGATCTTCTCCATAAAGGTTTTATTCGTCCAAGCCTCTCGCCTTGGGGTGCTCCTGTTCTTTTTGTTAAAAAGAAGGACGGAAGTTTTCGTATGTGTATTGATTATCGATAGCTAAATAAAGTGACGGTGAAAAACAAATATCCTTTGCCTCGTATTGATGATCTTTTTGATCAGTTGCAAGGGGCTTCTTGGTTCTCTAAAATTGATCTTAGGTCGGGTTATCATCAAATTAAAGTTAGGGAAGAAGATATTCCTAAAACAGCGTTTCGAACCCGATATGGTCATTATGAATTTCTTGTTATGTCATTTGGGCTGACTAATGCACCGGCTGCATTCATGGATTTGATGAATCGGGTGTGTCGTCCCATGTTGGATCGATCTGTTATCGTCTTTATTGATGATATTCTGGTTTATTCCAAAAATGAAGGTGATCATGCTTGTCACTTACGGGAGGTACTTGAAACTCTCCGTAAGGAGAAGTTATATGCCAAATTTTCTAAGTGCGCCTTCTGGCTGCATGAAGTCCAATTTCTTGGACATGTGATAAATGCAGATGGCATTCTTGTTGATCCTTCTAAAATTCAAGCGGTGACCAATTGGAGTCTACCCAAAAATCCGACTGACGTTAGAAGTTTTCTTGGCTTAGCCGGTTATTATCGTAGATTTATTCAAGACTTTGCCAATATTGGCTACTTAAGTTTATCTTGTCAATAGGTCTCCTTCTGCTGCCATTGAGATGAAAACACCAATGGAAATGTGGTCTGGTGAAAAACAAAGGTATGATCATTTGAGAATTTTTGGATCTTTAGCTTATGCACATGTTAAACAGGGAAAACTTGAACCGAGAGCTGTAAAGTGTGTATTTTTGGGTTATCCAGAAGGGATTAAAGGGTACAGATTATGGAAAATTTCTGATAATGCTCCAAAAGTTATAATTAGTAGAGATGTTACTTTTAATGAAGAATTAATGTACAAAGATGTAATGGGAGCTAGTTCTAGTTCGGTTAATTCTTAAATGATTGATTCTAGGAATGATAGTGTTCAATTTGAGGTGGAGTTGTTTGAAAAGGAGATATGTGAAGATGTATCCGATATTCCTAATAATGAAGGGGCTGCTAGTAATCTTGGAGATTATAATATTGCTAGAGATAGGCCCAGGAAACAAGTTGTGGTTCCAGCTAGATATAGAACAAATGAAGATATATCTGCATATGTTTTTAGTGTAGCTGAACAAGAAAGTTTTTGTGAGCCTCTCACTTATGATGAAGCTGTTGCTTCAGTTGAATCGGATAAATGGATAATGGCCATGAAGGAGGAGATGGATTCTTTGAATAAGAATAATACTTGGGTATTGGTTGACAAACCTCCAGACAAGAAGTTGGTTTCATGTAAATGGATATTCAAGATAAAGGAAGGACTAAATGGTGAGTCTCCTAGATTTAAAGCAAAACTAGTTGTTAAGGGTTTTACTCAAAAGGAAGGTTTGGATTACAATGAGATTTTTTCTCCAGTAGTGAAGCATACTTCAATTCGGGTAATACTTTATCTTAAAGCTATATATAATTTGGAACTTGAACAATTGGATGTAAAGACTGCTTTTTTTACATGGTAATCTTGAGGAAAAGATTTGTATGAAACAACCTCTTGGTTTTGATGTGGAGGGACAAGATGATAAGGTGTGTTTATTAAAAATATCACTTTACGGTTTGAAGCAATCTCCTAGACAATGGTATATGAGGTTCGATGAGTATGTGGTTTCACAAGATTTTAAAAGATGCAATTATGACAGCTGTGTATATTATAAGGAATATGTTTCTGGTAGTTTTGTGTATTTGCTCTTATATGTTGATGACATGTTATTGGCTTGTAAAGATAAGGAGCAAATAAGACTTACTAAAGAAATGTTAATGACAAATTTTGACACTAATATCACATTCTCCACCTTAGTGCAAATCAAAACAATTGCATGAATCATAAGCAGCATCAGAACTTCAACAAATCTGCAACTGACTACAACAATAACCAAACTTTGGATAAGACAAATATTTGGTTAACATATCAGCCAAATTTTCATTTGTACTCACATAAGCAACAATAACCTCCTTAGAATTTATGATATCTCTTACAAAATGAAACTTCACATTTATATGCTTAGATCGATTATGAAACACTTGATGTTTTGATAACTGTATAGCACCCATATTATCACATCTTATCACAGCTTCTGCAACATCAACACCAAGTTCAAATAAGAAACCTTTTAACCAAATTGCTTCTTTTACACAATTAGTCAAAGCAACAAATTCAGCTTCAGTAGAGGATAAAGCCACCAACTTTTTAGTTGACACTTTTCGCATGTATTCTCAGGTAACTAAATGGAGCACACGCTAGGATGCGCACAAGGAAGCACTAAGGAGTCTGATTGGCATATAGACTCATGTCCTAGGCTTTGTGTGCATTGATTTTATTTGGAACAATCAAACTATGTAGTGTTTAAAACTATTTACTTTCCGCTGTGTAACAATTTACATTTCCGCTGCTTTTGATATGAACTACTCTACTACTTTATTTGAAAACTTGTTTTTTTTATAAAACTGCGTGATTGTATAACTCATATAGAGTCGTTCTATATGACCATGAGCTGTGATCCTGACCACGTCACACCCACGTGGACTGACACCACAAGTGAGAATTTGAGGGTGTGACATAAACACACATTATCCTCTTGTCCCTCCACCTCAAAACCAAGAGGTTGTTTCATAAAAATCTTTTCCTCAAGATGGATAATCAGCGTCTCCAAAACCGTGTGGAGCAGCTAGAGGAGAGGCTCGCACGCGTCGAGGGGATGCAGGATGGGTTAGTAGCCAGGACTCAGGACGCGATCCAGCGACAGGAGGAGGTCGCAGCTGACGTCATGGACATCCGTGATAGGACTATGTTGCTCGAGGAGCAGCAGGATTTCTTGGCCGCAGTGACACATGGACACGATGGACGTTTGGCAGCCGTGGAGGTCGCCAATGAAGAGAACCAGGCCATGATTCAGGCCAGCGATGCCATGTTAAATGCATGGGTCGAACAGTTCCTGGTGGAATGACTTGATTGTTGTGTTCGAGTTGGTGTAAAATTTTTCTGGTTCAGGTAGGGTTGAACCAAAATCTGACAACTCGACTCATTCAACACTCCTACTATTTTACTATGCATATTAATTTTTATATGTATAATTAGAATTTGTTTTCATGTTTATTTTATTAAAAAAATATATTTCGATTTTGTTGGTTAAAGGAGAGGGATGGGGGATTAAATCAATGAATTTAGTATTCGTCCTCCGGCGGTCGTCGTTAGGGTACTGCTGCCGATAGAACAAAACTCAACTGTGATTACTTGTTGATCAACGATATCAAATGAGACGACGGCAGGTGATGATGATATTTTGAATGGAGTTACAGATCCAGGTGGCACAGGCGGTTCACGTCCTAAATCACGATACCGATTCTTGTAATCGCGTCTCTGCTAATCAGTGGCTGGTTCAGTTCCAGCAGACGGATGCTGCCTGGGAGATCGCCACCTCAATTCTCACCTCCGACTATCCAGATTTTGAACTTCACTTCTTCGCTGCTCAACTTCTTAAGCGAAAGGTTAGCTCACTCATTTCTCAATTACGCCATCCCTCATTCATTCAGTAATCGATTGACAATCCCACACTTAATTGGCTCATGTTAATGTTTTGTTTTCAGATCCAAAATGAAGGCCATTGTCTGCACCTGGAAGCAATGGAATCTCTTGTTAATGCTCTCCTTCTTGCTGCTAAAAGATTTACTTTAGGCCCATCACAGGTACTCTTCTTCCGAAACTAATTCCTTTTTTCACCATCATAGATTTACTCACTTACCCTTTATGTTTATTGGGTCTAGCTCTTAACACAGATTTGTCTAGCTCTATCAACACTTGTACTTCATGCTGTCGAGTACTACAACCCAATTGAGAAGCTCTTTTACAGTCTTCAAATTCTTCAAGGCCAGGATGATGGCAATATTGTAGTTTTGGAAATGCTCACTGTCTTGCCAGAAGTTGTTGAAGATGAATGTGCTAATTATAAAACCAAATCTGGTCAAAGAATTGACTATGTCCCAGAGGTACTAGAGTCTAGACCATTTAATTATATGCTTTATTAATTGTTGTATTCTAGCAACTAGCATCTTCTCTTGAATTTGCAGCTCCTATCACATACATCTGCTGTATTTACATTCCTACTGCAGCAATCCGAAGAAACCTTTGATGGTCTCATTCAACTGCAAGAAAGGAGCAGAAAGATTCTTCGTTGTTTATTGAGTTGGGTATGCTAAATTTAGGATCTGTAAATCTGGGTTTAAAATGCACGCATAATGAGCAATGCACGTGATACAGTAATGAGCTCGCATCTTTTCAATTGATCCTATGTATTCCATGATGCAGCTGATGTGTGATGTGACATACTATGTAGTTAACCAAGTCACCAGTATTTGAATAAATTAGACCATCAATTGGAAGAGTATGAGGCTATGAGCTTTCCAAATATAATTGAACAAATCTGACATTGCACAATTGTGCAATGGGTTTTTGTTTATCAAGAAATTACAAGTTTATGAGAATATCTTATATTTTAGTGTTTAAAAATTAACAATTTAAAATCTTATCTATAAATAATTGTTTAGTAATATATTATTTATTTAATAGCGAATGCCTTGCATACGTTATGTGCACGCATCGCACATCCTCTTTTGGGATCAAAATGCATCCTAGTGCCCCACGTTTTTTAAAACCAAGCTTTAAATGATTTTAGCCTTATAAATCTTACTAGTGATGACATTTTAATTTTGTGCCTTTGTATATCTTAATGCTTGGTAAATTTTTGTTTTTACATTATTCTACATCTGAATCATGCCTACTTATTTTCAGGTTCGAGCAGGCTGTTTCTCAGAAATTTTGCCTGGATCATTACTAGACCATCCTCTTCTTAATTTTGTTTTCAATTCTTTGCAGGTAAAAAGCATTCAGGGTTATTTTGGTCATTTACAGATCAAGGGTATAGTTATCGAACTTACATTTCTTTCTCTTGAGTGTTTGTAGGTTTCATCCTCATTTGATCTATCAATTGAGGTTTTGATTGAGCTTGTTGGTCAGCATGAGGTATGCATAATCGATAAATTAATAAAGTCAATAAAAAGGCTTATTTTCTTTAACTTGGTAAATGGTGTAAATTTGAAAAATATTATATATTTATTTCACAAAAGGCACAAATTACATAATAACATTACAAAATTGTTTGTTGAATTTTCATCCTATGGTAGTATTTCATAGTATTTTCATCTGCAATCCATAAACTTTGGATCTCGAACTTACCTTTTATAAGTTAGATTTAACTTGAGTTATGTTTTAAAATTGAACAACAATAAAGAACCACATGTTGGAGACAGCAAGAAATTAATAAAAAATTATAACACTTTTTGTCATGTTTTACAATATTTTTTTGTTTTTGAATAAATGGAAACAACAACAACAACAACAAGCGTACCCAGTAAAAATCCCACTTAAAGCGGGGTCTGGGAGGGGAAAGATAAAGACACACCTTACCCCTATCTACAAGTAGAATAGAGAGGCTGCTTCGTTAGAGTCCCCTGGCTCAGAAAACCCGAAATTTTTTTTTTTTTTTTGAAAACATGTAACGAAAAGTAGGAGCGTAAAGCATATAGATAAAGCACTAACGTTTTAAACTTAAACAGATAAGCAGGTAATTTGAATAAATGGAAAGTTCTATATATATACTCAACAGGGTAAATACCCCCTTTCTCCCCAAAGTATATGTAAATTTTTTAGGTTTGATCTTAAGTGAAACATTTAGTTATTTGGACAAATTTACATTTGAGTTTCACTTTTATTGTTCTATAGGGACTGCCACAAGTTCTTATATGTAAAGTAGGATTTATTAAAGAGGTTCTTCTTCGAGCGTTTAATGACGGAGATGAAAAAGTAATAAGTGGTATTGCATGCTTGATGTCTGAAATTGGTCAGGCTGTAAGTAATTATTGCCTTTCCATATTTTTTTCATGTTCCAGAATAATATTAATTTCTACTGCAGTGTTTAAGATCTCAAAAATCTTGTAATATATTGATATCTAGGCTCCAAGTTTAATTATAGAAGCCCATTCTGAAGCTCTTATGCTGGTGGATGCACTTTTAAGGTCAGAATTTAAGTTAATGCCTTTTTATTTTATTACCTTACATCAAAACATATTGATGTGTTTTGAACCTCAAATTAATTGTATTATGGAATTTGATACACAAACATAACCATGTTTAACATTGTGTAACTTTCTTTTTGGATATCCAAATTCAAAGTGTTCAAAAATCATGATTTGCTCAACAATGCATGAAATTTCTTCCACTTAAATTTAAGTATATGTGATTTATGGCAGTTGTATGTGTTTCCCAAGTCAAGATTGGGAGATTGCTGACTCAACTTTGCAGTTCTGGTAAATTTTAATTCAATTTAATCGATACTAAAAAAAGTAGTTATATACCCGGTTCTGAAATTCGGATGAATATCCACAAAATGAATATATATATATATTTTTTCATTTTTTAGGTGTAGTCTTGCAAGCAACATTGTTCGAATGGATGTTGAGGTTATAAACAATAGCAAACATGTCAAAGATGTTTTTTCCCCAGTATTTTTAGCATTGTTTGATGCCCTTCTGATGCGTTCTCAGGTTACAAAATGTCCAATAAGTTCATCTTTCCCCATTTTTAATTTTGTTGAGGACACTGCCAATAGAGTATCAAAAATTAAATTCCGGTATTAATAACATTAAAGTAGACATTCACTGTGTGTAGGTAGGTGATTCAACATACACTTGTGAGGCTGCAACAAGGGACCTGCCAGATGGCCTTGCTCAATTTAGGTTAAATTTAGTGGAGCTTTTGGTGGACATTTGCCAGCTTTTGAACGCTTCTGTATTTTTGCAAAAGGTAGGCACATAATTGTATTATATTCCAAATTATTAGTCTTCAAAATTATAACATTAATGTATAATTATGAATCAGATTTTTTCTGGTGGTTGGTTGTCCTCAAATATACAAATTCCTTGGAAGGAGGTTGAAACCAAAATGTTTGCTCTTAATGTGGTCAGTTTCTTCTACTGGTTTGTACTATAATCCTACAATGCCATCTTTAAGTTGGCATATTGAAGGGCACTAATGCAAATATACAAAATGTAAGATTGGATAAATACCTTTTTTTTCTTTTTTCTAATTTATATTTTATATTCTGTTCCAGGTGGCTGATGTAGTTCTGCATGAAGGCCATACATTTGATCTCTCCGTGGTTTTGCATTTGGTGACAATTTTGTGTGACAGTGCATCATATGAACCAAAGGGCTTTATGGGCATTGTATGTCCGTTATTAGGGAGATTTTTACTTAGATAATGTTTTGATATAAAAAGTCCATAATGCAGAGCCAAAATAACATATTATATTCTTGCTTGTGTTTGTTTTAGGTACATAGATCACTTGCAGATGTTATTGGTTCCTATTCGAAGTGGATCTCTTCTTACATAACTAATGCAAGACCACTGCTGTAAGAAATCTCTTTAAAATTTGATGAAGACAGAAGAACCCAAATATGTTACCAGAATGTATTTTATTATTTATTATATGAATGTGAAAACAACTGTTCATAAAGTTTCAGATTGTGAATTGCTAACGATTAGAGGTGGTAATTTCTGTCAATTTACTTATGAATGGATTGATTTGGGTTATGTTCTATCTGTAATGGGTCAATTGGGCAAAATAAAAAAAATTTAGCTACAAGTAGACAGGTCAAAGGGATTAAAAGTCTCCCAAAAGTGTGTTATGAACTTATGATGCAGAAAAAATCATCAACCTTTTACTTCAAAAAATCAAATTATTTTTGAAATATTGTGTTTATTTATTTATATTTGACATCCTGATAGTTTATATACATTGAAAATATTTTGGCAAAAGGTGGTTCGGGTCAACTCAAACTGTTTTGACCTGTACCAAAGATTACCTGTTTTCACCCTATTTGATCTGTTACACAACCTTTCTAACCTACTTTGCCACCTCTATAACATTATCTTTAAACTTTATTCTGCTCAATAGCACCTGTCATATTATTGTTGGTGTTTCTGTCTTCCTTGTTTCATGTTTAACTGATATCTTGTTTTCAGTATATTTTTTGCAGCTGGTATGTCAGAATCTTTATGCTCACATGCATGCGCAACTGCCTTCCGAAAGTTTTGTGAAGATGCTGTTGCAGTTATGCACAAACCTTCAAGTTTAGAAATTTTAATGTGGATTGCAGAGGTTAGTCACCTTATTCTATTTAAAAGGCTTTGATATCTTGTTTTATAATTTATTTAAAAAATTTCAGGGGTTGGAAAAGTGGCACCTACCTTTGGAAGACGAGGAAGATGTTATTGGTGCTATTACATTAATACTTGGATGCCTTCCTAACATGGAATTAAGAAACAATTTGCTGCTTAAATTGCTTGATCCTAGCTTTGGATCTATTGACAAACTTGTAAGATTTCTTCTGGTTCCTATTTTGGAAAAAGCAAGTGTTTTCTAGCAATAATGTTTCTAAACTAAATCATAATTTAGTTTGAGGGGGATCATGTCCATTCTAGGCAACTACCAGGTGCTCATACTCATCTTGTCAACTCTGCAGCAAGGAGTTTTTTCAGGTTTTTTCTTAAACTGTCAAAAGATTTAGGTTCATTTATGTACTATCTGAGATTATTTGGATTTCTTGAAACAAATTTTTTCAGGATAGGAACGGTTTTCTGTAATCTTGTAACATCACCCTCTGCATGTTATGATATAGACAATTCTTTAATTATTATTCTTGAAAGTTTTTGGCCTCTGCTTGAGAAATTCTTCCAGTCAGAGCACCTAAAGAATACAAGTTTATCCATGTCAGCATGCAGGGCTCTCTCACAAACAATCAAGTCTGCTGGTAATTAACCGTTATAAATGTTCGGAAATTGTGAAAAACCTCATTTATGATTAATATTACTTTATTTGCAGGACATCATTTTGTGAGACTGCTGCCTAAAGTTTTAGATTATTTATCAGCAAATTTCGCTTCATTTCAAACACATGAGTGCTACATTAAAACAGGTAAAACATGCGCGTTATAATTTATGGTGATGATACTTTTACAGTTTCTTATTATTATTCCTCTCTTTACAGCTTCTGTTATCATTGAAGAATTTGGTAATAAAGAGGAATATGGATCGTTATTCATCAGTTTGCTTGAAAGATTTACAAACGCGTCATCAATAAAGGCTTTAAATTCTTCATATGTCTGTGATCAAGAGCCTGATCTTGTTGAGGCTTATTGTAATTTCATAATAGTCTTTCTTCACAACTCTCCAAAGGTCTAATTACTTGCTTTCTTCATGGTACAATTTGTGTCTTAGTATGATTAAATACATTATTAATTTAGGGTTTTGCAGGAAGTAGTTGCTTCTTCTGGTCAGCTTCTAGAAGTTTCGTTTCAGAAAGCAGCTATATGCTGTACAGCTATGCATCGCGGAGCAGCACTTGCAGCGATGTCTTATATGTCTTGTGAGCACCATTCCCATATAAATTACAAACGGACTTCTCTTATTTTTGCACTAATTCCACATATATTCTTTTAAAGTTCATAATATCATGTCTACTCCTTTAAAGTATCATATTTAACCATTCTAGTTTTTTGAATAAATGGATTGGAAACAATACTGTTGCAAATAACTTTTGCATTTATTCTGAGAAGCAAAGCAAGGTTTTTTTAATATTTTGGAATAGGTATTATAAGATGTTTTTAATGTTTCAAAAGGATTGATTAGACATTATAAAATTTAGATGGATAGATTTGCAATCTTTAGATGGATGTAAAGTTTTGAAGCTGTTTTGTTTAGGTTTCCTAGAGCTTAGCCTGAGTTGGTTGCTGGAATCAGTGACATGTAACTCTTCTGAATCATTAGTTACGCCAATGGCAGTTCATGTAATATCTCACAGTGGTGAGGGACTTGTATCAAATGTGGTATATGCTTTACTTGGTGTCTCAGCAATGTCAAGGGTAAAACAGTCAATCCTTAGGGTGTATATAATCCTTGGATGGTCAAAATAGGCAAGTTGAGTACTTTCATTTGTAGGTTCACAAATCAGCAACTGTTTTGCAACAACTGGCGGCTGTATGCAGTTTTAGCGAGAGAACAAAGTGGAAGTCTACTTTATGTTGGAATTCTTTGCATGGATGGCTTCATGCTGCGGTATCTTTTATTTTGTTTTTATTTTCTTAGTGATGATGATGATGATGATGATGATTTATGTTATTGTTGAAAGCAGGTTAGGAGTCTACCTGAGGAGTACTTGAGGCAAGGGGAAGCTGAATCTTTAGCAGGGGTATGGTTAAAGGTTTTGGGTGATGCAGGAACTGATTATGTTGAAAGCAGAAGAGAAAAAAATCATAAACATATGAGGGGAAAAGGTGGGAGGATGCTCAAGTCTTTATTTAGGGAATTTGTTGATACTCACCGTAACATTGCTACATGTTAACGCATTTTTGGCCCTTCATTGTTGTATCAAAAAATCAAAACAAAAAGTTTGAAATAGTAATTTAAATCATGTTTATAGTATTTACCATTTCAAAGATTAAAGGGTTGTTTTTTATAATTGTACATTTGTAGAGTAAATGATCAACCGTATATCATCTTAAGCTGTATTGTTATTAATCAAATAGGAAAACGTATCGTTATTAACTTATTATCTTAAAGAGGACTAGAAATGATTTGTTGCTTCTAAGTTTCCTTTTCAAATGAACTTAATTAATTACCCTTCGAATCATTTATATGCGTGCCTTGAATACGGTTTTGTCTGCTTTTCCTATTCTTACGATGCTCCTTGAGCACTTGGTACACAAGTTTTTTTTTCTTCATCTAGGTTATTGGACTTCAATATATTGGAGCCTCATCTTAAAAGCTACAATCTACATGGGTCAGATTGTGGGTTTAATTTAACAAACAAGTCTCATATCTACCTATATTAATAAATAAAGTTTTTAATGTCATATACTATATTTATAAAGCATCTTAACATTTATTTCCCGTCTTATTCTCCTATTAAATACATATAATATTAAATATTAAATATACTCTTTATATATTTTTAAAATAAAAAAAGATTCTTTAATACATTAAAATATATTAATATTAAAAACACATTAAAAAAAATATATTATAGATTATAAAATTTTCAAAAACAATTATTTGAAACACAATGTTCAAAGAATGATAAGCTAAAAAAAAAGTTAGTGTTTAACGAAATAATATTATTATTTTAATACTTAAAATATTAAATCATAAGAAATTAAATCATATCTTATATTAAAAATCATCTTATATTTTCTAAATTTTCATTGATAATTATTCGTTATATTTATTTATATAATCGTGTAATACATGGGGTACTAACATAGTTATATTATATATACAAGGGTTTGGATTCACTAGAAAGAAAATTTTACCTAAGAAGAATAGAAATTAATAAAAGTTTCACATATGACATGTTAGAAATATAAAACAAAAAATCCAGTACAAAAAATAAAAATCTAGTTCAAAAAATAACATATTATGCCTAAATTATCATTTATTCATTTTTTATCATGTCTTATGTCAAACTTTTATTGGTTCACACTTTTATTAGGCAATAATCTCATTATATTTGATCCTTCTCTCTCTCTCTTTCTCTCTCTCTCTCTCTCTCACACACACACACATATATATGAGACGGATCAAATACATATGTTGCTTAACGTACGCAACGTAGGATGAATTATGGACCCTTTGATCAAACTAATCAATGGATAAGATCTGGTGGTCCTCACTTTATACTACTTTCATCACGACAAAAGAGGAACAACCACATTTTCTATGTTAGAACAAGTTTCACTTGTTTTTAAAATTAAATAACTTTTACATGCTTTATTATTTTTTAGAAAAATTACACCATAAAATTGAGAATCTTATCATCTATAATTTGAGTATATTATATTGTTATAGTTTTTTTCAAGTTTTTTTACGTGGTGAGTCATTTTTATACTTGGTACGTGATTATTGATACGCGATTATGTAGTTGGTCCTTTGATAATGCATGTTAAATAACAGTCTGTGATTTTTATATAACGTGGTCTGTGATTATTGCTTCGTGATTATACATTTTGTACTTGATTATGTGTATTAAAATACGGTCTGTGATTGTTATATATGAATCACGAATTTTATTTGGACAAAATGGCGCGTTCCTGTGACTTCTTACGTTTAGCACGTTAATTTCATTTGTACATTTACCGTCCCATATATATACACATATATTAAAAAGCAAAGTTGGTGCCCCACACAAAAGCTACTATTTATTTCAATGCGAATATTTATGCATCATATATAGCTGACTAATTCCTAAACTCTACCGCCTCTTTCTTTCTTCTTCTACGCTTTATTTATAGGTTTGTCTATTGGAGGTTGAAACCAAGTATGGTTTCTTTTTTCCTTCCTTTCATGTACACCGATTTATTATATCTTCTTGCATATAAAAAATCTAGATACTCTTTATTTTTTTAGACAGGTAAATATATTTTTATATTACAATATAATGCATATATGATTTAGAAATTGTATTTTATGTTTCTCTGACCTTAGAGTGATAAGTCTTTAACCTTATTATGGCTTCACTTAAAGAAACTTTGAGACAATGGTTTTAGGGCCCCAAAATTTTTAGGGTCACAATCGTTTAGTTATTTGTTTTTAATCGTAAATGTTAATTGTTTTGTTATTTTGTATCTGAAAAAGTAGAGAGCCTTGTCATATGAAAGTTTGGTTAGGTTTCTCTCATTTCAAGTAATTATACATTCTTCGTGTTTGTTTCACTTTTGCATGTTGTTGGAATAAATTTTTTATTAATATTACCAGTGGATGATTTAATCAAGTTTTCTAGTGGTAAAGTAAGTTAATCAAACTGACTATCATCACCAAGTATTGTACTTTATAGTATTATTTGCTTATATAATTTATTATTTATATATATTTTCTTTAAATAAATTGGATTTTTACTAATTTATTGGACGGAAATAATTCATAGTAATAGTTTGACTAATGATAAATTCAAATTTTACTTTCATTCTAATGAAATTCCACCTACATTCGAGTGTAAATATTTAATAATTATGGTATTATGATTGCATTTGATAACAAAAGTAGAAACTACGACTATCATTAGTTACATAGTTACTCTTATTATATATTATTATCAGTTAATAAGTAAATTTATGTAGATAGAGATAAATATGGTTGTTCATGAGTCGGACTAAACGAGCACGGGTATGCTCGTGCTCGGCTCATTTACAAAACGAGCGGTTTGGCTCGATTTCAAAATAAAATTTAATGCAAATTCAAAATATTTATATCAATTTCAAACTCAATAATTATATAACCAAAAGTTCAAGCCACATACAAATTCAAAACAAAAATGAAATTCATAAATTACAAATTGTCATGATACGGGCACATAAAAAAGTTTAAAATGTTTGAATAGTTCATCAACATAATTATTTAATAGTTTGAATACACCATCATCATTCATCGTTAAAACATTGTAATCTGTAAGTTTTAATAAAGAATAATATTACTTTATACACACACACACACACACATATATATATAGAGGAAGATTTATAAGAAAACTTTCAATTTTTAAGAAAACCAAGAAAACTTCTATTGACCAATCACATAATTTTAAGCTTTTCTTTTTTCATTTATTGAAAAGGGTATTAAAGTAATTGTTTTGTCAAACTAATCTTGGAAAGTATCTTATTTCTATTTTTTTGAATATCACGTTTTTTTTTTTGTCAAAAGTCAAAATTTATTTATTTTTTGATCCAAGAAACCTAAGAACATGTAATCAGAATCCCAATTTATTTGGTTCTATATTCACTAGCAGTAGGTTGGAAATATATTTCCACTTGCATTGATCCGGTTACACTCTTGGTAGTATTTTGCAGTTGAGAGTTTTCGTCGATGGAAATCATGTCGGGCGCATCAATGAATATTGTTAGGGAACAAAGCCGGCCTCGAGAATAAAATAAAATTCTAGAGCCTAGGGCGAGAAAAAAAAAGGGTCCTTTTAAAGGCGGCCCAAAGAATTAAAGTGACCAAGACGAACCGTAAAAAAGACCCTCTAGAAAAAAAGTGGGCCCGGGACAGAGGTCGAGTTTGCCCCTTTACTGACCGCAAATGTACCATTTTAAACATTGATGTTATATATTTCTTATATAAATTTTTTGTATATATAATATATAATTTTTTTTAATTTCGGGCCCCTAAATTGTCGGGCCATGGGCGGTCCCCCACCCCGCCCCTTCGCATGGCCGGCCTTGTTAGGGAATCTTTGATGTTGCGGTTGTGAGATTCACCATTGAGATTATTGATCCTCTTCTTGGTTGCAGGTTTCATGGCAAAGAAGATGAATTACATATTACAAAATCATAATATTTTGCTTAAATCAACTAGGTGATAAAATCTTGCTCTTACGTTTAAATATGTTATTATGTTTGAAACTGTGAATTGGGTTGGGTTGATGAGCATGTTGTAATTTTTTTGGATTGCAAGGTTTGATGTAATTTTTATTTTCTTATTTTTGATCAAGCATATAATTACATATTAACCAAAGTATATGATTACATATATGTAATCTGTATATTAGGATTGCAATGTCTGATCCATAATTTTTATTTTAGACTAAGTATATGATCGCATATGTAATCAGATAGGTTAGACCAATTTTTTTTACAATGCGCTTACACCTGGTGTTCTTCGTCATTTTCTTTACGCTAGGCATGATTACATATATGTAATCATATTACTTATGTGCTTGCTTTAATATGTGTTGTTGATTACATATATGTAATCAGCTTACATATGTGCTTACATTGTTTACTTTGATTGATTATATATACGTAATCAGATATATACGTAACTCGCTTACATATATGTAATTAGGTATATAAGTAACCATCTTACATATATGTAATCAATTATATGTAAAATATAATATTACATTTTTTGCTCTTGATGTTCATTTTTTATTTTTTGAGAATAAGTTATATGATTACATATATGTAATCATATATATAATATATGTAACACCTAGTATGACATATTTTTTGTTCATTGTATTTTGATTCATACTATATAAATTTGATTTAATAGAATTTTTGATTTTGTAAAATAAAAAAACGTTAGTAAAAAATGAATATAACAAGTAGGGGTGTTCATCGGTTCGGTTAACGGTTTGTTCGGTTATTTTTTAAAAAAAATCACATCCGTTAACCGAACCGAACCGAATTCATTGTATGGTTATCCGAACCAAATTCCAACCGAATTCAAAACGGTTCGGTTTTCGGTTATAACCGAACAAACCGAATTCAACCGTTCTAACCGAATTCAGTCAAATTAACCAAATTATCTATTTTTCCCCAAATTGTTTCCTGCTTGCTTTCCAGCTTGCTTTCCAAAATTTCCAAGCCTCCAAGAAGCAACCTGTTTCAATTTTAAACAAATCATAAACAAAATAGATAAACCAAAGTACCAAACACCAAAATTCTCTATTTTCCTTTTTGTAAAGCAAGTCAACAAGGCTGTAAAGTATCAAACACCACAATAGCACAATCCATTCTTGTCCTAATAAAATTTCAAACACTCAATCCAAACAAAAACCACAATCTAAACTCCAAAGTTCAAACATAAACCACAATCCAAAGACCAAGCATAAGCCAAACATAAATAAAAAGTTCAAATTCCAAACAAAAGTCTAAAATAGATAAATTAAAGACTCTTTGTCATTTGCCAATGTCACCATAAATAAGGAACTTGGGTTTCTTCAACTTGATTTCACTCTTCAATCAATTGGTGTTTTTTTATCTCTACAAAAATCAACAAATACATATATGATTAGATATGAAACTTATAAATATAATATAAAAATGTTTAATAATAAAACATATGAAAGTGAGTTTATAACCTTCTTCTAGTTTATCAAGATCTTCAATACTTTCTTCCACATTGCATCCGACACTATTTGAACGAATCCAATCTTGACAACAAATCAAAGCTTCAACAGCTTGAGGAATTAAAGAACTCCTAAATGAGTCTAGCACCCTACCTCCTGTGCTAAATGTAGATTCAAAAGCAACTGTTGAAATCGGAATGGCTAAACTATCACGTGCAACAAGTGACAATATAGGAAATGCTGGACTTCTCTTTCACCACCAACCCAAAACAGTAAAATCTGGACTTTCATATTTTGCATGTAAATTTGATTAACTAATTGCTAATTGGACACATGATTGTTAACAGCCCTCTGGTAGATTTACATGAACATGTGAACCTAGGTTTCCGATTATGTAAATTTATTTGAATGATTTCAAGTTCAAATCAACGTACATTCATTCCTAATGTTAGCAATCGTTTCTCAAGACATCAAATTGCACTGCCAATCTGTTATCAAATTATCAATCCCTAAATAGCTTCTGACAGAGAAAATTTTATGCAACCGATGAAAATCAGGTAGATGAGTATTACGAGCAAAAACAAGAGGGCTGTTAGAGATTAGGAATTACCAACACATGACTAGTGACTACCTGATTTTTTCTGAGAGATCTGAGTCTGAGAGTTTGAGAGAGAGAGGTTGAGACTAGAGACGACACAGAGAGGCAATTCGTAATCTGAGAGGATGAGACTTGAGGATCGATCTTGAATATGAGATTGAAGAGGATTCGGCGGTAGTGGAGACTGAGAAGTAGAACTACGAATCTGAGATTGAAAAACTTGAAAACTAGGGTTTTAATTTGTCACACCCCCAAATTCCCACTCGTGGTGTCAGTCCACGTAGGTGTGACGTGGCCAGAATTACAGCTCAAGGTCATATAGAACAACTCTATATGCGTTTCAAGTCAAAGTTTGACATACAAGAAATAAAACAGTTTGCAGCAGAAAATAACGTGTTTGACATATGCAGCGGAAATTAATAGTTGCCAGACACTACAAAGTTTGATAAAATACATAATCCAAAACGAATATTGTTTGAATGAAAACATGAATAAATGCATGCAGGTCCTATGCTCGGTCCCCTACGTGCATTCCTAGCTTCCATGGCCTGCTAGTTACCTGAGAATACAAGTTTAGAAAAAGTGTCAACACAACGGTTGGTGAGTTCACAGGTTTTGATATACATATAGTAATAGAAAGTGTGTCATGTTGTTTATCATATGTTAGTACCGAGCCCTAGGCTCCAAGTGTCAGTGCGTCACTACCGAACTAGACTTGTTTGTCCTTGCCTCCGCTATGTCTCGTATACATAGCAAGTTAGGTCAGAGTTTGCACGGGTTATGACATCCAGTCAACATGGTGCCCCGTGGGGTTAGTCATTCCCTAATGGATCCATTCAAACCTACCACGTTGTTCGTACATTAACGGTAAGACTTTGTGAGGGCTTGTTACGAGTTCAACACTTAATGTTTGTCTAATAAACCAGCATACACAAAAATGTTTGTAATAGCATAATTGTTTGACTCGATGCAACTAGTATTCTCCCCCTATTTAAAAGCGTTTGAAAAGAGTAAAGATGGGCCGTAAACTCACCTTAGTAGTGATCAAGTATGATATGCGTAAGCTCCTCGAGTAAGTGGCGCGTCGGTCACCGGCAACCTATATCGTATACCGTAAGTGAGTTTGTGTAAGTGACCGTGCTAGTGTTCGTGTTGGTGCTCGTGTTTGTGTCCAACAACCCTCGGTTGTTCATGTTTGTCCGTGTCGGTCCACAATGACCGTGTTTGCTTGTGTTGGTCCACATTGACCGTGTTTGACTGTGTTGGTCCACAATGACCGTGTTTGACTAGAGTTAACCAAAGTTGACCGTGTCAAGTCAACGACTCGTTGGTGAATCGTGTGACGGTTGTGAATCGTGTAGCAATTGTGTAAGTGCTCGTTGTGTGCAAAACGCGTAAGTCGCGTATATGGACAACTTACTATTTATAGTAAGTTTCCATTTTTGGAAAGTTCACAGAGCATATCGATTTTATAGTTCTAGCATGCTCATTAGTCCTACGTGATCATGTTAACACATAGCACATCATCATACGAAGTCACATGAGTCGTTTATAACATGTTTGAACACAAAAGTTTCCTAAAATGGAAAGTTTCCATTTTTAGCATACATGATATCGGAAACCATCTAACTTAGCATCTAATCATCATGTTATAGCATATTAAGCCACTTAGCATGCTCAAATCATACAACATGTTTACAAATTGGTTTTTCTAAAAAAAATAAAGTTATCATAAATAGTAACTTTGTGGTTTTTCATAGAAATAATCATCCTAACACTTCTAATCCTATTTTCATGTCACCAATCATCATAATAGATTATTTAACATCATTTAAACATACTAACATGGTCTAAATCATCACTTAGCAATTCTTGGTTCATAAAAGTTACTATAAATAGTAACATTTCTATAAATGACCATAAACATCATCCAAATCACATTTCAAATATCCTATTCATCATAACATCATCCAAGTAACCATTTCATATACATGCATGTGCACCATTTTATCCATAACATCATTTTACAACCAAAAAGTTTCTATTATTAGAAAGTCTCATCAAAACTCATCATTTTAGTCATTTCAACCAAATCTAACCATGAAATCATCTTCCAATATCATCAATAAGCATGTCAACATACTCAAAATCATCCCTACAACCATGGATCATACATGCATGGCCATCATTCAACATTTTGCATACAAATCATGAGTTTTATCAATACCCATCATCATGGATCATCGCAATATGCTACTAAATCACTTTAGATCATCATAAATCATATCAAAACCAACAAACCCAGAACTAAAATTCATGCATGTGCACCAATGGTGGTTGCATGTGGGTTTTAACACTTGCATGTGTGTGTAATAGTGATATTAAGCCATTTGGGGTGCAAGACTACCTTCTAAAGCCTCCAAGAAGCACTGAGATGATGAATGGCAGCCTCCTTGACCTCCTGGTTCGTGGGTTTCGACGAGTGCAAGGTGAGAACGATGGTGTGTGAACTTCTATATGGACTTCAAGCTTCAACCTCCAACTCCAAGCTTCAAAAATGGTCTCTAATGGTGGAATCAGTGGGTTTTGCAGGGAAGAAGACGAAGATAGTCGAGATATGGCGTGAGAGATTGAGTAAAATGATTAAAAGGAGTAGACTAGCCATAATGTTCTTGGATTTATAAGATTTTGTCGACTGGGCGGCTTCGCGTACCGCGATGGGGCCTCCAAATCCTCTCCGCGTACCGCGACGGATTTCGGGAGTCAAACCCCCGCGATGTATGTCGCGCACCGCGACTGTGAATCTTGTTGGGCCATCGTGTACCGCGATGGGCCCTTGGAGAGCCCAATAAGCCTTTTTAATGAGTTTGATCCGTTCGTCACCGTTTTCACGTTTACGAACCATCGTTTGGCCTCGTTTGAACTTCCAAGTTCGATGTGTGAGTGTTTCGTGAGGTCTTGAGTGTTGTGTTACACAAGGTGCTAGACGTTCACCAACTTTCGTGTGTTTTGACACGTGTGTGCTGTTTGCCGATAATTCCACGAATCATCTTGTTGTGTGTCGGTGTTCGTACTGTCGTGCCACGTGTCACACTAAATTAAACTAATTCTAGTGCCACGTGTACATAAAGCATTTAAATAAACATTTAAATAAATAACATGCTGACCTGGAAATTACGGGGTGTCAAATCCTCCCCTTGTTTGAAAGAATTTCGTTCCGAAATTCAGTTCGTGTTGCCAGCGTTTGTCTGTTCTGCGAACAGGTGTGGGTATTTCTGTTTTATCTGGTCTTCACGTTCCCATGTGAATTCCGGTCCTCGTAGTGAATTCCATCGCACTTTCACAATCGGTATCTTATTGAGTTTGAGCTTCTTTGTTTCCCGGTCCATAATCTCCACCGGTTCCTGAACGAAGTTCAATTGTTTGTCGATCTGTATCTCCACCAGAGGTATTACAAGAGTTTCGTCGGATAAACACTTCTTGAGGTTCGAGATGTGGAATACGTTGTGTACACTGCTCAGCTCGTCTGGCAGGTTCAGCTCGTAGGCCACCGGGCCTATGCGTTTAGTGATCTCGAATGGTCCAATGTATCGAGTGTCACACCCCGGGCTCTCGACGGCCCGGGCGCTGCGACCCGAATTGGTTTCATGGATAATACAGTCTCGGTCAGAGTTTATTACTTTTTTTTCCATATGTGTTAAGCGGAAGCGTTTCATAAATTTCATAATTAAATAATTCACATGCATGGATGTGAAAACTGTTTTTCATGATTTATAAATAATTCATACGCATGGGTATGAAAAACCTTACTGTCACAATTTTTATAAAATAACTTTTCATAAATAACTTTTCAGGAATTTCCCAAAATTTCATACGTATAAGTATGAATATCATCATTTCATATTATAATAAACCAGCTTTTCACAAACACATATTATACATCATTTTATAATATCTGGTTTATACAAGACTTGGAGGCATAGCTCCATGGTCTTACTACAAGATCCTATTCAAGGCATCATAGGCCAAGAATCTCTAATCTTGCCTCTTTTTTACATTTCATTATCACCTGAAAAGTTTTTAAAAATAAAACGTCAACATAATGTTGGTGAATACAAATAACAGACTCGATATGTAAGCATAGCATACTCGGTACTTTAACCATAATTAATAGTGGCAATACTACACATTTAGCAGGTTATTTCACTGATCGATACAACCACTGCATCCCCTGACTTGTACTGTCTCTGGTTAGGAACAACAACGGAGTGTGTCTTACAATTGTTCCCTCCAGCCCACAGCCCGTCACTGGTTAGGTTGCCTGCGGAGTGCGTCTTACGTATAACCTTCCAGCCCACGTTACCAGCCACGTATGGGAATCACCCATAGCGGATACAATAAATGCTGGTCTAATAGTATCCCTTTATGCGTCAAAGTTTAAACATACCATGCTCATAAAAATTCATTTATAAATTTAAAAACAAGTTAAATATATTCACCTGAATTTTTGGTTGGCAGAGTGACAGTTTAAACTTGTCGATATAAATTTGGTCAACGTTTCTACTTAAATTATTCTTAAAATTATTCTGCAAGAAAGATTTATTTATTTACTTATTTATTATTATTATTATTATTATTATTAATATTATTATTATTATTACGACGATTATTATTATTATTAATATTATTATTATTATTACGACGATTATTATTATTATTATTATTATTATTATTATTATTATTAGTACTACTAAGATGATTATTATTATTATTATTTTAAGTAAACTAAAATTTTTCATATATACATAGGGTCAGATCTTAACCCTAACCCTATAAGTTAATATTATATTAAAACTTTAAATTTATAAGTTTAACTAAAGATTAGATAATATACCTATACAAACCGACTCCTTAATCTTGACCATTTAATATTGATCAGCACCTCCTAGCGTCCAAAGTTTCTATATTCTTCTTAACGGTGTGTGTACAGTATGTATGTGTTTTATTTTACATAGAAGTAATCTTGTGAGTATTTATAGGCGAATTGAAACTTAATAACAAAGGAATTTATAGATATAGGTTATCTACGTGTGAGTTAATCATTCGTACGTTTCTTTTCAAATTCAATTTGAATGTAAACTTTGAATATTTTAATAATATTATTATTTTATTATTATAATTAATTTAGCTCAAATTTTGTTTTTCTTTGATAACTTTTAAAATATAATGTTTTATAAATTTCTAAAAATACTGTTGGGATCAGCTCATTTTTCTCTACGTTTTGACCTAAGTTTCGTTAAAAACGGAGAAAGTTTAATTATAATATATTTTATTAATTTTGAGCGGTCTCTTATAACATTAACTGACCAAATAAGTGTGTCAAAAATTTTTAATAGTCATTTTACTAGTTACTTACTAGTATGTAAGTGTCATATATGTGTATATGATAACTAGATATTTAAAATTATAATATTAAACAATATATTTTATATATATAAAAAAATATGCATGTGTTACATCCTCCCCACCTTTGTTTCAATGTCGTCCTCGAGATTATTGAAATAGGTGTGGATATTTCTTTCTCATTTCTGACTCCAATTCCCATGTATATTCAGGACCACGTATGGAGTTCCACTTAACCTTAACTAAAACTAATTTTTTACGCTTGAGTCTCTTTTCACGTCGGTCTTCAATTTGAAGTGGTTGTTCTACATATTTTAGTTTCTTGTTTACTTCAACATCTTGAAGTGGCATTATTAATGATTCATCGGCCAAGCATTTTCGAAGATTAGAAACGTGAAACACATTGTGTACTCCAGCCATCTCTAGCGGTAGTTCGAGTTGATAAGCCACCGGTCGATTCTTTTGAGAATTTTAAAAGGTCCAACATAACGTGGATTTAACTTTCCCTTTTTACCGAATCGTACTACTCCTTTCCATGGTGAAACTTTGAGTAGCACTTTTGTTGGACCAAAAGAACCAATGAGCCTGATCAGAAAATCCTCTAAGTCCCACAAGCACACAACAACTGAAGAAGAGCACAACAGCTGAAGACAAACGACTGTTGAAGAGAAGATCTGAAGAGTTACAAGCTCTGAAGAACAAGTCTTCAGATGTTGTGATGTTAATTTTTGTCTTCAGTAGTTTTAGTTTAATTTCAGTAGTTTTAGTTCTTCAGTAGTTGTAAGAGGATGTCTTCAGTAGTTGTAAACATCCTCAGTAGTTTTGGTTATTTCAGTAGTTATCTTTTGTCTGTTAGGTGTCAACATCATGTGACATCATCAGACTTCACTGCTTCTATATAAGGGCAGTTGACCTATTGTATCTTTAACAAAGTTAGTGCGAATTAAATGAGATTATTCCTTTTGCAGAATTCTCTTTCTATAACAACTTGTACTTTACTGTTCTATTATATTAACCTTGTTCTTGCTAATTTTGAGCTAATTCATCGTTGAATTCCGCTGCTATAACCTAAGATTGATCAAATGAGAACATCTGATCCTACAATTGGTATCAGAGCAGGTTAATCATTGATCGATTAAACAATTGATCTCTGAAACTGCTCAATTCAGTTCTCTGGTTGATCGAATTAGCCGATTAGTAAGAATTTGTTATAGATTGAAGTTTTCTGATAACTTCTGTTGATTTGTTTTTCAATATCAATTTGTTTTGAATCAATTGGTTGAAGTTTGTGTTAATTCATTTGAATTTTGTTGATATTGATTGAATCTGAGATCATGACAACTCCAAACAATGATCCGCACAACACAGGCTCCGCAACCAAGCCTCCGATGCTGGTTCGGAGTGAGTACAACATTTGGCAACGTAGAATGCTACATCACCTGTCAATTAACAGTGCAGGATGTTGGAAATCTGTAGTGCATGGTCCGTATAAACCCATGATCACTGATCCTGAAACTAAAATCATGATTCCGAAACCATCGGATATGTATTCAGATGAGGATATCAAATTGTTTGAAATTGATGCGAAAGCTCATGGTATTCTAGCCATGGCTTTGCCGAATGAAATTTATTCAGGCTTGATGCATCATGATACTGCTCATGATCTCTGGGTTGCACTGAAAGAACAATTCGATGGAACCGATGAGGTTTTAGCAAACACAAGAGAAATCCTTGCCCAACAGTATGAGACATTCTCTCATAGGAAGGGTGAGTCATTGACTCAACAGTTTGAGCGGTTCTCCTGTCTGATTTCTGAGTTGAAAATGGTTAAACAGGAATATACCAATAGTCAGATGAACAACAGGTTTCTTAGATCATTGCCTGAGAGATGGGATACTTATACTATTGTCCTACGCTCCAGTGCAAATCTAGAACATCTATCCCTCACCCAACTCCATGGGAAACTCTTAACATTTGAGAGAGAGGTAGAACAGAAAAGAAAGCTGTCTTCATCTGGCAAGCTCACTGATGACTTTATTCCCTGCAATACTGCTTTGATTGGTCAAGAGTCCGAGTTTAATGGGTCTGAATGTTCTTATGATGAACATATTGATTTCTCTGCTAACAATGTTGAACATGCTTTTGTGGGAGTTGATGGAAATGCAGGAAATTATGGTGATAATCTGTGTTTTGTGATGGATGATTTGAAAGGAATTCCAGATGATGATCTGGAGGAGATGGATATATTAAGTCAGATGGCATTAATCAACATTAGATCTCAAAAATTCTACAAAAGAACTGGAAGAAAATTTCCCGGATTATCTGGCAAAACCAAAGTTGGTTTTGACAAAGGGAAGTTGAGGTGCCACAAGTGTCACAGGCTTGGTCATTTTGCTAGAGAGTGCAAATCCACTGGACCTAGTTCCTCTGCACCCTTTGTGACCTTTCCAAACAACAACACACCAAACAAAGGACAACAATCTTCTGGGTCTGGTCAACAACAATTTTATCCAGCTCATTTTGTACCACAAAGTCCTATGCCTTATCCATATCCTTGCTTCTATATGCCACAATCCACTCACACTCCAGCACTAATACCCTCTCAATCACCTGCTCTTCCTGACCCCAGCAAATCTCAAACAAATCAACAGCCTCAACAACAACATCAGAGCTTTTTCACCCCTGGAGTAGCTGATTGGAGTAGTTTACCTGATGACTTATCTGATTTTAATATGCAGCTGTACTCTGAAGCTGGTCCACATGGTGGAGACAATCCATTTGGAAATCTTGCTTTGATGGCTATTGATTCAACTGACAATTCTTGTCCAACTTCTTCAACATCATAGGTATCATCTGAATCAAAAGCCAAGTTGTGTTCAGAATCATGTATTTCAGCATTTGCTTCCATTAGAGAAATAAATGTTGAATTAATCAATGAGAAGTTGGATTTAGAAAAGGTTGTGACTAAGAATAAAACTGAATTTGAGAAAGTTTTGAATGAAAAAGAGTCTGAAATTTATAAACTCAAGTGTCAATTGTCTGATGAAAAGGCTAGGGTGGAAGTCATGCTTGTAAAACACAATGATCTGAAACAAACACTTGCAACAACCCAAATAGAGTGTGAAAAATGGGTTGAGTCTTGCAAGGGGTTTGAGATGTTATTAAACAAACAAACAACATCAAATGTGAAGTTTGGTATTGGATACAATCACACTGCCCCCCCAGCTGATTATACACCAAAAAATCTTGATTGTGAGTCTGACGGGGACAGTGTATACCAATACACCAAATCTTCAGAAAAGTCTGATGCTGAAGAATCCTCTGAAAGTGAGTTAAGTGCATGCAAATCTGAGTCTGAAACTGTGGATATTGAGACATATTCTTATTCTATTGGATGTACAAATGTCATTCAGGGTGACACATGTCAAGATAGTGTTTTAATTGAAATTAATCCTGATGAAAAAGTTTCCAATGAATTAAATTTAAAACTGATTGAGTCAGATGGGCATGGCACTGGAGAGAAAGATGCACGGCTTCTGATAAGTCAGAGTCACTCATCAGCAGTTGTAGAAAAAGCTGATAATGCTACAACTGATAATGTGAAATGTGTTGATAGACAAGTGCTGAAGAATAACTCTTCAGAGGTTGTCAACAC